>JAOQMQ010000003.1:9614923-9625844 GCA_027563845.1 Erythroxylum subrotundum
AAAATATTATGCACAGATAATTCATAACTGTTGAAATTATGCATTAACCATAAGATCATAAAATAAAATTTAATGTCAGGATTTTTTAAAAAAATTTTAAAATATTTACCGACGAAAAATACAAGTACGTCGGTAAAATCTATTATATTTACTAACAAAACACCACAAACCGACGATAAAATCTATGGTATTTACCAACGAAACAAAGAATCACCGTCTGTAATATTAACAACCTTCGCCAACTTTACCGTCAGGATTTGCTGAACTGTCGATATGCTCACCGACGAGAAATCATAACCGTCGGTAATGTTACCGACGGAATAACCAATATCGTTTGCAAATATTCCGACGAAAAGAAAACGACCATAGGTAAATTTACCAATGGTCACAGCCAAGCGTCGATATATTCACCGACAGCTACATTAAATGTCTGTCGATAAATTTACCTACGACCGTTTTTACAACGCCTTTGTCCTTCGGTTAATTCCGTCACCAATTCATATTACCGACGAAATCCAAAAAATTTTCGTTGATAATATCCATCGCTAAACGATATTTTTCTTGTAGTGTTATAGCCCTACATATATTAATCGTTCAAAGGGATTGGCTTTGAAATTCAATGTATTAAGCAATTAATATGATCAACTGAAGGTTAACTTTTGAAGGGTCATTCTTGCCTTTGCCTTCTATTATCGAGGTCTTCAATTTCTCCTTACTTGGACAATCCTATGCAAAATGAGTTCCATTGTATATAAATCTTTGAATCTTTTTTAAAACCTTGTCACCTTATTTGGGTTGTCCATATTGCTTGGAGATCCATTTATGATCCTACTCCTTTTGATTGGTTACGTAGTCTTTCTTCTTCTTCTCATCATAATAGTCTTGATAATTATTATTTCTTTTATTTTTTAAAATAGGATGAGTCTTTGTTCTCTTTAACTACTCAGAAATCCACAAAATTATTAATAGTCACAATATTCTTAACATTTTTTTGTCGTAACTTTATTTGCGCTCATGGTTATAATCTAAAAATGAAATTAAAGAGTTTGTCTTTATTATCGAATATGTTCTTAATATCTAACATCAATAAATTGAATTGCTTCATATATTCCCCCTTCGATTCATCTTACTTTAACTACTTTGAGGCATATCTAGCAAGCTTTGAAATATTATTTAGAAGGAATTGATCCTTTAACTCCTTTTTATGTCATATATAGATATGAGATCAACCAGTACCAATTTTGATAGAGGTTCTTATATATTCTCTACCAAATATTAGCAACACCATTTAGATATATTGCATTGATGTTAACCTTCTCCACGTCGAGCACCTTAGCAGTGACAATGTTATTTATAAGAGTTCTCAAACTCCTTAGTATTTTGAATGCCCTAAAAAAATTTTTAGCTCATGCACCTTAAGCAAAGTGTTTTGAGTTTGTCCAGCATCTTGATTTGCAACAAAATATTTGATGATTGAAATCTCAAGGATAGCATTCTCTCGTGCCTTCATCAAGTTCCTTATTTGATCTTTCAAGATTTGAAATTTCGTCTCCAAGACTTCAAACTAAAATAGGTAAAAAAATAACTTCTTCTTCTTCTGTAGGCATAGATGTGATGAGCATCTCCACTTGAGCAACAAACTCACTTAGGTTATTGTCTCTTATCATTTAAACACAACAATGCCTCAGATATCGGTTGTTATAAAGACTTCGCTAAGAACACTGTATTCACACTAAGGTGGACTAAAGTCTTTGTAAGACAATTAAATTCACTCTAACTCAACTTACTGCTACCAATTGCTTCGTATTTAGAAGTTTTTCAAACAAAAGATTAAAGAAAACAAATTTGTTTAACTTCAAAACAAAATAAACATGAAAAGAGAAACAATTCACCTAAGATAAAACAAAAATGATAACCTTTATTAATTCTCACAATATTTACAAAGTTACAATAGCTATTACTCTCTCTCTCTTGAAAGTCTTGCTCAAATAAATTATTTATAAACATTTAGAAAGTTGATGGTTCATAATTCAAGTGAGTAGACAAATGCCACCAAATACACTAAATTGTTGGTTGATATTTCCAACCACTTAGGCATTATTTTAATAGGTGATTAACACATTAAACAACTAAATTCACTACCAAGAACACAGGTTAAAAATTAAAATTTGGCAGATTAACCTTGTCTTCTATATTCTTTGTCATGTCATCTCGCTTTTTCTTACTTTAAGCCATTAATTTTGTCACTTCATCTATGATCTCCGTCCAAAGATGATTCTTAGTTAGGTTTCGAGGCAATTTACTTATAGACAATTAATGCACGTCGTGGTCTAATCCCTCAGCATATGATATGTTCCTTAAGCACATTTTTAGTATATAGTCTATCCAAATATGCTTATGATTAATCCATTTTGTCATAATCAAGTTATTCAATGTACCAACAGTCTATCACAGCTAATTGAAATTTGAAGTCACTTAATTCTACTTAATGTAGTTACTTTGGTTTATTCAGCGTGCATTCCTCGTGCCTTAATCTTGCTAATCTTCGGTTAAAGCTCTTTAATGACTAGCAAAATACTCATTTAGCTGATAAAGGCCCATGAAACGTAAATTTTCTTGTTCTAGTGCCTATTCTAACCTACTTGAACATATGCATGTGAACATAAGGATCTACAAGATCATTTACTCCTTAAATCCAGAGATCTAGCTCCAAAGTAAACAATTTGTGGCCCAGAAGAAAAAGACAATGGAAAACAACATTACACTACCATCAGCTGATCTACCACTTGTGATAAATATGGCAATCAGGATTCGGTGCTAGGTTGAGCAATTGCACGAGGCCATCTATGAAACCATCGAAGAACAATGTCAACTCGTGACATAAATAAGCGACAAAGTGATTGATTAGGAAACGACCCCTAGGTCCTTGATCCTGAACCCACTGGGAAATGCATGTTACCTGTTGGTAACACATGAATTTGTTTGTACAGCCACGTATGGTTGTCAGAGAAAGCTAGAAAAGATAGTAGGCCACTGCTTCCACGTTCTTTGCTTCCACATTTGCGTCAACTTTTTCAATTTTCCTTATTCCATGTACAAAGCCACAAGATTCCTCGGGCTTATGTGGTCATCGAGGATTTCTTGTCCCATGTACAGGTGGTCTGATTTAATGTTTGATAAGACTCTTTGTTTGCAATATTTAGGATTAGTCTGTGTTCATTTTGATTTGTCGTTTGCATGCACTTCGCATTGCAATATTTGGAAAGTCTTGTTTCAACCAGAGTTTAGTTCCAATTACATGGAAATCAGTTACAAGGAATCCTTTTGAAAATTTGTTTTAGGGTTTAATGCCAATTAACAATGGGGTTATATGGTTGTAAAATAAAGTTAAAAAGAGTGGCATTTAGAATTTCATTTTCGAAAAAACTGCATGGATTTGAATTTCTTGAAGATTCGCTCACTTAGGACTCCTTATCAACATATATTTTCAGTTGGTAATTAAGTTGCAATGACATGATTATAGAATATGTTTTTATCAATCATAGATCATCTTTGCTGACACAAATTGATTTTATAAAATCAGGCTGCGCCGTCAAGCCCAGTTACATGCTGCCACGTTCTTAGTGTTACAATTTATAGTAGTAGGATTCAAAAGAGAACAAGTGCCCTCGTGATCAAGGTTTCTTGAGAACCTCATATGAAGTGGGTCCATAGAACTCATCAGTTAGCAACTGAAAAGAGCTCTAATAAATTGCTCCTACCGACGATCCTGCTGACCATTGACACAGCTCTCTGAATGGTTTCCTTGTTCTTTCAACACAAGGTACTACTTGCAGTTACGAATCGATTCTCTATAATAACATTGCTTTCCATTTGCTCTCTCTATCTCTAGATATGCAGCTTCCAAAATATCCGTATTGAAGACAACTGTTCAAGTTAAATTTATAAACAGCTACATGTCAACCTCAATCTATAGCATCTGAATACGCTGCATTCTAAGAATACCAGAAAATTTCTAGTTTAGTATCTAGTTCACTAGCTTTTTCGGCTTTCCCTTCTTGAAAACGAAAAACAGAAGTAACTACATCTACATGGAGTACAGCTTCGAGCCTACATTGTTTAACTACCTTTCTCTTTCATTTGTCATTCTCTTTTATTGAAGTCAGATATTGAATTGAGCTCTATGACTCTTAATGCAAAGCTGCGAGCTTTAAAGCTTAAACCATTTAAGTAGCAGCTCGACCTGTCAGATATAATGTTATATGTTAATTAAAGTATCATCTGCATGCGCCTCTTTGTTTTTGAAGTTGCAATTTTTCAGAATCATTCCGTTGGCAGTAATGAAACTAGCTGTTAAGAGACAAATGTGAGACAAGACATGCAGGACTCGTCATATAATAATGTTCTCTAATGCCTGATATTTCTCCCTCTATATCCCATCCCCACCATTTGTTCCATTCATCCCTTCTCGCGACCAAAATGTACAAGATCTTCAGTTTTTCTCTCGTCTCAAGTCCCAGTCTAAAACAATTTATTTGAAGCATATTGAAATCTTTACTAACAGCAGCTGTGATTTTGAAGGTTCCATATGTGTGTGTATGTGTGTCTTTTTGTGCTTGATGTTTACTCCTAACTATATGACGAAAATGGATACTCCAAAGCCAGGCTCACCGTGAAGAAGAAGAAGAATAAGAAGAAGGATGGGTTTGATTTTAAGCTTTCAAAACGCAAAAAGAGAGCAAGACAAAGGGCTCTTCAAAGTATGCATTTAAAGAGGGAGGCTAAAGGAGAAATCCCTGAGTGATGATATGTACCAAGAGCACTAGAACTCCAACTTTAAAACCTTATACTCGCTTTGAATACGTATGCAAAGAAGAAAATGTGGTGTTATCCCAACATTGAAGACGATGAAAAGAGCAGAAGGGACGTCAAATCTCTTTAATTAACGCTTAAAACTAATGCATTGCCTATAGGAGGACTAATTAAACATATTATCATATTATATATATATAATATGTTTATATATATATATATATTGTGATAAAACATATGATTAATTAATTCAGTGTAATAACAATCGGTATATTCAGTAGCGAAGACACATTAAACAGGTGCATATATAAGAAATATGCATTAAAACCAAATAATATTGATATTACAGAAACCTTAATAGTTAATAAGTCCATATATATAGAGAACTTATCCAGAATCTTTTTGGTTTCATGGTGTACTGTAAATCTTGGAAAGAGCTTGCAAAACATTAACTTGCAACCTTAAATGCAAGATATAATCCGCCGTCCTCAAGAAAAGTCGATCCGGTTGCAATCCTTGTCCTCCAGGGATTAGCCTTTGAAGCTTCTTCACCTTCATTTGAACGGTGGGCGACATCGTCCCAGGTCTCCTTCCTGCTCTTCTACGCCTTCTTCTCCATTTCAACTTGTCAAAACCTCTGAACTTATCAAACCCCATTTGCTATACCTCCTCAAAAACCAAGAAAACAAAATGGGCAGTGCTTGAAATGGAGAAAGAAGCAGATACTAATAGAGATTAGGGTTATTTCACAGAGAAAATGAGAAGTGAGTACAACGGAGGAGAGTCTCTGTGAGCCTTTGTTATGGTTATGGTTTTTGTCTGTGGCATGGGGGTTGTAGTAGTAGTTATAATTATAGGACGAGACCATGTGAGCCGAGCCAATGCTTTCAGGACTTTCTATTTTTTAAAAAAATATTGAAATTCATTTTTTCATTTCATTATTAATTATTTATGTAACGTTGGTTATTTTATGTATGGAGCAAATGTTGTCGTTTAGTGAAAATGTGTGGGACCACTAGTGGCCTGAGTAATTTAAGGACCTACGCCCGTGTCTGACAGCTCTCTCGCACGCTCACGCCAGCCGCTCACTTTCACTACAACCGTATAATCTGTCCTCGTAATCCCCGAATCCGCACCACTTACTCCGCCTCCACGTGTCCTGATTATTCTGCCACGTCATCTTTTTGTGGATTTATCGCTCTAAATTTGGAAAATTACGTATTATTTTTTCCGCATCATCTTATCTATCCTTAATAGGTCGTCCATTATGTTGGAAGAATTAGAAGCAGATATATTTATTTAATTAAAAATTATTATTAGAAAAGGATATTTTTAACATAATCTGTACATAAAATTTTTTGCTTTGCAAAAGTTTGAGAAGAGTTATAATATTTGAAGTCATTTTTTATATTTTTACAAAGAAATTATTTTTGTGATTTAAACTTGTGATTTTATAATTAAAAAAAAACAACTCTACCGATTATTCTAAAATTTATAAATAATTAGCTATAAAAACTCTGACCTTTTATAAACTCCAACCCATTTTGTTAATCATTGGCTTATACAAGAAAGGTGCACGGGCTAGAAACAAGAAAAATGATTAGTTTCACACTGCCCATAACCTATAATCTTACATTTGTTTTATATCTATAAAAGTTAATTAGAATATAGATATAGTAAATAATAGAAATGATATAACAATGGTTAACATATGTCTAAGAATGGAATGAGCGTAACACTACTACCATAAAAATGTCGTTATCAAATATAAATAATGGAGTTTGTAATGTTGATGAAAGTATAGTGTAAGAGTTTGAAAGATCCAGCTGTGTATATATACAAACAGAGAATAGCTTTTAATCCATGTTCAGTAGAGGCAGATCACGGTGTGATTGAAGGGGAAAAGAGAATGGAAATGGGAAATGGGTGCACATGAGTGAGGGTTAGATGATAGATGACAAATAGTGTTGGACAGTCCAACCTGGTTTTGTGAAACTTATCGTGGGTGATGTGATCGTGTATATTGTAGGTGATGACCCATGGGAACAAGTTGACCAGATTTAAATCGATACGGATTAGCCATAGAATAAATTCTCAACATAGTCTAATATCTTTCATAAGCTCTCGAAATATTGATTTTGTACTCAAAGTGGGGAAACACCATTGCATGGACTGTGAAGTTATTCAAAAGCATTTTATTATGCTTCCAATGTTAATTCTGATTTTTCTCAACTCAACGGTACCCACCTGGTTGGTAGAAATTTTACTGAGATACAAAATTTAAAAAGGTTTAGTAATACGTAATTTTACTCCTAATTAGTAGATAGTTTGTTTTCAAATTAATTCTGAATAAGTCAATCAAAATTTATAAAACTTCCTTTTCTATAATTTCATGCTTACTTGATAAGTCTTCTTAAAATTAACAGAAAATGATAATGTTACAAAAATTTTTTAATCTATTCTACAAACCCAATGGGAATTTTCATCATTGGTCATAGTTGAAATTTTAAGGAATTAAATTGGAAAAGGTTATAGCTATAACAAGAACATGGCAATTATTATGCCAACTAGCTACTTCAATTTGCTCAAGATGGGGTAGGGAAGGAAAATCGGTTTGTGGCATATACGTTCGTCTCTTGGGACACTTTTTGTGGAATGGCTCCACCCACTATTAATTACATTATTCTGTTTTAAATAATGCGCTGAACTTGCACGTTTCCTTGTGTTATATTGTAATGGGTGACACACTCATTCCTCGCCATTCTAACATGTTATGGACTCAATTTTAAATCAAATCAGAACTAAATTGTATGTCATCCCAATATTTTGGAGAAAGTGCAACCAATACTTAGTAGAAAATTTGTGGTTACACTAATTATTAGCAGATCACAATTTGTAGCCTAATCAAAAGAGTAAATTAAATTACAAGAGCCTAGCTGGACCAAAAAAGTTAGCACGCATGGAGCAAAGAAGAAAAAAGCTTTATACGAAGACCATCTGCTTAGGACTCCCAAATCATTGCAAATGCCAAAAGCAATAGTAATCGAAGGTGCTCAAGAAATAATTCCATTCATATACAGAGAGATATCAGTTCAACATGATAAATGTAAAAAATTAGTATTCATTTGTTAAAACTTTTAACAATAATAATCGCTACCAACCTTAGGTAAATGCAAAACCCAAAACATCTTAGTATTTTATGTCTTCATATAATCAATCAATGATATATATAGTCCACCTAAAACTGATTTCACGAAAGTATATAGACTTCATTGATAATAAAAAATATATCTAAAAAAAGGAATTTCAACTCAGTCACTCTCAAAATTTGATCATTTCGCTTTTTTTATATATGTAAAACTTAAATATAATTAAAAATGAATTTGAAAATTAGTAAATAGAAGTTTGCTTTTTAGAATCTTTTACTATTTAATTATTTTTAAATTTTCTATGGTCTAAAATTGTATATATTTAATTTTGACAAATAGATATATAACTAAAAATAAATTATATTTTCTATTAAATTTATCAAATAAAAATTTGGACCTAATTATAAAAAAAATTTCTTCCAAAGTGAGTATGAAAAGTCCTATATTTGAATAAAAAACGATAAGTCCTACAAATGAAATAATTGTCAAGTTAAAATAATTATTAGAATAATATTAATTTGAAAAAATTAAAATAAAGTTGACAAATTTCCCTTAAATCTTCCAAATTTGGGGTAAAAGACATGAAGCTTCTTTATAGTTTAAAAATTTTTTAGAAAATTTTCTTATTTTTTAACATTCTAAAAAAATATTTGTAATTTTTAATTTTTTTAAAAATTCCTTTATCTTAGGCTTCAATTAAAAAATAACTATGAAATATATGTGGTATAAATATAAAGTATAGATCAATCAGATATTGCTTACATCTAACTTAACTGTTAAACTTAAACTAATATAACTAAATTCAACTTAAATTTATAGTCTACTTCAAAATTTTAAAGATTTCTAGATTAAAAAATTAAATTATAGAAAAAGCAGATGACCTTGTTTGACAATTAACAGATTGTATTACTCATTAGTTGATTATATTAGCGGTTAACTATCAGCGGATTAATATAGTTGATTTGACCAATAGATAATATCATGTGTTTATTTAAAAATGTTTGATAAATTAACTGTTTCATATTAGCTGTTTATAAATTATTATTTCTTTAAATATTTTTATAAGAATTTAGATAGAACAAAAAAAGTTAACACCATCAGTTTTTCCAATATCTTCCATCGAGTTTTAAGAACACCGAAAGGCCAATTAAAAAACTTCAAAGATAACTAAAATGTCACTAAAAATAAACTTGAGAATGAGTTCAGTCAGATCACACCAAGAGTTTTTCCTCAAATGTAGCACCGACAAGGTTAATATGAAATTAGGTCTATAAAAATGATATCAATTTAAATTTTAATTTGAGGAACTATAATTTTTTGTTATTTTAATTTTAAAAATTGAAACTATATTTTAGTATATTAAATTTAAATAAAATTATTTTGAAAAAAATTGTTTATATTAATCTCTTAAAATTTAAACTTAAATAAAAATAATTAATTTAAATTTGACTTATCAATTTTAGATTAAATTCAATTGAATTAAAGGCAATATATAAGTGATAATAATATTATATACTAAATATTGATATAAAAAGAGACCTAAATATCGGGTCTATACAAAAGTAATTAATGTAATATAATTAAAGATAATAAATTTAAAAGTATTTAATTTTTGAAAATTTTTATTCAATATTAAATATTTTAAAATTTTAATCTAATGACTAATTTTTTAAAATTTATATAAATTAAGTCAAATTTATATCTCTGTCTCTTTGAGTAATTCTTTTAGATATAATAATCTTTTAGTTCCTTAATTTCTTAGCCACCAGAAAAAAACGCTCCTCATAGTAGCGTTTTCAAAATCAATAGATTGAGTTCAATCCACCAACTCAATCAGTTGATTACTAAATATAATTATCAATAGTTTAACATGGTTAAATAGCTAAAATCTTTCAATCCACTAAAAATAGCTCATAAGTCATTTACCAAACAAAGTTATATGTCCTTTGCTTTTCAAATTGTTTAGTATTAAATTTTTTAATACAAAGATGTTTCTTCCCATATATCATAATATCTCAGTTCTCCAACACGATAAGTTGTCATACGCGTGAGTCTTCCATAAAGATGTCAGTATCTTCTACATATCTATTTGTTATCCATAAAAGGGTGGTGTAGGCACGTTATACGATAGCCGCTAGTTTAAAAACCATGCACCAATATGATCAGGGCCTATTGGTGCATGCATAGGCAGTTTAGTTGATTAAATTCCGTCCTAACCCAAACATGCTGCCTTATCTTCACTTCTATTAATTTGAGACAACGGTCCAATTTCCCGTCGCTTTGGCAATGACACGGCTTAAGCGAATGAAAAATCAAATGAATGAATAAATAAATAATCTTAGGAATGTCTTTCCGGGATCAGTCTCGGGAGTCTTAAGTCCTGTACATATAACTGTTGTGCAGTTAATGCAAATACTTAACTGCACCACATGGGTTGCTAAAGGGGACTGTTTTATATATCTATATATACTCAACTTTTTCCTTTTTATTCATTTTTTTTCCATAGAAAAAGATAGAAAGATTGTATATAAAAAATGATAAAACCGAAAAGGAGGAAAAGATAAAAAGATACATTCTAATGTTCTCATCTTCCTAAATGACTAGGATTTAAGTTGCTACTACAGCAAGTAATAATCATGCTTTTTTTTCATAGTATTAGAAAAAAGATTTCAACATATGCGCTTTAAAATAATACTCCCTCTTATCCAAAATAAAAGTCGTTTTAGATAGATTTTAATTATTCAAAATAAGTGTCGTTCGCGACTTTTCATACATGTTTATAATTTTACTTCCAAAATTATCCTTTAATTTTCCTCACATCTTGATTATACACATTACATTTTCAAGACAGTTCAACATGTAATTAATAAGGGTATATCAAATATTTCATTAGCTTTCTTAATAAGTGTGCATCTCTCTAAAAACGACTTTTATTTTGAATAGGAAGGAACATATATTCG
>JAOQMQ010000003.1:9632802-9657827 GCA_027563845.1 Erythroxylum subrotundum
GATTTTTAACACTTGGGAGATGAAATTGAATCAAAAAGAGGCAAGGAAAGTAAAGTTAATCTGAAAATTCCAGATTGACAGCAAATTTAGTGACTAAGCGTGGGCACGTGTAAGGACAAAAACTATCTACAAGATCTGTTTTTAAATGCAGATTCGATCCACTTCAGATTTTTATGATTTGGAGAATGAGATTGCATCCTTATTGATGGGGATCGACCACTTGAATCTGGGGGGAAGATTATCTGCAAAAGATCATGAAAAAAAGAGGAGATCGAAGGAGATAAAGAGGGATTCACATTACTGTTCACGCAGACCACTTTAGGGATAGTTTGACATTCTTCTGCAGAATTTTTCTGCAATTTTTCTTCTTTTTTGTGGTCAACCATTGTTAGGTCTTACAATTTCTACAGTATTTCTCTAAGGAGTTTTTGGATTTTCTAAAAAAGACCAGGGATGGAGACTTTACAATTGGCTATTTCTTTGTTGATTTTCACTTTTGTTATAAGTAGCTAAATCACTTTTCTTGGTGGAGGAAAACCATATTATCATCTATTATGTGTGAGATGTTCTAAAAAAGTTTGTTTTGTTGATGATTATTGAGTGCCTTTCAAATTACTTTTATGATTGAATTTATTGATTTCTAGGATGTGCAACTAGGAGTTGATTTGTTTAATAGACAGATTAGTAAAATGTGACGTTCAGTTTTGCTAGTCACCAGTGGCAATTAGGATTACCATCTTTACGTTAGAGTTGAAAATTCTAAGAATAAACTCATCTTGATTAAATGCATGTCGTACATGTTGTCTTGTTCATTGGTTTCTTAGTTCTCAAAGCTATTACTCAATTGAACTTACGATCGTATCTAAGTTGCTGATTAATAAGAATGCTTAGAATACATGTTTTTATTCATTTCAACTTAAGAGAAAACATCTCCCAATGAATATTTGTTGATGAACTGAATTTTATATCAAAGATTCATATTAGTGTGATAACGTCGGTGACCTGAAACTAAGGTTTGTTTACTAAATTTTCAGATCTGAATATTTTCGTTTAATTTTAGTTTTTGTTATTTTTAAATCTTAAATTACGTGAACCAAGACAAACTTCTATCAAAAACCTATTCAATTATGAAATATATATTCTTATTCTTTAATATCAATTTCCATTTTTATTTTCTCATTTTCTTTTATGTAAAAATATTTATGTGGATTGAAAATAATATTTAATTTCGATTTAGAGGAAGTAATATTTTGTAATAATTTATGAAATAAATATCATATTTAAAATTGTAATAAGTTCACTATGAAAAAAATTATAAGTAGGTTCCTAATACAAGCACTGCACAATATTTGGAAGTGGAAGTAGGAATGGACGTAGTCTAGTTAGTTGCTTGTTTGTTATGTTTAATAAGGTCATGATCTATAGATCTGTAGCTTTTACTGTTGATCTTTAGCTTATTGGGATAATTTGTTTTGCTAAGTTATCGACATTATTAGTTACTTTCAGTGTTGTAAGACTATTATAAATAGTCAACACCATTTTCAATAAAGACAAGAGATAAAACAAGCCAAGTCTCTCCTCTCATTCTCTTCAACTCCTTTTATCAAAAATTCTAAGCATATCAATGGTATTAGAGCCGGTTGTTACCATGGATACTTGCAGCAAAACAAATGCAGAATTCCGTAATGAAATCAATGAGGTTTTAGCACAACATGAGTCAAGTTTTGATCAAGTTAATGCTACCCTTCAAACGGTGTTAATTGAGCTTCAGGTTCTACAAGCTTCTCGGAACCTATACACTAGCCACTCTGACATCAACCTAATTAGCCTAAGTGAATCCCCACATTCTTCAAATGCTTTTCGTTCTAATACCACCAACGACCACCATCATCAACACCTCAAATTGTCCTTCCCAAAGTTTATTGTTAAGGACCTAATTGGCCAAGTCTATAGAGCAGAACAAAATTTTGACTTTAAAAATATTATATCTAACTAACAAGTTCAACTAGCATCCTTCCACCTAGAAGGCATCACCCTACAAAGGCACAGATAGTTGACGAAATTTTGTAGACCACTTATATGGAATGAATTCACCAAGGTTGTCCTCCTTCCTTTTGGTCCAACAGATTACGAAGACCCATCGGAAGCTCTCACTCGACTTAAACAAATCTCTACTGTAGCAGCTTAATAAGAGGCTTTTGAAAAGCTTTCTCACCAAGTTGACGGCCTACTCAAGCATTTTCTCATTAGATGTTTCATTGCAAGACTTCGAGATGATATCCGCCTGGATATCAAAATTAAACAATCTAGCACTTTGACAGATATAATAGGAGTTGCTCGGTTAATCAAAGAACAAAATCAATTACAAAAGAAATCTAACCAACTATTTCGTTCCTACCCAGCTTTTGTGGGCACAAAAGGCAACCTTCATTCTAACAACTAGTGTATTAGGCCCTTACTAAACCAACATATGAATGCAAGTTCAAATACTACTCCTACAACATTTTATCGCATCACCAATTAAAAGACATGAGAACATCGAGAGAAGGGGTTGTGTTATTATTGTGATGACAAGTTTATCTTGGGGCATCATTACGAACGCCCACAATTATTAATGATTGAAGATACACCACGCTCATGCCTTCTATGCCCCGATGAGGATAACAATGCTCAACAAGAACCAGAGAGTTAATAATCAATGCTTAAAATTTCCTTCCACACAATTGCAAGAATCAAGCATCCACAAATAATACGTGTCTTAGATAAGCTAAAAAAACAAGAATATAACTGTGCTAATAAATGGAGGTAGCACTCACAACTTCATCAACAAAGAAATAATCACTAAGTTTGCTTTACCGGTGAACCAAGACAAGAAGTTTGAAGTGACGGTGGCAAACCAAGAGAAAATAGAATGTGTTGAACAATGTAAAGTGCTCACCATCAACATCCAAGGCCATTCCATTACAGTAAACTACTATATTCTTTCCATCGAGGCTTGGCAATTGGTTTTGGGTGTATAGTGGCTTGAAACTCTTGGACCTATCGAGACAAATTACAAGTAGCTTACCATGCCCTTCACAATTAGAGGAGTTCCCTATACCTTCCAGAGTGAAGCGATCTAATATTGAAGCTTTAACAAACAAGGAATTCAATAGCATACAAGGCACTGGGTTTCTCTTCCAATGCAATCCTTTTGGTAATAGCATCCACTCAAACTCATGCCCACCTGACATAGATCGTCTCTTAACTAAATTTTCCCAAGTATTTGAACCACCCATCAGCTTACCTCCAAAGCGGTCACATGACCATCGTATTCCATTACAACCAAATGTAGGACCTGTTAGTGTGTGTCCATATTGAAACCAAAATAGAGAACATAATGAAGGAGCTTTCACAAGGGATGGCATTGGGCAGGTAGCCGAGTCGGGCTGAGTAGTTTCAATCCGTAGCCCAATCATCCACAGCTAAAGTTGGGTTAGGCCGAGCTAATTTTGCCACTACTAGCTTCTACAGTCCAGTTTGATACGTCTCAGTAATATGTCGTTCTCATCATCAGTTCTATTAGTTAAAAAGGCAGATAGCTTGTGTAGATTATCGTACCCTAAACAACATAACAATCAAAAACAAATACTCAATTCCTATTATCAACGAGCTTCATGGAGCCAAATTCTTCTCCAAATTGGATTTATGGGTCAGTTATCATCAGATTTGTGTGCAAGAGGAAGACATTCCAAAAACAACTTTTTGAGCACACGAAGAGCACTACTAGTTCCTTGTGATGCCATTTGGCCTCACCAATGTACCTATAACCTTCCAAAGTTTGATGAATTACCTCTTTTGTCCCTATTTCTGGAAGTTTATTTTGGTGTTCTTCGAGGACATTCTGGTGTACTCACAATCTTGGAAAGATCATCTCTCGCATCTGCGAACAGTTCTAATAATATTATCAACTAACAATTTGTTTGTAAAAAGATCAAAATGTAGTTACGGGGTTTCACAGGTTGACTACTTAGTATCAATATGTTCGGGATACTATTTTATGTGAGTTATGTCACAATCTTTTAATGGCTCAAAATTGAATGAAATGTCAAGTCGATCAGAACCGTCGCAAAGTTTTTCTTTGTCGGTGACTATGTGTTATTAGTAAAGGTAAATATCTACCAAAGTCTGAAATCTTAGTCAAATGAAAAGGCACACTAGTTGAAGACGCCACCTAGAAAATCAAATGACACTTTGCCAAGTCATATCCTGATTTTATCCTTGCGGACAAGGATCTTTAAGCGAGGAAGAGTGATACAAGCACAACACTATATCTGGAAGTGGAAGTAGGAATAGACCTAGTCTAGTTAGTTGCTTGTTTGTTTTGTTTTGTTTAATAAGGCTATGTTCTGTAGATCTGTAGCTTGACCGATGAACTTTAGCTTAGTGAGATAATTTGTCTTGTCAAATTATAGGCATTATTAGTTACTTTCAGTATTCTAAGACTATTATAAATAGTCAACCCCATTTTCAATAAAGGCAAGCCAGGTCTCTCCTCTCATTCTCCTCGTCGTCTTTCTATAAAAAATTCTAAAGACATCAGTTTCTTTTATGATATATTTATAAAATTAGAAAATAAAGCTTTCAACCATTTTCACCGTCCATTTTTAACAAGTTTGAACCTTACGAAAGCCCATGAACTGGTCTGATAAGCCTTGAGAATAATTGGGTTTTAGTTGGGCTTGTTTGACCCATCAGCAACGTAATTGGTCACTAAAACCCACAAATCTCTAAAACCCTCCACCAATAACGTGCATTTTACGCGCTCTCTCTCTCTCTCCCTCTCATTTTCATATATGCTATGCACTTTGCTCTTCAATATACGTCGTTACCCCGCCGCCGCTGTCCTCCGCTCTAAACCCCATAGCCGCCGCCTATCCTCCTCAACATCCATGTCGGTCACTTGCCCAAAAGACGAAGCATATCTCGAAAAAGTGATACCAAAGCGTATCAAATTTTTTGAGTCAATTCAATCGCAACAGTTGGCCAATCTCCAATCCCTCCCTCACGATTCCATCAAGTAGTACTCCCCAAAACCCTAATTTGGGCAAGATCATTTTGGTTATATGATTGACTTTTCCTTGCTTTGGTAGGATTTCCTTGCCGGACGGTTCAGTTAAGGAAGGGAAGAGATGGCAGTCGTCTCCCATGGATGTGGCGAGGGAGATTGCCAAGAGTGTGGCGGCAAATGCCTTGATTGCTCAAGTCAACGGGGAGTTGTGGGACATGACTCGCCCTTTGGAAGGCGATTGCGAACTTAAGATCTTTAATTTTGATAGTGATGAGGGTAGAGACACCTTTTGGCATTCCAGTGCTCACATTCTTGGTCAGGTAATCTTATCGATAGCAGTAGAGATGGTGCATTTGTGTCTGTTAGCTGCAACAAAGATTTAATTTTCTATGTGACATTTTGGATAATTTTAGTGTTTTAGTCCCTGTTTCTGTTTTGGAATTCTGATGCTACTCTTAACTGTGGCATTTATGCAGTCACTTGAGGTTGAATATGGCTGCAAACTTTGCATTGGGCCTTGTACCACTAGAGGGGAGGTATTATTAGTTTCATTGTTTACTGAAGTTACTTACATGTTCGTGATCTTAACTGCATTATTGTTTCATTGATCTCCACTCAATTTTTAGAATCTAATTAGTGGTAGTCCTGACGTGAAATAAAAATGAGACTTTAGAGAAAAGTTAATCTAGGCTTCAAGGTTGTTCTATTTTGAAATTTTGGTTTAGAATTATGTTGTAGACAGGAGCTATGTGTTAAAATGTATTATTCTTCTTAAATTTTCCTTTTCCATGCAATGTCTGTTTATGGCCAGAAATTGATGCCACTCTATGTGAATGTACTGTTAGCTTTAATAGTCAATGTGATATTTTCTTTTCAACAATTCTTCATATTGCTCTTCCATCCCGCCCTCCCCACCCCAAGGGAATATATTAAGGAAAAACAGGAATTAGTTGCTTAGTATGATAATATAATTTTATTTCTTAATTGTAACTCTTTGATTTTTCCAGGCTCCACCTCTTATCAAAATTTCAATCTGAGCTGACTTGACAAGATATATGTCATCTTGTAGGGATTCTATTATGATGCCTTCTATGGAGAGTTGGGTTTGAACGATGACCATTTTAAGAAAATTGAAGCAGGGGCATTGAAAGCTGTTGGGGTATTACTTCCCTCTGTTCCTTAACACTTGTATATTGATATCATGACTTTGTATTGCTTGAACCTGGAATCGTGTTCTTACTGTTGACTAATAAAAGCACTGAAGAATATGTCGAATACACATATTTAGGAAGTTCTTGTAGCTTGTAATACAAAAGCTTGAAAATATGTGCAAAATGTACAAGTGATTCTGTTAGATCATAGAGACACTATAAAATAGGTCCAATATTTATTTGAGGAAGCTTTTGTACTTCATAATATAGAAGCTTGAAAAGAGCATATGCAAAATGGAAAATAGTGTTACTCATGTCAGTCATGAGTTTTTCATTTATTATTCTTGATAACTAAGATCATTATGCAAAATAAAATGCAAGAGTTAATGGCTTAAACTGTATTGATGCTGGTGGAGGCAAAAAGCAAAATTGTTCCTATCCTAATTCCAACCTTGATGTATCTCATCTATGAATAATATTATGGGAAAAAGGATAGAATTTTGGCTGCTTCTTAGTTTCAGTAATGGGTCTTAAAAGGCATCTAGAAATATCAAATTTAGATTTTTGTTTCAGGAAAAGCAACCTTTTGAGCGCATTGAAGTAACAAGAGATCAAGCACTTGAGCTGTTCTCAGACAATAATTTCAAGGCAAGTTTGAGCTGCTAGCTATGCTACTGCATCAGGTTTCTTCTTTAATCTCTTGTTTCATCTTCTTTCTGACTCCTATCTTCTGCCATGGATGATTATGTCCAGGTTGAAATTATTAATGATCTTCCTGCTGACAAAACTATTACTGTATACCGATGTGGTCCTTTGGTTGATCTCTGTCGAGGACCTCATATACCAAATACTTCTTTTGTAAAAGCATTTGCTTGTTTGAAGGTGGCATTCTCCTAAGTGCTGAAATTTTCTTTTTCTTTCTCTCCATATGTACTCACTTAAAGGACATATGTATGTAAAAAACTGAAGAATTCAGAATGACAGGCTTCATCTGCTTATTGGAGAGGCAACAAAGATCGTGAAAGTTTACAAAGGGTTTATGGAATATCCTATCCTGACCAAAAGCGATTGAAGGTAATTTTGATTCGGTGCTCTTTAAATTGTATTTGTATGCATTGGCTTACGTCTTCTATACATGGTTCCTGAAACTTCTTGTGATTAAAAATTGTCCTGATGTTTTTGTCATATATGATGTCTCATCTATCGTCAATGTGAAGCTGTTAAGGCCTTTTTTTTTTATGTAGTAGTTTAAATTTGTGTATTGACTAATGCGAATGTCCGATGAGTGCTTCTTGGTTGCTTCGTGACTTATTCCATGGTACTAGTTTAAGAAAGATGCTCTAAGTGGACAAGTATTTGGCCCAGATTTGTAATTTGTCAACTTAGTGCTGAAGATATTTCTTCTCTCTCTCTCTCTCTCCCTCTCCCTCTCCCTCTCCCACTCTCTCTCTCTATATATATATATGAAGTATTTTTGTGTGCAAATAGCTCTGTTTGTGGTTTGGTTTAGCATTGTAATAGCTATTAAAGCATTGCCAAGGTCATTCTTCAAGAGAAATGTCATCTTTTTTCTTTTTGTCCTAATGATAATTCCTTTATTTGATCAGGAATATATCCAACATCTTGAAGAAGCAAAAAAGTACGACCATAGGTTATTGGGTGTCAAGCAGGAACTTTTCTTTTGTCATGAACTAAGGTGCAAAATTGGCTTACATGTTTGAGTATCTTAATGATCAATACTATCCGTAATGATTTTGATTCCTTGGTATTTTGGGGATTTTAGCCCAGGAAGTTGGTTTTTCCTTCCTCATGGAACTCGGATATACAACAAACTGATGGAGTTCATACGAACTCAGTATAGAGTCAGAGGCTATGAAGAGGTTAGAATTTGAGTTTGGCTTATACTTTTGCTTCATATGTGGTCTGTAATGGCTTAATTTTACTACCTTTGACAGGTCAAGTCTCCAAATATTTTTAACATGAAACTTTGGGAGAAATCTGGTCATGCTGCTAATTACAAGGAGAATATGTTTTTGCTTGAGGTAATTGTGTTTTTGAGAAATAGTGTAATGGTTATATTTCCCACCTATTAATGTTATCTTCTTGGTAGTCCATGCTGGAGGTCAGGGATGAAAGAAGAAAACCTACTTAGTGTTAATGTAGAAACAGCCCTGGTGCATGGATTAACTTGGACATTTTTCTTGCTATCTGAAAATCTGTAAAAATAAAATATGAGACAAGTAATAGCCAAAATATTTGGTCTTGATGGCTCCATAGCTGACAATTGTGTTTGAAAATGTGGAAATGATTGACATTATTGTCTTCCTCTTTCAAGTATTTGAGAATTGATGATATTACTTTTCTTGAATACAGATTGAAAAGCAAGAGTTTGGACTGAAACCGATGAATTGCCCTGGACACTGTTTGATTTTTCAACATAGGGTACGATCGTATAGAGGTAAAGTTCATCCATCAATTCATCATACTGCAAAGCCACTTTGCTAGTTTCTTTTTTATTGTATCTGGTCAGTGCAGAAGATTGTCCTATGAAAGGCTAGATATTATTGCATTATTTATTTAGCACCCTATTTGTGAGGAACTGATAAAAGGGATACAACTATAAATTACATTTTTCCTTGTTGATATTCTTCTATTAATTTGTTCTGGCTTCCAACCTAATCTAGTTTTTTTCCCCCTGGTCTACAGAACTCCCTCTTCGCCTGGCAGATTTTGGGGCCTTGCATCGAAATGAGGCCAGTGGTGCACTTACTGGATTAACACGTGTTCGAAGATTTCAGCAGGTATCCTTTCAGTAGAAAAGTGTTTTAACCCTTTTATCAGTTCCTTTTTCCTAATTTTTCAGCATTACATCTATCTAAATGTCTATTACTCACTCCAGGTTTTTTCTATACTATATTTTATCGAGCATAGTGATCTATATTCGTTTTGGTTTTCTGGTTCAGTCACCATGTTCATGATTGTTTTATCTGGTAGTGGTTCCATCCTTCTTTTAATAAAAAGATGCTGCTTTGTATGACAGGATGATGCTCATATATTCTGCAGGGAGTCCCAGGTGATTTTGTGTAATTGATACTTAAAGAACTACTAAATGTTGTTACACCAATTGAAGCTTATGTAATCGGTTGTGATGATCTTCAGGTCAAAGATGAAGTGAGAGGTGTCTTAGATTTCATTGACTATTGCTACAAAGTCTTTGGATTCACTTTTGATCTCAAGCTATCTACGGTAGTTGACTTCAAATTACTTGTTTTATTCGTTATAAACTTTGTTCTTTTGCGAAACATGCTTTGATTGACAGAATTGTGGCTGTTAAATGTTTAGCAAGACAATATCTGCTACCCAAGTTTGATGTTTAGTTTTGAAATTCTTCTCCCTAGCTAAATTCAATGTTCTCTTTGTTCATTGGTCAGTATGTCCATATCCAATTTTTGTATTGCAGAGGCCAGAGAAATTCCTAGGAGATGTGGCAACATGGGATAAGGCTGAAGCTGCTCTTGCAGAAGCATTAAATGAATTTGGGAAGCCTTGGCAGGTAACATAATTTCTTTGACCTCTTTGTTATTGCAATCTGCTCCACATTAAGCTTCAATGAACTGCGTTTTCTCATTGTTAGTTATAGGGCAGTTTTAGTTGGCAACTAGTGATTTTCTCTTCTATTGTTGTTTTGTAGCTTATAATGGTTACTTTTTGCAGAGAGATGAAGGTGATGGTGCTTTTTATGGACCTAAGATTGACATAAGCGTGTCTGATGCACTTAATAGGAAGTTTCAATGTGCTACATTGCAGGTTTTCCTTTTGTTAAATTCTCCTCATCTCTTTTAGTTGTGTTTGCTTTACCAACTTCCTTCCTGATTGTTCAAGAATTGAGGATCACCACTTAAGATATCAATGCCTGTGGTTGCAGCTTGACTTCCAGCTACCTGCACGTTTTGAATTGGATTACTCGGCAGAGGATGAGGCCAAGAGAGAGAGACCTGTCATGATACACAGAGCTATTCTGGGGTCTTGTGAGCGCATGTTTGCTATACTATTGGAGCATTACAAGGGAAAATGGCCTTTGTGGCTTAGTCCTCGACAAGCAATTGTCTGCCCTGTTTCTGAGAAATCGCAGCCATATGCACTCCAGGTTGGTTAACTTTGTGCCCTTGGATCCATGAAGGGTAGGTGTTTTCTTGTCAAATGCTGAAGTTCTATTGATGTAATTCCTTGCTCACAACATCTATTGTCGATTTTAAGATCTGACTCATTCGCTTTGTGACTCATACCTGGCTACTGATCTATGTGAATCATTATTTTATTTTATTGTAATGTTTTTTATTTTCTGCATGCTTATAGGTGCATGACCAGATTCATCAAGCTGGGTTTTATGTGGATGTCGACACAACTGATAGGAAGATTCAGAAAAAGGTACTTATAACCCTGCTCTTTACATAAAGTTTTCATGACATAAATTGCTGCTGCTAGCATTTAAGCGTGGCCGGGCCCAGCCCGAAGCCGGATTGAGTTCGAGACTCGCAGTTGTTCAGGCTGGGGCAGCCCAAAGGCTGATTGAGCCTGGCCAAGCTCAAAGCTCAAACCCGGGAAAAAATTGCCAACTCCACTTGCATTCTGATTACGTGCTTTACTCTTTGGAAATCAATATCATTAATATTCTGCAAGAACTCATATGGCCAGAATCTTAACATTAGAGGTTGTTGGGACCTAACATTGAATACCAGGAAAGTCGAAACTTTTTGTAGTTGGCTTCAACTAGTTCAGCTTTGGCAACATGAAATGCATGCTTAATAAAAATAATGAATGAATGAAGTACGTTTATGACCAATGCTTGCTGCTGTTCTTGATAGTAATCGTGATGAGAGCAGTGATGCTTTTTCTTAGATGTTACATAGTGCAATTGATTCTAATTATCATTCCCCACTTATTTTGCCTTAATGAAATGTGATTGTAGATAAACTTATTGCTCTGATACGTCCAGTTGTTTCAAGTTGCAAGAATTACAGGCTTCGGAAATTTCGTTCATTTATAGAAGAGCAACTGATATTTTTTTGTATGCTGCCACGAGTTTTCTGATTCTGTTTAAGTTGTTTTTCATTTTTAATTTCCTCTTTCTCAGACTGATTCTGTACTCTGTAACTGCTTGGGGCCTCTCTTTTTAATTCATTCATCGTCGATGCACAGGATTTCCTTCAATTAGACATGTTAAATTGAACATTGGAAGAGTATAACATTATTAACTCGACAAATATTATTGATGAAAGAAGGTTATGAATAGTTTGCTAATACCTTGGTCCTTGTGCAGGTTCGAGAAGCTCAGTTGGCGCAATACAATTACATATTGGTTGTTGGTGAAGAGGAAACAAAAACCGGACAGGTACAGACGGATACCACAGTAATCATTGGTTCAGGAGCATGAAATTTGAATATCTAATATGTGAAAAAGATGCACCCTTGGATTTCATCTTGTTGGAGGGTGATGGGATACTCTCTATTTTTAGTCTGGGTATCGCTAATGTAGGAATGGGTGTGTGTCATTTCTTATTTGCAGGTGAGCGTGAGGGTCAGGGACAAGTCGGACCATTCTGTGATGAATCTTGAGAGCCTATTGAAACACTTAGGGGATGAGGTTGCTGCATATCATTAGATAGTAATCACTGATTTCATACTTGATTTGTATGTATACAATGGAAATTAAGGTGGTCAAACTCTTGCAGCCGACATCTTCTACCATCGTTTCTTTGTGTATCAGCATTTGCTTCCCAGATTGCATATCCGGAATTGTACAATCTACTTTTGCTATAATTTTACATTTAAAAATTAAAACACATTCCTGGTGATTTCATATACGACAAAATGGCATATTTCCACCAAACCCGTACTTTGGTTTTTAACAATAAAACATAGAATCTACAGAAGCTGAGTACATACAATATTAATTATAAAGAATATTAACAAAAATCAAAATATAGAGATACCAATGACGAGGACTTAAAGAGCGTAGTTTACTAGGGATGATCACAGGTAGCAGTGGGTTTTATTTTCATCTTCTTCAAGAGTCACTGCGTTCATCTCTGATCCCACCTGATCTAATCTTGCGTTTACAAAACGAAACCCTCTCGCACAGTTTGGCACTGAAGTTCTTATACGAATCACGCTTCGATGGTCATGGCTGTTACCAAAATAGTTTACTCACATAAGGAAATGATCAAACCACCACTCGTGTAGTTGAGGCTTTGATCCTTTCATATATTTTACTCACATAAGGGAATGATCAAACCACCACTCGCGTAGTTGAGGCTTTGATCTTTTCAAAGACCTAGAAATGGAAGTTTCTGATTTTCTTTCCTCTCCTTCATATTCCCATCTCCACACCCACATTCAAACATGCACCAACTACACATACAGTGAAAAGCAAGTCAACTTTAAAGCACGTTCAATGGTTCTAGGGATATATAGGACCAGGATGTTTATCACATATACATCTAGGAATCTTATCTAGGTAATCTCAATAATCTTCCACTGCCCAAAGATACCTAAGTTAAAAGGCTTAGTGGCAAATTCTAGCAACACCAAATTACATAAAGGTGAGGAAAGTTCACAACGTGCGTTAGAGCATGATGACAATCAATCCCGATCCCTACTTGAACCTAGTAGAGTAGTGGTATAGGTGACATCTATGTATGTTATTCAAAAAACCCATTGTTGGGTCTGCCGTTACTCACGTTCAGATCTTGTTGGTGTTGAAACTGTTGCTTACGATAAGCTGAGACCGAGCTGCTACTCTCACCTACGTCATGCTCGGGCCTGTAGTCTTCATCTATCTCTTCTTTTGCCACCTTTTCCATTCCTATGAACTCCATTGGCCTTGGGATTGGTACATAATGTGCCTCTGATGGTGGCTGTGTCGTTTCGCAGTAGCCGAAAGGTGGTTGTTGATGTGGTGGCACAACTGATGGGAGTTTGGAGAGTAGCGCTTTAAGGCTGCTCATGGAAGGTGTAATTTTAAAGGGCATTTGATGGTTGAAGTGGTCGTAGAACTCAGTTGGTGGTGCAACAGCTCCTTGGCAGTGCCAAGTGTCTGGTGTGTTGTAGCCATCAACTTTGAAAGGGAATGCAGCAGATGATGGATGTGGCATGAGCACCCCAGGAATGCTTTCTATGTAGCTGAATTTCTTTCGTAGTAAGACCACATAGCTCAGGTCTTCAATCACCTTATAAAATTGCAATGGAAATGGAAACTATAAATAGTTTGTTCTTGTTTGTAAGAGAGAGTGAAGAGATCACGGGAACAAGTATTAGAGAGAGAGAGAGAAAAGAGAGAACCTTGTGAACAGCTCCCAGTTGAACAACTCCTTCTCTAACTGCGATCAAGGCTATGGTCTGCAAAAGATCATCAAATCAGCCAAGAAAGTCTAATCTATTTCAGACCTACAACTGTTGATTAGCATACCTTTATACCAGACTGAAACTGGGCTTCCCATGTCCTAGGATGCTGCTAATTAACCAACACGTGATCAGAAAGATCAACAGATCCTACTATTGAAACATTTTAGCAAGCATGAAATAACAGCGATGATGAACCAGGAGTGCTTACTGAGTCTGCTGAGCTTTGCCATGCTGATAAGAAGTTGATTTCTTGCTCATTTGGTTCTTTGTATATCCACTTGTGACTATGATCTGCTGCTACTTTGCCTATCAGTCTGATCACATTAGAAGACAAATAAACTTATGGGCTATCAAAACTTTTAGACGAACACAAACTTCTCAGGCATAAATCTCCTACCCTTCTCCATAGTTGTAGATTTCATGAGACATCTTGAAGAAGAGCTCTGGTTGCAGACTTTGATAGTGTTGGAGTTCACAGTTTCCATAAGCAGATGAGCTTGGACAGTCACCTGAGTTGATCTCAGCAGTTGATGCAGGAAAATTACAGAAACCATCTTCCCAAACCAATATCCTAGAAAGTGTATTAAACGAAACGAATAATATGCTAAGAAAAACCAAAAGAAAGGGCACTATCGCTTGCATACACTACATCTAGGAAACAAAAGGGAAAAGAAAAGGTATATATACCAGTTCCTTCTGTTTCCTCTTGACCTGTCATAAGCTCCTTGGCCGTCCCATCTTGACAAAAAGATGATAATATATGTGTTAAACTAAAGAGACATTTTAATTGACTGTGCAACAAGGTGGCGTATTATATTAGATATGTAGATCCTTCTCTTCACTGAAAACGAACAAAAGTGTGTTTCTTTTCTGTGAAAGCTTAATCTATCTTTACTTCTCTTACTTGGGTGGAGGGTAATTCCTTGGCAAGATTCTCCAAAATACTGCATAAACCCACTGAGAGTTGTCAGGAATGCATAAGCTTCTGAGGGTATGTTGAAGAAGATGAGTAACAGCTAACGGGCTGAGATGTTCCTCCATTGATCAAACGATGATCCTTAAAACGAATGTCTTCTTGTGTGTGTCGCTCTCTCTCTCTCTCTCTCTTCCCCCCGTTCCCTATGCTTCCATATTCTGCTCTCTGTCTCTCTCTCTTTAAAAAGAGAAGGCAAAGCTCAGTGTCCCATCTTCCTTTATATAAGCCTTACCAACAGGGAAATCTCACATTTATACCTCACCTTTTTTTCTCTCCCTCTCACACAGTCACACACGCAACACCCTTCTTTCTTTCTTTCTTCCCGGTACTGTTAATTAATCATGCTTCAAAATTTACCAAAATGATTTCTTGAGGCCCACTCTTTTGTCTTCTCGGTTCCCAACGTACCGTCCGCTCTTTATCGATCCTACTCTCTCAGTACTTTTTTTTTGCCTTCTGCTCGTATCTCAATTATGATCCAACAAATATCAGAAAGACCCAACCTTTGTTCTTCTTAGTTCTTACACTTCATCATGACCTTCGAAATATAACGATGGCCTCCTATAATGTTTTTGATTCTCTTCCAATTCCAATGTCTGTTTAGTTTCTCTCTTTCCTTACCATTCTGACATAATCATAGCATCACCACTCATTTCATTCCCAGGTAAATTTTCTTCCTTACCTTCTTCATTTATTAGGTCAAAGTAAAACAAAATGTTAATTCAGAACAAACGGCATTGCAGAATGCAGACAGCACTACTATACTTTTGGTCTTCTCAAGTTAAACGTTAATTTTTTTAAAATATTGAACTTTTTAATTCAATTTTTGTTTTACTATATTGAAATTTTATTAATGTCAGTGAATCACAAATATCTAATATAAAATGATTAATAAATTAAAAATATATTTCTCTCTTTTTATTATTGAAAAAATAGTCTTTTTTTTATTTTTGGTTCCTTCTTTGGATCCCTTTTTCTTTTACCTTGCATTGCATGTTCTGAAGTTTGCCAAGTTTCGAAGCATTACATATAATTGGTAATAATGTGACAAAAGTAAGAAAATCGGGTGGATTTAAAAATGAGTTTGTAGAGGCTGATAATGTGGTTTTTATGGAGCCACAATATCTACTTATCTTACCTTACAATGGGAATGAGAAAGCATGTCTTCTTTCTCTGATAAGATCAAACATCAAATGTTGTTTGTTTGCTAAGTAGTCCGAACTTTGATGGATATGTCCCAGCGCTTGCACACATGTAACGAAAACCTCTGACATCACCTCCCCAAGGTTTCAGTGTCTAGGTTTGTTTGTGATTAGTTCAAAGCTCTGGATTTGCTGATACAAACTGAATTTATCATAAAACAGTACCACATAATTATTGAATTGAATTTATATTTTGGAGACACGTACACGTCTTGTAAGTGGATACGAGCACTAGGCAATGTCTACGCACACATCTATTTCATTATGCATAAGATGTCTTTAAAGAAGCTATCGTTTGATGGCTTTGTTTTTAATTCGGCTTTGATTCCTATGAAAAAGTGAAGGAGGTTTCTGTTACTACATTAATTGCTACGATTTGTCCTACTCTTCTAACAAATTGAGCTCTCAAGTGTTTCTATATCGCTCGCTCTTAGTTTGTGTGCGCGTGTGCAAAGCTACACGAACATGGTGGCTAAAAGGGGCTTTCAGTGCTTTCATTTCTCGTTCCTGACACCAAGCAAACTTGACAGGTCACTACATTTTCTTTTTGACCGTTTGTTAAGAGAATCTGTCCTTTCATTAACTGTGTAATCAACCTAAACCCTGCATTTAAACCCTTTTATTACTTGATACTGAACAACAGTGGAATCTGCTGCATACGTTTTCTCCATGGCTTCTTCTCTTCTTTTGAAGGCAACCCCATTTGTGGAATGAAATGGTATTTTACATTAAAAAAAAAAGAGAGAAATTCCCAGCTCATAAAAAGTACGGTCAATGTAAATTGGTAGGGTTGGAGACAGAGTCTGGTTAGATGATGTAAGCAAGAGGAGTCTGTTGGGGCTCCAAGTAAATGAGGGTTGGATGTTATTGATGGTGGTGATGGTTCTATTGTCCACGTTATATTGGTTCTTTGTTGTTTTTTAATAAAAGATCCAAGAATTTTATATGGGATGAAGGAGTTTGTTTTGGCAGGAGTGGCACTATAAGATTATATAGTCTTCGGTCAAGATAACAGATGGCGTAAATGCCCCATCCCTTTCTTCCATTAAAGATGTGGAATCTCTGCTCTTCCCATCCTCCTCAATCCCATTTCATATTAAAATAATCCCTCCCATCATTCAAACAATCCAAGAGAAATTGTTTTTTCCCTTAAAAGTGGGCAAGTTATTTCTATTTACAGATAAGTGAAGAAGATATGGATAACCAGACAATATCAGAAACAATATCTAATAATGCAAACTCAAAAGCAGGCAAATCTTTCCCTCCCATTTGATACTAATTTTAATGAGAAAGAAAAAGATGGCACGGGATTGATGAATGGAAACTAATTTAATATTTGATTTGGTGCTATATTCTATAATCTACATTCTCAGTTCATGAATAAGGTTGCATTGCTTTTTCTGTCTTAAAAGGAAAACAAAGGTCTAAGCTTCAGCTAAGTGACTTGTTACTTAATTGCTAAGATAGTTCAGGTATACATGCATTATACATATCAGCCGCATAGGTGATTTCCAGCAGTCTAAACTTCAGTGCTCCTTGAAATGATCAAATATCTCTTCCTCTGTGCACAGCTCTTTGTTTTTTTCTTTACCCTCTTACGTTAACGTTATGTTATAGAATGTACACTTTCCGACGTGGGTGTTTCATAGTTCTTCAGGTCTTCCAAATCCTTATTTTTTTTAATCGAAACCTTCTGCTTATATATACTGCGTTCTTTAAAAACCCTTGCTTGCATGCATTCTTCAATAGTAATATAAGAAAACAAAGTGTCTAGGGCTCTTAATTTACTCATTTTCAGGGAACTATATGTATCCAGGTTAAAATATTAAGAAGATGGAAAGCGACGTCTCAAAAGTAGACTCTTCAGATAAAAACACCTGTCCGGTCAGAAAGGCCCTAATATTTGTGAATGAGGAGATACTTCTTCTCTCGGTACTAATTACGAAGCTGGTCACTAGTAAGTAGTGTATTTATGTCTAAATAGCCATCTTTGATATGTAGTGTACAGTTGGGACAAAACAAGTTATATTGATCTTCTCACTATACTACAGTGTTACATCTTATTAATGTAAACCGACATTTTCTAATTATTTCACATTGTTAAGACCAGTAGTGGGGAAGGATATACATAAAGTAGTTGTCCAATGCCAATAATGTAGTAGCTGGACACCATGACCTGTGCATGTAATGTAGCTAGGCCTCACCAGTGGTAAGTGCCCAAAAAAGAATAACGAAAGAAAATGATAGTGATATTGAACATGTAAGTCAAAAATGCCATACAGCTTGTTTTAGGATCCACCATAACGCAGAAATACGGATTAGCATGGATGCTAAAGTCAAAAATGCCATACAGCTTGTTTTAGGATCCACCATAACGCAGAAATAATACGGATTAGCATGGGTGCTGTAAATGTCTCATCAAACTTTCTCTTTCTGTTTGATAGAGAAGAGAGAACCCTGAACAAGTCACTCTTCTTCCTTGTTACAGCTCTTCTCCATGAACCCTTGGTTAAGTTTCATTCTTCTAAGGCTAATACCGTGTCAAGGCTCAAGAGAAAAGAGAACCTTGGCTAAGTGCTATTCTACAAGTAATCACTGCTTTTCGTATTCTGAGACTGAGTTCTTAAGCAATTAAAAGAGTGGTCAAATGTTCCAAAAACACTGCAATTTCTAACTTTTCCAGGCAGAGATAAATTCCAAGACATCACGTGATGACGTTATATATAATTCTAGGTCTATAAAGCTTGTCACCCACAAAATAAGAAAATAAAAGCAAAGCAAGTTCCTTTTTCTTTTTGGTTTTAAATATAAAAAAAAAGAGAGTCCCATAACTCCTACCCTTTTTATTTCTATGAACTTACTATTTTCCTTACCTTAAATACGGCCTCAAGATTGCTACTGAACTCTAGTTCAGATGTGTACATATATACACCTTACCTGGCTAAGGCCACAAGATACATATGTACAGAAGCCAATTCAATTTACCCTACCATCAAGAACGAAACTAGCTGTCTTTGGATCTAACTTCTAAGCTGTCCAAATGGGTAGCTGGAGGGACAAATTGTCTGCATTTGATCAGTTCTTTTACATACCAACGGTGAAAAAAGTTGGCTCGATTTTGCCAATGTAGGTCAAACGGAAAGTGATTGATGATCGACTCTGAAGATCATCCACCAAAATGGTCAATATACTGGACGGTCCAGATGATGATGAGGGTCCACATTTCCACTATTGTCGATACAGATATTCACTCTCTAAGGCTTGTAAACATTTAGTCATGTCCTTCCTCGTCACCAATCTTCTTTATCATGGTCATCCATCACCATCACAACTAAAATTACTAGCTTGAATGCTAGTATCTAGCCAAGCCAACCGAGAAGATAACTTGTTTACGATGTGCCGCTTCTCTGGGAATGAGATCCTCCGTCTCATTTCCCCACTTCCCACTTAATGTAAGAGGATTTCATTCACAAGTTGGTGGATAACAGAGGGAAATTTGTACTTTGCTAGGAATCGGGAAAATAGCACAGAAGATCTCATTAGTGTATATGACATCAAGTATTATGTCCGGAGTTTAGGTTTGATGACTAAAACCTATGAACTTGCTAATTCCAAGTACCAGGTGATAAGTAGTTGGAGGCATGCGAAAGGAAGTGTTACCAATTAATAAAATTGCCTTATGGGACATATGATTTGTTAATTAATTACTTGACAAACTATAGATTATTAGCAGATATGATATTGGTGGAATTTAAGGTAGGAGGTTAAGCTTGAGAAAGGCTATGATTGCATCAAGTCTGCTTTTGATGATGTTAGCTCCTTTAGCCAACAGAGAACTGAAAATGAGTTGCAATCATAGAGAGATAGAATAGGCATGTTAAAAGAGTTCTCTGTGTGGTCGAGGACAATGTAACTGAGATATGTGGGGACTAGGACAGAGACATTTTATCAAATTACCAAGAAAGTGTCCCCCACTCCAATTTTCTATATTTAAATGAATCACCATTGCAAGGTCCTACTCCTACTCGCTTACTCTCTATCGTAGAACACTTGGTTTTGGAGTCCTCAAAAGGGCTAGCAAAGCTGTGACAACTTCAAGCATCTTCTCCCTAACTACCAACCATAGTATGTCTATAAACTACTGATAATTTCTTTATTCTATTAACTCTTAAGATGTCCCAACAAATGTCATTTCAGTGTCAAAACAATAGCACTATCAACGTACTTTGCCATCAAATTATTTTTATCCACCATCCCCATGTCTTTACAGAAGGGATTGCACATGGGGGAATGGCCACTGTGTATGTGAGATGCTCTTTGTTCTCAGTCATCAAAAAGATTGTGTATCTCAGATTATAACACCACTCACTAATGGAGCCTCTTGGACCAAAAAAAATTACCAAATTATAGCTCACACACTCGTACATGTTTTTCGTCAGAGAGTGAATCTCTGATCGGACATCCTCTTTTTCTCTTAAACCAAAAAGATCAGGCAATTGCCATACAATTTTGGGTCCCCCCGTCATCTGGCTGAACTGTTGATTTAAAAGAATTCCATTGTTGACATCTTTGTGTGAATAACATGGACATTCTAGTACTATTAGTACATGTGTTGCTTTGATTGTGTTACGTAAATCTGCAGATGCCTATCTTATTAGTCCGTTCCATCAGCAACTTGGCGGACCAACTTTTCAGTAGGCCATGGATCGAAGAGAAAAAAATTAGTTTGTATCCTCATTTATAAAAAAAAAAGAAAAACACCTCCTTAATTTCTTGCTCTTTTCTGGCTCAATGCATAGGCCCGTTTAGTGGATGAATTGGTGTAAATGAATCGTCATTGCTTGAGTAGCTAACAGTCGATTATCGCCAACTTTTCTCTTGCCAATGCACATGTCAATCATTCTAACACCATGCAATGGGAAAATTAGAATAGAGTGAAATTTTAGTATATCTACAAAAGAAATAAAATCTACGTGACCCTTTACAAACAAAAACATGACTCATTAAGGGCATTGCCAATTCTCCTGGAGCACCATAACATGACAGAAGATGTTATTTGAGAAAGGCCCACAAGGAGAGGGGTAGGATAGGAGATGCAAACAAAAGCTTGAGGAGAGGGAGGGGCCATGCCTACTAATGCTACTACTACTGCTAATTGAAGAGAGCTTTTTTTTTTCTTTTTTTTCTTTTTTTTTTTTTTGCCCATTACTTGCAGGAGTCAGAGTCGGAGAAAGATGTACTTGGTACTATAGCGGCTAATTGGGTGCAACGACTAGTCTTTGTCCCTTCTCTCTTTCTTTCTGCTTTCTTTTGGTCATAGGCAATCATGTACAAAAATATATACGTAACGTCAAGTGGACGGCTGGGAAGGATCATACCCTGACTCTTTTGTTTTGTGCTTAGCTAGGAGCTACACTACGCTCAGCGTCTTCCTCGCTCACTATCCTTTTCGATCGGCATGTGATTTCCACGTGCTTTACATATATTCTTTGTCATGTGGCACTACATCATGTACATGAATATTACAAGGGCATGAAGTTTCTTGATTGTCATCATACTAAATTGAAATAGGCAATGAACTTCTACAAAGAGAAATACCTAATATCTTTTTGTCACATATTTTAAACCAACCAAACAATATAATTATTTAAGCGTCACATATTTCTTAAATTCAAACTATTTCACTTAGGAAATATTTGATTCCATTTTTATTTTTCTATTGTATTTTTTAGTTTTATTTTTTATTTTTTTCAAATAAAAACAAAAATATGTTTAGTTATTAACGTTAATATAGTTATATTTTTATTACCGATGATGATTACATATTAGATAAAATTTAAAGATATTTAATTTTAATCTCTTATATAATATTTATTAATAAATTATCAATAAAAATTAATATTAATTACCATTAGTTTTTTATTTACTCTTACAAAGCCATTTGTATGCATTACTAAATACTAATTTATATACCAACTATAACTTGTAAGTTGTAACTAATTATTTGCATGTTGTGTAACTTCTTATATTCAATTAACAAGTTATTGTGTCAATTATTGGAATTCTTTTATTAATTATTACCATTTTAATGAAATTAAATATGTTTATATATGTGAAAATGGATACAAAAAAAAAACTTTTTATAATTACATCATTTAAGATTTGTTTCAAATATATAATGCAATGAAAATAGTTATTCTAAAATTTATTTTAAACATATAATGAATAAGAAGATAGAAATTCATATTAGAATTGGAAAGTAAATAACAAAATTTTGTCCATATATATTTTAATGCTTTTGTGGGATAAATTATGTCTCAATATAAAGTTTGTTCCATCAAAAAGATTAACACGATCTCAATCTGAATGCCCTACAGTAGTTTCCCATTGACACAACAACCCACTAACTCACATCAATTCTACTTTCCATTCTTTTGGTAGACAACACCATCATCAAGGAATTACTCCATTTCTTGGTCACGTTTCCTTTTGCTCAATCCGCCAGGCATCAAGTCATATTCATCAATCTAACCTTTCCCCAGCTAGCTATAGTTCGACCTTGTTTGGGATTACTTGTGGAATTGCTTTTTCATGCTCACTTACAAATTCAGGCTTCACGACAAGCTTTTCCTGTGCGGATCTATTGCAGTGGAATAACTATTGCTGAGTAGTAAAACGATATTCACTTTCGTGATACTAATATTACACCGTTATGTCACTGTGCTCACATTGTATTCAGCTATTATCTTGCATTAACCAATACTCTTACAAAATGGGAATTCATTTAAGAGAGTGTTCTCACAATTTTACTTCTTCGAGCATCATGTTTGAGTCATAATATCATTGAAAAAAAGCTTAAAGTCATACTTAAATTGCACTTTGGTCCTTTAGTTTCTTTTTTAACAACTTAACTTGACATTATTTTTCCTTCGTGTCCTAAAGAAATAGGCGCACTTTCACAACAGAGAACTTACTTGAGTACAATCTAACCTATGTTATAGATGCTAGCTAGGAAGCCTCAAACAAGATAATGTATGGATAATAATATGCTTGTAACTGTTTTGGCATTGACAAGCTACTCTCCACCTTCGACCACGCACTTCAGTCAAGAGCTAAATCATTTTCTTTGTACCATTTTCACTGTGAAGGATAATGGCAAATTACCCACCCTGGCCAGAGCAAGTGAAAATGGTATTTGAATGTATTTAGTACTGAAGCTGATTATTTTATCATGATAATTCCTTAGATGGCTCTTAAGAACAAATATCTATCAAGTTTGCGCCTGCTCTGGGGAAGGAGAGATTATCAGATTAACTACAAGGAAAAAACGTGATAAAATGTTCAATTTAGATATGTAAAGAAATTGAAGGCTACCATTTCAGGCAAGACAAGGTCATTGTGCCAGGAAAGACATGTACACAATCAACAATTGGGTCAAGAAGAGCACAGGATAGCCGTCACTTTGATTAAATTATTTCCTCTTAAATCCTGAAGATTTGCTTTACTTATTTATTACTGTGATCTTTATCTTCGAAAGGATCCTGGTGGAAGAGATAAACTATGTAAATGTGTTTGATCCTCGGTAATATTCAGGAACAAAAGTGCGAAATTTATATCTAATTTGTTGTTGCTGTTTTGTCCTTTAGTACTTAGACTTATGTGAATGTATTATTAGAATCCAACCGTGATCGAATCACGGGAGCATCGGAAAACAAAAATTTTACAGATTCTGAACGGATCCCGATAATTGAATAAACTTAAATAAAACATAAAACGATTTAAAAACCGTACCTTATTCGCTTTTCTGTCAAAAAATCTTTGAAACATTTTCCGATTGATTAATCACGAGCTGTTCAAGTATCCATCTTATGTTATTATCCACATAGCAATTCTTAAACTAATTTGAGAGGAAGAAGACAAAAGTGCTAGCTTCTAAAAAGTTTTTCCCTTTAAATAGAAAAAATCATAAGAGTCTTTTATTAAAATTAAATCTCTTTAATTATAATTAAAATCAAATTCTAATTATAATTAATTTAATTTAATTTTAATAAAATCAAATATATCATATTTGATTCCTAAAGTTTCTCTAATTTTATAATTAAGTCCAACTTGATTAAACTGATTTTTTTCTTTCACAAATTACTTTTTAATTATTGTAAATTATAATTATAATTCACAATTAGAATTGGATAAATTAAAACTTCTTTTAATTTATCTTTAATTATTTAATTAAATAATTCATAATCATAAATCATAATTGTCGTCTAGCAACATGTCATGACTACCCAAATATCAGGAATATCAAAGTGATTGACTTAACCTATCCATGCATGGCTATAATGTATAATTTAATCCTTTCGTCATCCAATATTCTAATTAGACGGAGTATGGATACAATGTCTACTCTTATCATCTAATCATGTTCGTTCTTGCTAATTAGTAATTGATTTATAATTGAAATTTAAAAATTACTTTTTAAATATCAATTCACTCTGGCCAGAAAATTTCATAAATCATCATTGATCAAGAACATTAGAATATTCTCTCTAATTACTTTAAAGTGACGAATCCTATATTGACTTACTCAACTATCTACATATGGTTCATACTGTATCTAATTATTACCGACTGAATTATCCTAGGACAATTCATAAGTAGTATGAAATCACAGTAATTCCCACACGAGATACCTTAATAATCTCAAGTCTAAGAATCAATTATACAACCATTATTATGAGAAAATTCACAGACACATAAGTAATATTCCATTTGAGATTCTCACAGTCGGGTCAGTTTAGTGACATATTCTCTAATAATCACCACACATTAGTTTAAGTATCTCTATACTTTAATTTATGAGATCAATTACTTTCTTCGTAAAAAAAGAAACATAATGTGTGCTAGTTTTACTGTTTCAACAATATCTCGTCTTAATGAAACTACAACTAGGAACATTTAGGAATAATACGTAAATGTAAATTGAGGGTTTGCTTGTTTGGTGGGTATGAAAAAAAGGGAATGAGTATGGAATGAAAGATTGAGTTTGGTAAGGAATTATGATTATAGAGTTATTATCTTGATTACCCATTTTTGGGTAATACCCCATTCCTCTCCTAATCTAGAGGAATGGGTATCATTGTTATGTAAGGGTGTGGTTGTTACAATTAATTTAAATATAACTAATTAAAATATAATTATTAATTAATTAAAATATTATAATTAAATTACAAGATAATTAATTA
>JAOQMQ010000003.1:9760585-9771114 GCA_027563845.1 Erythroxylum subrotundum
TGTCATGAGAACACTTAAATATGGTATTGAACTATAAGAATATTTGTAAGTGAAAACTTACATATCTCTCGAACCATAGAGGAAAGTGTCTTCCAACTTCTTTATTTATATCATCCTGTGTACTATCCGGTAGTATCTCGCGTAACAATGCCTCGTATAATCTAAATACATTATTATGTATTTCAGTAATGAACAACACAAAATTTTAAAGGAAGAAATAATCATGTTCAACTTACTGTACAAAAAGGTAGAACCTCTTGACAGTTCAATAAAATGCAACCATGTGCAGCCTCAATTTCTTCCTCTGTTAACATTCTTCTTGTTACACATCCATAAGTTTGTCTAGGATATGTGAAAATGGTCAAGTTACCATCAGCATCACTCATTCCTCCCATATCGTCATTACGAGAAACTTTTCTCTCTTGTGTGAACATGTGGCTCAAAATAATGTCCACAAAATGTACTAGCTTCCTCCACTAAATAAGAATTACATATCGAATCTTCAACTCTGGCCTTGTTTTTGACATTTTTTTTTCAAGTGATGCAAATACCTATATTAGATAAAATGGTTATTACAATTTTGTAGTTAAAATATGTTAATATGGCTATTGCAATAATTTTTGTCAAGTTACCTCTTAAATGGATACATCCATCGATATTGAACTAGATCGGCTAGTTTTGCCTAATATGCTAAATGCACTAGTAGATACTCCATACAATCAAAGAAGCTTGGAGGAAAAATCCCTTCTAACTTACACAAAATTACTGGAATTTCCTTTTCTAGTTTTTCCATTTCAACCAACTTGATTTCAGTTGATGTTAAACTTTTGAAAAACAAACTTAATTATGTTATTACTTCCCAAACCTTATTCAGTAGCAACTCTTCAAATGCAATTGGAATTAGCCTTTGTATAAACACATGAAAATCATGACTTTTTATCCTAAATAATTTGTACTTCCTCAGGTCACACACCTGGCCAAGTTTGAAACAAAACTATCAGGAAACTTTAGACTTTTCAACCATTCACACAAAAGCTCCTTTTGTTTTTTTTTTCAAAGTGTAATGCTTTCAAATATTTACCAGTGCGAAGATCTTTATGTAACTCATTCCTTCTACAAAAAAGTTGCAAATCAGCTCGTGATTTTTGCATTGTCTTTTGTCCTCCCTTCAATGTTCATAATGGTATTGGAAAAATTGTCAAAAATATTTTTCTTAATATGCATCACATCTAGATTATGACATATCAAATTAGTTTTCCAATATGGCAAATCCTAAAAGATGCTTTGTTTTCTCCAACCAAAGTTTTGACTAATGCTTGCATTTACTTCATCGGCTTCAAATTCTGTTACTTTCAGCAAGCCTAATTCCTCAATCTCTTGCAAAATCTCTTCACCAGCTTTGAGAGGAGGAGGAGGTGTTTTTATCATCCTATTTTTAATAAACTTATGCTTATTGCGTCTAAATGGATGATCTGGAGGAAGAAATTTCCTGTGATTGTCAAACCAGCATATTTTGCCCCCGTTTGGAAGATAAAATGCATCAGAATCATTGCCACAATAAGGACAAGCCAATTTTTCAGCTATGCTCCATCCAAATAACATGGAAAATGCCGGAAAATCACTAATTGTCCACATCATAGCTGCTCTCAACACAAAATTATGTTTTAGAGAAACATCATATGTTTGAACACCATATTCCCAAAGATGCTACATTTCAGAAATCAATGGTTGTAAGAAAGCATCAATTTTATGCTTCGGATTTGCAGCCCTAGCACAATCACTGTCAAAAAAATATATGCCTTTTTCATACACATCCAAGGAGGCAAATTACAAAGAGTAATTATGATTGGCCATGATGAATATTGCTGGTCAGATTGACCAAAAGGTTGGAATCCATTCGTCAACAATCCTAACCTAACATTTCGACATTCAACTGCAAACTTAAGATGGGTGTCATTGAAATGTTTCCATGCCAGTGCATCTGATGGATGACTCATTACTCCAACTTCATGTTCGTGTTCAGCATGCCATCTCATGTAAGATGCAGTAATATCAGAAGCATATAGTCTTTGAAGTCTCAAAGTTAGCGGGAAATAATACATCCGCTTCTATGGTACTAATTTTTGTTTCATTGAAGGCTTTCTAGGCTTAAACCTAGATTGACCACAAAATTTGCACTCTTGTAATTCCACATCATCTCCCCAATACAACATACATCCCAATTTGCAAAAATCAATCTTTTCAACAGGCAAACCAAAACACCTAAAAAGTTTCTTCATATTGTAAAAAATATTAACCATTGTATGATCAGGAGGCAATAATTCATTATACCATTCAAGAATTTTATCAAAACTACGGTCCAAAATATGCCCTTCAGACTTTATGTTCAATATTTGAGCAATTAAAGACAATTGGGTCATTGTCTCACAATTTGGCCACAATTCTCAGTCAGCTGACTATAGTAAGTCAAAAAACTGTTTTGCTTGTAGGTTAGGTTCTTCTTCAAGATGTTCCCTATTTTCCTCGAAAGTATAACCGGCCCCATAATAAACCATTTGCATGTAATGATTTTCAGTTCCATCCACATAATTTGTTCTAAATCCAATTCCCCCTTTCATACTCGTTTAAGTTGACAGACGATTGTGCTTCATTACCCCTTGAGGTGCTAGAAATCAAAGGTTCCCCATGTCTTGCCCACTCAAAATAATTGGGGACAAACCCTTTTCTCAGTAAATGCCCATTAACTTCATCAATAGTAAGGAAACATTTATGTTTGCACTTTTTATATGAACATCTGATTTTTGGCCCATCCATATATGTAGGTTGAGAACATGCATAATGAATAAAAGCTTCAACTCCCTCAATAAATTCATGATCAATGAAACCATCAGGGGTTAATCGTCTATACATCCAAGATCTATCCCGGAAACTCATTTCTGGAAAACTGTTAATTTAAAACAGTGAATCCATAGTTGGTATCATTCATGTTAGCCAAAGATTACAAAACATCTAAGATAAGACTTGTGCTTCAACATAACAAGTTCTCATTCTGACTCTTAGGCTCCTGGCATTTTTCATCGATAAGCCTCACGGGAGCTCCATCATAGGTTATGGGTTAAGGTTTCACATCTAAAATATATTTAAACTGAATATCCAACATATATACTTGTAATCATATATGTCAGAAGAGAATTATTGTGAAAAGTTTTATATTTAATGGATATTAAATATGTACTAGTGCCTAATAAAATAAGTATTCATAAAAATATGAATACTTATTTTAATACATTATTTTAACATATACAATTTAATAAAAAACAGCCATGTAAAAATGCGCACATAAAAAGTAAACAAAACATCATCATTTAAGAGAGCATCAGTGAAATAACAGATTCACATAATTAAGGTAATTTGAACAATATATTAATTCATACATAAACTGAAGTTCATACTACAAACAAGTTTCAGTTTGTGCTAGCCAAATTAAATCAGTCATGTAATACATTCAGATGGGAAGTTCAAACCGTAAAAAAATATTCAAATTGACTCTGTTCAAAAAAACGTAGTGAAATTGACCGAAACACAGAAGGATCTTGCTGAAGTACGTGAAATAAGATGATGACGGAGCTAGAATGAAAATTATAGAAACTGATACAAATTCGATTAAAATGTTAGCAAATTCATTGTTGACATTGTAAAAAATGTAAGGCCACATAATTGCATTTGAATACCTACTAAAGCTTCTCTTCAATCTCCTCCAAAATAGAAATACTGCCAACAAATCTGTTCCTATAATCAAGAACAAAATTGTTCACAGCTTATTACAAGATCTAGACAATTAGCATCCACAAGGTTTCACATTGCATAGTTAAAACCACAAAGACAAAAGAGTAAGCTAATGAATATTCACCTTTATTATGTAATCAGAATTTTTAATATTATAATTAATTACATTTCTACAAACAAATAAAGGATATTAATAAAAATTAGAAAAGTTAGCGAGTACATAAAGGACGATAATCATGACTTAGACACTTTAAAGTATGAGAATGCAAAGTTGCATGAACGTAGTTGATTCTCTCAAGGACTTATTGTCTAAGTTCACTAAAGGAAGTGAGAAACTACAAAAACATGTTACAAGCTTAAAAGAGTTGTAATAATAGGTGTAGAATCAAATATAGTCATGATAATGCTTACAACACTTAAGACAACTTTTATCAAAGGAAAGCATTTATGTTTACTAAGGCTCTAATAAATCTTAAGTCTTCTTCTTCCTTCAAGTCTCTTCATTTTTCTTCATTCATTCTCTCTTTCTATTCTCCTTTAAGAGTGTCATCCCCTTCTCTTACAAATCGCCTTCTTTTCCAGCTCTTAAACCCTAAATGATATTTTTTTAAAAATTTTCATCTATGCCTTATTGTGTGAAATTCCATCCATGCCTTTAATGAGCTTCTCTACACTTATATCTTCCTTTTGTCCTCAATTGTCCATCCATCTTTTCTTCTAATTTTCGTTATAAATTTTTAGATATTTTATCACTTATAGGTCCACTAATTATTGCAAAATCAAAATTTCTAATTATTGCAATCTATTTCAGCTCTACTGCATTTTTCTACAATTTATTCACTAACATCAATTATTATTGATCTTTTCTCAAAAAATTTTATATTCCAAATTTATCATCTAATTTTCACTAATTTTCACTTCCCTTTTAAGAAGTCATAACTATACAACAACATATATTAAACTTTAAATCTAGTAGACAATTTTACTAATCATAATTTCATTTAAAACGTACCTTCCTTAAACCATAACTTACACAAAAATTCCATGTACCACTACTTTTCCCATAAATTCATTCATACTTAAATCAACATTCTAGCTTCATGTTGAACCTTTTCCATATTCACTTCCTACAACCCCCAAATTAACCTCCAAGGTAATATGCTTTTAGGACTTAATCACTCTTATACAATCCATATCACACTAGTCTTAGCCCACAAGGTTTCACAAATTTGTTTAAGCCCTTAGTTATATGCTTGTAAACCATATATAATCCTTTACTACCATGTTTTAACCCTTTCTTCATTCAATTTTTATTTATCCTCTCAAGACCAATTACCATCTGCTATTACGTACATTACCTTTTAAAAATAGGCTTCCATCTATATGTATCATCTCTTAACTTAGAGCATATTTCTAACCATCCTTATGCATTTACACAATGCAAAACCATTATCAAATTTTAAAGAACTATTAGGTGCACTTCAAAATGGACCAAACCAAACCAAACAATTAAGGACACCTATTAGGAAGAATTAACCAACTTCATCTTCTAATTAAACAATCACAATAAAGAAGAGGCATTTCAACAAACACCTAATATGCATCAAACAACCTTTGCAATATCACAACAAAATTTCAAAACTCAACCTTCTAAAACTAACATTTCAACCCTAATTCTTCTTACCCATTCACAAATTACTCAAACATACCAAACAAATCAAATAAACAAACAAAAAAGTTAACAGAAAACCTAAACCATTTGCAACATACCTCACAAAAATGCAATGGCCGTGGTAGAAGAGGACAAGCTTCCGACACCGAACACAACACCGACATATAACCAGAAAGCGGGGGGAGTCATCGCCGGAGGAGAGGAGATGATGCGGGAGGGAGGAGAAGTCATTTTGTTTAAGCTAATAACGTTCAATTGCAAGGAGACGATGACCTATTGATTTAAAATTTACCGACGGAATTTTACATCGCTAATATTCCGTCGGTATTGTCAAGTCTTCAAATCTCCACCAGCTTTTCCCGCCTTATTTGCTGACGGTAATTGGTCCGTCGCTAATCGAAAATTTTCCAGACAACTTTTTCGACAGGTATAGGATTTTCGTCGGTAATTGGCAACGGTTTCTTTATCGTCGGTAACTTTCCGTCGCTAATTCATACTTTTCTTATAGTGTTACCTATCAAATCTCCCAATTATAGGGAGAGATCTCTCAATTATAAGAAGAGATTACTACATATATTAATTCTCAATTATAAACGCAGAAATAATCCAATCTAATAACTCTAGTCTATAGAGAATAATGCAATGTTTGTAAAAACTAAAAAATAAACAAGAAAGTTGATGTAGGTGGAATCCATAAACGAAAGGCAGGATTTATGGATAAGAATGAGGTGTATTGTAACTATTGTAAGAAGAATGGGTATCAAAAGGACACTTGCTTGAAATTCCATAGGACTTTAAAATGGTATAAGGAATTGCAAGAAAAGAAAGGGAAAGTTATTAGCAATACATTTGTAGCCAATGCAACTCATGAAGAAGCTATTGAACGAGGAGAAGAAGGCAGAGATCTATCTCTAGATAACATGATAAAGTAGGAATTAATAAAGATGATGAAATGAAAAGCTCAAAGTGATCCCATCATAGTAAATTTTGCTCATGTAAATGATTTTACAAATACAATTTTATATAGAGCTATTCCTTGTCTTGATTCATATAACCATGATCTTGGACATTAGACACTAGCGCTTTAAATTACATATGTGTGGATTAAAACTTGTTAAATGATCCTATTATGATTGATAAATTTAATTGATAAATTCACACTGTGTACTTACCAAATGGATCATTAAAGCTTATACGTCATATTGGCGATGTTATACTCAATGATAAAATAGTTTTAACCGAAGCCTTACATATACCTACTTTTAAATATAATCTATGGTCTATCAAAAAACTTGCCAATATAGCCTTGGTTGTTTTCAAATTCTTGGAATCCTATTGCATCTTACATGACCTGAAGAGTGAAAAGATACTAGCAGTTGGTAAAGTGATAGGGAGATTATATATTTTAGACAAAGTTTTATTTAGTGAATAGACCATTATGTAGTATTCTCTATATACTCTTGACGAAGATAAGAATCTTGTTATTTTTTGTGTCTATGTACTCAATATAGCATTTAAGATTAAACCATCCTTCTACTGATGTAATAAAGCATATTGAATATATTGATGATAAAGAGAATTGTCTAGAATATTTAAGTGAAGTATGTCTTTAAGCCAAACAACATCAACTACCTTTTCTTATAGTGAAATACATACTACAGATGTCTTCCAACTAGTCCATATCGATGTATGGGGTCAATATAAACAAAAATCTTTATAAGGTGGACATATTTTCTTACTTTAGTGGATCATTTTAGTATAGCAGCATAGACTTACTTAATAAGTTATAAAAGTCAAGTTATTCACATTTTGGAGATGTTTTGTAAGATCATTTTAAATCAATTTGGGAAGAATATTAAGCTTGTTAGGTTTGATAATGGGATTGAGTTCTTAAGTAATGCTTGTTTGAAGGTTTTTATTTAATTGGGTAGTATACATCAAAATTCATGTGTTTATACTCCTCGGTAGAATGAAATACTTGAGAGGAAACATAAGCACTTGTTGTAGGTTGCCAAAGCGTTAACATTTTAGGCTTCCTTACTAAGAAAATTTTGGGAGAGTCAGTTTAAATAGCCATATACATCTTTAATAGATGCCTACCTTAGTATTGAACTAGAAAATACATCACAAAAATATATATGGTCATCAAGCTAAATATGGATTTTTCATAACCTTTAGATGTTTGTGTTTTTCAACCAACACATATCCTCATAAAGACAAGTTTAATCAAAGGGCCAATACATGTATATTCATTAGATGTAGTCAAGGTCAAAAAGCTTTCAAATTATTTCATCTTGATTCCTAAACTATTTTAATATCCAAATTTGTTATCTTCCATGAAACCTAATTTTTATATTATTTTATTTCTGTTTCTCAACCAAATATTCCTTTACTAGCAGTTTCAGTTGATAATGATAATAATTCAATCCAAAACCCACATCCTAATTAAATAGTTTTGTACAAACTAAAAATGCACTTTCCCCTTAATTGAGTACATTAATCCTAAATTACCTACTTCGCACAACTCTCCTCATCATTCTCAGTTTCAAAGAAGTACTAGAGTGATTCATAAACCTATATGGTTAAATAATTGTATGTCTCAAGTTTTTCATAATAGCCAGTATATAAGATTCATTTTTAGGTCCAAAAGCATCATCTTATACACCTTTTACTTATCCATACATTAAACCCTCAAATTTTACCCCTACATATATGTCACTTTTAGAAAATTTGTCCAATGTCCAAGAACCATAATCCTATCATAAGGCAAAGCGTAATGTAGATTAGGTCAAGGCTATAAAACAAAAGCTCGATACTCTTGAGGCTATTGAAACATAAAAGTTAACAAGGTTACTAGGAGGAAAAAGGGCAATAGAACAGAAGTGGGTGCACAATTGAAACTGAAACCTGATGGAAGTATTAATAGGATTAAAGCAAAACTTATGACAAAAGGATATAACCAGACAAACTATACAAAAAGTTTTTCACCCGTGACCAAGATTATTAAAGTTAGAATATTGTTGGATGTGGCACCTCTTATTCATGACCTCTTTACCAACCAGACATAAACAATGATTTTTAAAAAAAAATTGAAGGTAATTCATTAACTATAGTGAAACTATTTACAACATTACAATGATATTTCTGCTATGGAAATCAAAAAAATCTCCATACAATGACAAAACATAAACTAGAAAGCAGTTTACGTAATCATTTAAGTTATAAAAACCAACGTGCTTTCGTACTATTTGACAATTGATGGGTTGCATCTTTAGCTATAACAAGGCTATGTATCTCGTTGAATATGAAATCAGCAAGTTGGTATGGATTGGTGTGCTCCTTGCGATATGTTCTTCAATTCCTCTCACACCATAAGTCACATACTGGGTCAAACGTTCCATGTAATCTGTCTTTGGTACTTAGTCAATTGCTAATTGCTAGCCATACAAACATGGGTGCTTTGAGGGTGAAGCAGTGGTGCCAAAGAAGGGAGTACTAGGGAACTCTTAGAGATTCAGCTTGGAGGTTGTTGTAGCATGACTTATTAGTGAAGATACCTTTAGGATGGGGTTTCCAAACAATCGTCTCCAAATTGTTGGTACTATTGAGATTAGGGAAGTATTAGGGTATTAAACCCTCTGAAATTACCATACCATTGCCCTTTAGAAATGAATGAGGAGACTTTGGCATTACGAGGGACTCTACCTCTAAAGTGTGCGAGCTCAGATTTACTAATCAATAGATTGAAGTTAGTTCAGTTGTCGTACCATAACCAAATATTAAAGCCATTTCCCAATTTACGAAGAATAAATGGGTACATAAGGTCTCTAGTTTTCAGCATTTACTAAAAAACCCAAGAATAGCCCGTGGTGGCATGTATTTACATGGTTTATTAAATGAGGAATTGTATATGATTCCACCTAATGGATATCTGAAGGACAAAGAAGGAGAAGTATGCATATTAAAAAGGTCCTTATATAGACTTAGGAAAGCATCAAAATAATGGAATCATGGATTCACTTCTCATTTGAACCATTTTGGTTTTAATCAATCTAAACATGATCATTTTCTGTTCATCAAATCTATAGGTTCATCTTTCCTAGCCCTTCTTATATATGTTGATGATGTTTTAATTACTGGTATTTCAAAAGTCGATATAATTGTAGTCAAGAAATTTACTATTAAAGATTTTGCCAAGTATTTTCTTAGGTTGGAAATTTCCATATCCAAGAATGGTACTTCACTCAATCATAAGAAGTAAATATTGGATATAATCAAAGATATAGAGCTTCTTGGATCTAAACCAACTACTACGTATGTTGTAAAAGGGATCAAAATTTCAAATAATGCATGACCACTTCTTTCAAGTCTTGAAAAATACAAAAGAATTGTTGGTAGACTTCTTTATATAGTATTTACTAGACCTCATATCACATACGAACTACATCAACTTAGTCAATACGTACAAGCTCCTTGTGAGTAACACTAGAAGTTAGCAATATATTTGGGTAGCCATCAAAAGGGTTATTTTTCCTAGCAAATAATTTATTTAAACTTGAGGCCTCTTTTGTTGCAAATTGGACATCTTTTTCATACTTTATGAGATCATTTTCAGGTTGTTGCGTGTTTTAAGGATCGTCCTTAATTTCTTGGAAAACAAAGAAACAATCAATAGTCTTAAAGTCAGTTGCTTTATATTTCCTACATTCTTCATTATTTTTGGATCCTTTTACCCCTTTCAGTTCTAATGGGGTGTGAAAATCAAGCTGCAATACGTATCATCTAATCCAGTATTTTGTAAATGAACAAAACATTTGAAAATAGACCATCATTTAATCCAGGAATATAAATGTGGTTTCATTACTCCTATGCAGATCTTCGTTAAGCTAAAGATTGTAGATATGTTTACTAAAGCATTAACTATTTATTCCTTCTCATTTTTATGGTCCAAGTGGGATTTGTTTGACGTTCACCAAGCTCCTGCTTTAAGAGGGGAGTGTAAAGTGTGACTAATTTATTGTAGTTAGCTAATATTTCTGGCTTTAACAAAATTTGTTCACTAATCACGTGA
>JAOQMQ010000003.1:9782261-9794515 GCA_027563845.1 Erythroxylum subrotundum
TTAACAAGAACGAATATGGTTGGATTCAAAAAAGTAGACACTATAGCCATACTCTTTCTAATTGGAACATTGGATGACGAAAAGATTCAATGACACATCATAACCATGTGTGGATAGGTTAAATCAAACTACTTTAACATTCCTAATATTTAGGTGGCTATGACATATTGCTATATATCTAAATTATTTAATTAGAGAATTAAAAATAAATTAAAAAGGAGTTTTAATTCATCTAATTTTAATTATGAATTATAATTATAATTTACAATCATATATTAGGAACGTAATGGGTCATACATAAAGAGTAGTTTAAAAGAAAAAAAATCAATTTTAATTAAGTTGGACCTAATTGTAAAGTTTAAAAACTTTTGAGGATAAGATATGAAATATTTGATTTTATTAAAATTAAATTATAACTAGAGTTTGACTTTAATTGAAATATAACCCCAATGCTTTTTCTATTTATAGGAATGAGTGTAAGGGAGTTAGCTCTCCTACTAATTTCCTCTCAAAGAGTTGAGTATCTTTTTACTCCTTTGTGGATATCGTTAGAGGTTGCATGTATAAACAACTCGTGGTTAACATATTGAAAAGGTTTTTAAAAAAATTCATTTGGAATTTTCAATCAAGTACAATTTTAGATTTTATTATTTGTGTTTTTCAAGTTTTCAATTATTGTGATCTGATCAAAAATTATAAAAGTTTATTTTTTCGATGCGCCCGTGATTCGCTCACAATTGGTTTCCCAAAAGTGATATCAAAGCCTCCTTTAATTGTTTAACTTGAATTAATTTCTTAATTGTTATTAATTTTATAAAAATTAAAGCTAGAAATGTTGTTTTAATGAATTAGGGTTTATGATTTGATTAATTATCCAATCTGCTTTTTAGAAAAAATTTCCCATCGCGCCTCCTTTATTTATTCTCTACTTTTTAGAACCTGAACTATTTTCTCTCTTTATGTTTAAGTTTTTGGAATTAGGTCATGCCTCCCACACTATCATGCTTATGGAAATTGATTTATGTGGTTCTGAAAAAGAAGTTGCATACCACCCTATAATGAATTGGATTTGTTTTATATGTATACTAGTTCTAGAATGGAATTGGTGTTTGGGTTAATTCCTATCACCGGTAGGAGATTAAAATCTCCTACGATAACATTCCACCAGCGGCAAGCATGGTAGCTGGTTCATCAGTATCTAAGGTGACGGTCTCCTAAAAAGTAAAGGTAATAATTCAACCATTACAGAAGTAGCATGGAGGTGATGGAGGAACTTCAAAATACGAGGCTTGGGGATGGGAAGTAGGAAGCACTAATGTTGGAGTAGAAAATTGACAAGTGGAGGCGGCGCGGGACAGTAACAAGAGGAGGCAGCAACAAAAACACAAAACCCTAATATGGAGAAAATGATGGGGCATGTGTCTACAAGCGTTTGTGGATAGACACAAGCCAGTTAACACTATTGCACGGGCCTTGCTGAAAGTGTTCTGCATTGCATACACCAGACAGTCCCCATTCCCTTTTTGTTTTAACTATTGTGTTTTTAAGCCTTAATTTTAATTAATTTGATTTAATTAAGATTAAATTGATTTAATTCCTAATAGATTTGAAATTTATATTTTTCTAAATGTTAGAAGATTGTTTTTAAAGGATTATCATTACGAGAAATTTTTAGAATTTACTTTGATTTTTCAAAGATTTGAATTATTAAATTAAATTAGTTATCAAATCAATAATTAGAATCAAACAAAGGTTTTTAAGGATTTCTTTTATAATTTGATTGTGTGAGAAATTATCAATATGATGAGATTATATTTTTTTTATGAGAAAAATTTTGAAATTTGAAATTCCTTAATTGAATATTAAGTATGCATTAAGAACATAATTATTGCCTTCCATTATTTATGAATAAAACTAGAGTTCTATTTATTGTAACGCTTACTGAGTGACTCAAGACCCATTTAACTCGAATATGTTTTATCTTAAATTATGGGCTTCTACTTAACTAAATTTGTATGATTTGGATGAGTAACTTATGATTATATGAATTTACAAGCAAGTTTAGGAATACTACTGTACATATGATATATTTTGGCAAAGAGTTGTCACCTAACAAATCTAGGTGTCACATAAGATGTGATTGATACCTAATTCAAATTGAGTTATTTTGTTGAATGACTAAATATTAACTTATTTTGGATGAGATCCTAGCCCACTAGAAAGTTATTTGATAATTTCTTGATTTAATAGTGAGAGCTATTATTTTGAATAAAATAGTAGGAGTAATTAAATATGTATTAAGTCTTTATTTTATTTAATTTTTGGCATAAACTAATACTTATTCTTTTATGTCTTTCAACGGCTAGAAGAAGATGAGTACCAATATGTCCTTGAAGAGCATCTTAGTTGGTAATAAGATTGTTAGACCTAATTTTACAGACTAGTTTTGAAGCTTGAGAAATGTTTTCAGGAAAGAAAAGAAACTATATATTCTTGACACTCCACTTCCACCAAATCTTAGTATAGATGCAGCTAATAAAGTCTGGGAGCTATATCATCATATTGATGATGCAGAATAAGCTAAATATATGATATTGGCTAGCTTATCTCTTGAAATTCATACGCAGCATGAGATCATAGACGCTCTAACTATAATTATGCATCTCAAAGAGTTGTCTGATCCATAAAATAAGGTGAAAAGTTGTGAGACTTTTAGAGCATTATATTAATGCAAGATGCCAAAAGGATCTTTAGTTGAAGTACATATAATGAAGATGATTAGCTATATTAAAAAATTAATCCAATTTGATTATGTCATGGACCAAGGTTAAGCAATAATTTGGTGCTTCAATCTCTTACTCCAAGCTTTTCATAGTTCATTATGAATTATTATGCAACTCAAAAGGATGTTTTATTACTGGAATTGTTGAATATGCTTAAGAATGAAGAGGGATCCTTTAAGAAGGAATACAGTTCTATTCTTATCGAGGATTCTTCCAAGAGTAATGAAAACAATTTTAAAAAATAATAAAAATAAGAAGTAGAAGATTTTTGCTAATGTAGTAAAGCCAAACAAATGACATCAAGAATAAGGACATTGATAAGAGCATATATTTATATTGTGAAGACAATAGACATTGAAAAAAGGATTGTGAAGCTTGTCGTGCTAATCTAAAAGATAATCAGGTACTTCTTCAGGTATGTTTATAATTGAGATCAATCTTTCTACTTTTGTGCCATATTCTTGGGTATTAAATACTGACTGTGATTCTCATATTTGTAATAATATGTAGATGTTAACAAAGAGTAGATCATTAAGGAAAGGCAAAAAGGACTTACGAGTTGGAAATGGAGTAAGAGTTATTGCATTAGCTGTAAGATCTTGTTTTATAGCTTTGCCTTCTGCCTTGAACTAGAACTAAATAATTTTTATTATGTTCCAGTTTTTACTAGAAGAATCATTTCAATTTCTTAATTAGATTTAAATTTATTTGTCTTTATTATTAGGAATAAGAGTTGTTCTTTTTATAAAGATAATGTTTATTAGATTTGAATTACTTACAAATGGTTTGTATGAATTAGATCTTAAAAGACCAATCTTTAACATAAATAGCAAGAAAAGAAAGATAGATGACTAAAATCCATATAGCATTATAAGTTAGGTCGTATCAATAAAACTATAATTACAAATTTACATAAAGAAGGATATTTGTATCCTTTTGATATAAATAATCTAAAACTTGTAGATTTTATTTTTTAGAAAAGATGACCAAAATTCCCTTTAATGGAAAACGAGAACGTGTCAATGAGTTACTAAAGCTTATACATTCAGATGTATATGGTCCTATTTCTACTTATGTTAGAGGTGAATTCTCATATTTCATTACATTTATAGATGACACTTAGATCTCATCAAGGTGGTGAATATTTGGACTATGAGTTTCTGGTTTCTTAAAAGATAATGGGATTCTCTCACTATGAACTCCTCCTAACTCCATCACAATATAGTGTAGTGTCTGAGAGTAGAAATCATACCCTATTAGATAAGATACGTTCCATGATGAATCATGCAGTTCTTCCTGTCTCCTTTTGAGGATATGCCCTTGAAACTACTACTTACCATCCAAATAGAGTTCCATTCAAATTGGTTGACAAGACTCTATATGAGATATGAAACAGTAGTAGACCAAACTTGTCATACTTAAATGTTTGAGGTTGTGACACTTATGTGAAGCATGCAACATCTTATAAGCTTTAAGTTAAATCAGATAAATGAATATTTAGGAATATTCAAAAGAAAGTGCCAGATATTAATTTAACCATCCTATTGAGCAAAAGGTGTTTGAATCAAGACATGCTACATTATTAGAAAGAGAATTTGTTCTTAAGGAAAGTCGTGAGTGAGGTAGAACTTAGTAGGAGCAGCCCTGGCCTAGCCTGACCTATAGGTTGGTTGGCCACAGGCCAACCGGGCTAAGACAGTCCCGGCTTATGGCTTAGTCAACCTTTCTAAAGTCTGGTTGGGCTAAGTCAGGCTAAATTTGTCATCCATAGAACTTAGAGAAGTTCAAAAGTTACAAATTCACATCTAGATGGGATAAGAACCTTATGTTGATACATATGATGTACAACTAAGGGTTCAAGAGACACATAGTTTGTGATGCACTAATAGAATACATCATCCCCCCACTAGAATAGATCTACATACTGAAAAGGGGAAGGATAATGCTTCACTTATAAATGATGAGCCTACCAATTTTAAAGAAACAATATCTAACATTGATTCTTTAAAATGGCATGAAGCCATAAGATATAAAATGGAATCTATGTATACAAACTAAGTATGGACTTTGGTAGATGCACCTGATGGTATTGTACCTATTGGATTTTTAAGAGAAAAACTAGCATAGATGGTAATGTATATATGTATAAAGAAAGGTTAGTGACTAAAGGCTTAAAACAAAAATAAATAGTTGATTTCAATGAAACATTTTCACCAGTAGCTATGCTTATATCCATAAGGTTCTAATTGGAAATAGTCACATATCATGATTATGAAATCTAGAAGATGGGTATCAAAACAACATTTCTCAGTGGAAATTTTCTTAAGGATATGTATATGACAAAACTAGAGGGTTTTGAATCTAAGAGATTTCATAATCAAGTATGTAATTTTTAAAGTATATTTATAGACTTAAGCAAGCATCACAAAGTTGGAACATTTGTTCTAATGAGACAATCAAAGAATTTGATTTTATAAAAAAAATATAAATGAACCATGTGTCTATAAAAAAGTTAGTGGGAGTGCAGTCATCATCCTAGTGATATATGTGGATGACATATTGCTGATTAGAAATGACATACCAAAATGTTCTAGTCTGTAAAGATTTAGCCCAAGAGCTTCTCTATGAAAGATATGGGAGAAGCAGCCTATATTATGGGAATAAAGATTTATAGAGATAGATCAAAGTGGTTAATTGAATTATCCTAATCCACGTACATAGACAAAGTTCTAAAGAAGTTTAGTATGGAGAATTTCAAGAGGAGATTCTTACCCATATCGCAAGGGATTTTTCTCTCATAGAGAACTTCTCCTAAGACATAAAGAGAGAGAGAGATAAAATGGATTGTGTTCCATATACTTTAAAAATTGGATCAATTATGTATGCGATGTTATGTACTATTCCAAATGTCCCTTATACTTTAAGCATAATAAGCAAGTTTTAAGCCCATCTTGGTGATAATCACTGGACGACTATGAAAACATCTTAAAGTACTTGAAAAGGACTTAAGATGTTTTCTTGGTTTACGGAGGAGGTGAACTGAGAGTTCAAGGGTATTCAAATGATAGTTTTCAATTAGAACTAAGTTATAGTATATCACAGTTAGGGTATATCTTCACTTTAAATCGTGGTGTGGTAAGTTGGAAGAGTTTTAAACAACCAACTATTACACGATCTATGAATAAAGTAGAGTACATTTCAGTGCCAGATGCGACAAAAGAAGGAGTTTGGATCAAGAAGTTCATCGTTGAACTTGGGGTAGTTCCTAACATTGTTAAGCCTATAGTATTGTACTGTGATGACAATGGCACCATTGCATAGGCAAAGTAACCAAGGTCTTATCAACAGTCCAAACATATACTTAGAAAGTTTCACTTGATCAGGGAGATAGTGGAATGGAAAGACATAGCATTGGAGAGAGTTCCCACTGAAGAGAATCTTGCAGCTTCTCTCACTAAGCCATTGACTCAAAAAAGACATTATCGTAATATAAATGGATATGGTATGCCCTTGTAGACAATCAGTTAGTTACAATTTCATGTATGACACGCTTATTATTTTAACTAATAAAGGTATTCTTTATCTTTGTATGTTGTGTTAATTATATTTGATGTTTTAATATTAAAGGTATAATCCCTGGAATAATTATTGTGTAATTGAAATTATGATGAGATCATAATCATGAGATTCAATTTGCATTTATGTATTATTTCCAAATCGTTCCTATTTGTAATTTCATCAGGACGAGATATTAATGAAACGGTAAAACTAACACATGTTATGTTTCTTTCTTATGAAGAAAGTAATTGATCTCATAAATTAAAGTATGAAGATACTTAAACAAACTTGTGGGTTCTTATTAGACAATAATTTCACTGATCTGACCTATTTATAAGAATTGCAAATAAAATATTACATATGTATCTGTGGATTTACTCTTCATGATAGTTGTATAATTGATCCTTATACTTAAGATTACTAAGGTATCTCATACAGGAACTACTGTGTTTTGATTCTACTTATGACCTGTTTTATTTAATGTAGCTCTGTTGGTAGTATTTGGATATAATATGAACTATATGAAGATAGTTAAATAAGTCAATAAAGGATTCGTCACTTTAAAGTAATAAAAAAGAATGTTCTATTGTTCTTGATTAATAGTGGATTATACAATTCTCTAGCCAGATCGAATTGACATTAGAAAAGTTATTTTCAAATATCAAGTATAAATCAATTACTAATTAGCAAGAAAGAACATGATTGGATTCAAAAGAATAGACATTATATACATACCTTGTCTAATTGGAACATTAGATAATGAAAGGATTAAATTATACATCATAACCATGCAAGGAAATGTTAAGTTAAATCACTTTAACATTCCTAATATTTAGATAGTCGTGACATGTTGTTAGGCGTGAAACTTTATATATGGTTATAAATTATTTAATTGGAGAATTAAAGATAAATTAATAGGAGTTTTAATTTATCTTCTAAAATGTTTTTTAATTTATCTTTAATTCTCCAATTAGAATTAGAATTTGTAATTGTTGCTAACACATTAGGATCTTAATGGAACACACATAAGGAGCAATTTAAAAGAGAAATCAATTGCAATTAAGTTCGACTTAATTATAAAGTTTGAGAAACTTTAGGAATCAAATATGAGATATTTCATTTTATTTAAATTAAATTAAATTATAATTAGAGTTTGACTTTAATTATAATTGAAATATTTAATTTTAATAAAAATTAAAACCCTAATGCTTTTTTTATTTATAGGAATAAGCATAAGGGAGCTAACACTCTTGTTAATTTCTTCTCAAAGAGTTAAGTATCTTTTTACTGCTCTGTAGATACCGTTAGAGGCTGGGCATATAAATAGCTTATGGTTGACATATTGAAACAGGTTTCAAAAAGATTTTAGCAAAAATTTTGAATTAGGTACGATTTTATATTTTATAATTTGAGTTTTTTTTAAGTTATTCAATTATTGTGATTCAATCAAAAATTGTAAAAATTTTATATTCTGTTGCACCCGTGATTCGATATTGCTTAGTTTTCTAACAAATACTACCCTTTGAAAGTGAATAACAAACTCTTAAACCAATTTCTAGAAGAAGTTTAAGATCTTTTCATAACAAATGAAGGGCTTAGCCACCTATAAGAGTCGTGCTTGAGAAAAGAAACTAGTCCATTCACCATTTATCATGTGAACCAAACATCCCCAAAACCTCCCATGGCTTACACAGATTGACAGTTTATCATAAATGACATGGAAGAACTAATTTCAAACATTTAGATTAAAAATAGTTTAACAGAACCTGCAGAGAGTCAAAATCCTTAAGTAAGATTATGGTTAACCATCAGATGAACAATATATCCAGCACAATTCCCTAGCTGGTCAACATGCTCAACGCAGTTGAGCCATCTGTCTGCAAGGACAAGGTTGTAATGTTGGTGGACTCTTTTGGTTCGAAGAAAAAGAACCAGAAGAAGAAGAAGTCTGCAGTGCCTAAGGGAGGTGTCAAGAAAGCAAAGAAGGCTGCCTCAAAAGGAACTTGCTTCCACTGTGGCAAGGATGGCCACTGGAAGAGAAACTATAAGGCCTATCTGGCGTCCTTGAAGTAGAAGAAGGCATCTAATGACTTTTAGACCTAATACATACTAATGTATGTGGTCCGATTTCCACACATGCCAAAGTTGGTTTCATATACTCCATTACCTTTATCGATGATCATTCTCGATATGGGTGTGTATATCTTAAGAGATACAAGTCTGAAGCCTTTGAAAGGTTCAAAGAATTCAGAAATGAAGCTGAGAAACAACTTGGGAGAAGTATTAAATCACTTCGATCGGATCGAGATGGTGAATACTTAAGCTAAGAGTTTTTGGATTATCTCAGGGATAATGGAATATTGTCCTAGTGGTGAGGTCTGTGATAGGTTTAGCGGATTTACCAAAATCCTTTTGGGGGTATACACTTGAAACTTCTGTTTATGTATTAAACAGAGTCCCTTCCAAGTCAGTTGATATTGCTCCATATGAGATATGGACCAATAAGAAACCATATCTTTCTCATATAAGTTTGGGGTTGTCCTGCATATGTGAAGCGGATTCAGTCAAATAAGCTTGAAGCTAAATCTAATAAGTGTTTGTTTGTAGGATATCCTAAGGAAAATATAGGATATCAGTTCTACCATGTTTCAGAACAAAAGGTGTTTGTTTCAAAACATTTTGTCTTTTTAGAGAAAGAGTTTCTTCTAAAAGAAGATAATAAGAGAAAAATTAAACTTGTAGAAGTTCAAGATGCTCAAACAGACGCAGATCAACTGCCTGGACCTGAGACTATTGTTCATGAAGATGAAACAATAGTTCAACCTTCTAACACACAAGAAGTTCGTAGGTTAGATAGGATATGTCATATTCACGAGATATACAGATTTCTCATAAGTGAACATAACAATGTATTGCTCATAGAAGATAACGAGCCTACTATCTATAAAGAGGTTCTGAAGAGTTCAGAATCTGACAAATGGCTTCAAGCTATGAAATTCGAAATAGATTCCATGTATGAAAACCAAGTATGGACTTTGGTTGACCCACCCAAAGGGATAAAACCCATAAGGTACAAATGGGTTTTCAAGAAGAAAACTGACATGAAGGGTAATGTAGTTACCCATAAAGCGATTGAATTTAATGAAAGTGGGAGTTTGTTAGAGAAGTTCTCTAAAGGCAAGCACCTTTAGCACTTATTGTATAAATCATTTTATGATTAATAAAGGCATTTTTCATTATTTTGATATTCATATATTTATAGATTTGATGTTGATCTTAAATTGATTTAATAAAGTCCTTGATACAAAAACATAGCATGGAGGAAATCATGATGAGATCATGATAATGAGATTCCTATCATTTGTAATTATGTTAGTATCTAAACTTTCCCTAATCATAGGATTAATGAGATGGGATATCATTAATCCGCATAAACTAACACATGTTATACTCCTTGATTGGATTAAGCAGTAGATCTCATAAGTTGTAGACATGAGTTATTTAGAGTTAACATGTAGATGCTTACTAAGGGTAGTAAGTATATTAGGTTGACCTACTATAAGACAATCATATGGATATTCTATTCCAGTGTCAATGATAGTCTCATCATAGTAACAGTGCAAGTATCCTTTGACTTGAGGTGCTCAAGGATATCTCAGATACTGATCTTGTGCTTTGACTCCATTCATCGGTGCCTTTCAGGGGTTACTCATAGGGTGGTGATTGGGTACTGCTTGAGGTATTCAGAGGTAATTGAGTAGCCAATAAAGGATTCACCACTCCTGATAGAAGGAGATGATACCTACGGCCTCTTATTGGGGTCATTACTCGGGAGTCACTGGCTAGAGCAGATATGTGTCATAAAGAGAGTCTTCAATGATACATAAAGTAATGACATCCTCAGGACAAGATCTAATATAACTTGGACTAAATTGGGAGTTGGCACTTTGACCATACTTTGAACCAAATGGGGTATAGATGGTGAAAGGACGAATTGCATGGCAACATTGCATATGGAAGTGTTCGTAGTCAAACCACTGACTTTTCGGTCAATTGAGGGTCATGACGTGCTGCTAGATACCGCTCTTGACTTACTTAAATTAAGCGTTAATTCAAGTGGCCAACATAACCGAGAACCTAATGGGTTACACACATAGGAGATCCGAAGGATCAGAAAAATGGTCTTGAATGGTGATTCAAAATATGAGAGAGTGTTTCGGGATTGTATCACGATGTGATTGTGGTAGAAAACGTTGCATGGAATGGATTAGAAACAAGTGTTATTGGCTGCCAATTTGGCCATTAACTTCCCAAACTTTCATTAATGCATGTTATTCATGGTCATTAACTTCCCAAACTTCCATTAATGAATGCTATCTACGGTCATTAACTTTCCATAACTTCTATAAATGAATGTTATTCATGACCATTAACTTCCCATAACTCTCCATTTGTGATGGGGGTTATGGAAGGCCAAATGGTGTAGAAAATATAGATGATTTTCGTGCATCTTGTATAAGACACAAAAAAAAGAAAGGTTCTTTTTTACACACACTCTTTTTCTCTCTAACTCTCACAAGAGTTCTTGTCTTTGCTAGCACAAAGAAAGAATTCTAGACATCTCCTAGTGAGGTTTCATCCTTCTATCTTCATGTGGACTTTCATTAGAGACGGTCTATGTTGATCGTTGTGGTTTACGAAACCCAACGCGGAGAGGATTAAAGAACGAAGGAGATTGTTGGAAAGGTATGTAAACATCTTACATTTCATATTTTTGTTTTCTATATATATAGGCATGAGTAGATTTGGTTTTTAAGGTTCCGTTTTAATTTCCGCTGCATATATTTGATATATATATTATGTAAGAGAAGCATGATCGGAACCTTACAAAGGGAAGAAGCACCGAACTACTTATACAACCACCACGTTCTCCCTCTCCTGAAAGCTTAAATCTTGAGTAATGTTACTATCTATCATGGTACAAAAACAAGTATACTCTACACTCGTCTCTTTCTGAGAATCTTGTGTATCAAAAAGTGTAAGACAGTTTGTGACTGCTTTTAAAACAATTCCGTTATAAGATTAGAGTTTAACGGGGAAAGAGTGTAAATACTGTTGCGACTATTGTTTCAAAGGGAAAAAGATGTTGTGCCAGAGTAAGGTTCCTAAGAGAAAAGCTAAGTGTTTTGCTAGTGGAGAGAAGGGCTTTGAAGTCTTGACCATCATACCTAGAACTTACCTATTCTCACAAGGTTCCTATGTTGTTCCACAATAGTCTACCAGACACTGCAGTAGTCTACAATCCGACGTTAGTTAGTCGATGATCTTCTTAAAGGTGTTGTTTTGGTCAGTTGGTTGTCGTAACTTCCCTGTGTGCCCTTCGGGGTCCCGTGTTGATATCAATTAAGTGATTTGGTATGCTTTCCCTTCACAAGGCCTTTTGAGGGGCTCAATGATATCAAAGCTGTTGGAACCCCTCTCCGGTGAGTCGCGGGCCCGATGTCCTGCGTGACACCTGGGCGCGCATTCCACTAGGGAGGAATTCCGCACCTCGAAGAATTAACTCAAATCAAACTCATATTAACGTCCGCCGAACTAATCTTGTAAGATTTATCTTAATTTCCGTCAATACAATGATTTACTTTAGGGCCCAAACTCAAATAAAAAAAATTTCATGACTCTAGAGTAAAATAAAATCAAAAATTATCTCAAGCGAATTTCTCTAGCTCAAGAATTTACCAAAATGCAGACTCATGTTCTAAAATTTTCAACCCATTTGCTTCACTTTGATTGAATCCATAATTTCAATTTAATTCCTAAAACTCTCGAATTTGCATAGAAAGGTGGACAATGTTTTTAGGAAACCAATGCTTCGAAAATCGAGAGAATCGGAAGTCAAATGCAAAAGTTATA
>JAOQMQ010000003.1:9817924-9827926 GCA_027563845.1 Erythroxylum subrotundum
TTATCGCAGTATCTACAAACAAAACAAGTTGAACACTTGACAAAGAATCCTTCTTTCTATACTTACACATTGTGCGAACTCGGGAATGGGATCCGGGTAAACGTAATTTTGGGTAGTCGGCGAGGCTCTGACAGGGTGAATCGAAACGGTGCGTTGGAGAAAGACTGAGGAGGAGCGAAAATACAGTGTTGGATTGTTGGAGGGGCTGTAGACCGGGGAGGGAAGAGTCGGAGAAGGGCTAACGTGAAACAAAGCGGGACCGTAAAGGGCCATGGGTGAACCTAAGTGGAAGACGAAAGCTTCCGATGAGCATAAATGGTGGTTTGCTTCTTAAAGCCCATAAGTAGGCCCAACTGTTCTTATAATGCTTAATGAGACCAATTTTGGTTAAATTTAGTCCATGCCCAAATTTGGGCATTATAAGAACATCTTTACTGAAACAGAACGTTTGGGTTTTCTAATTAGGAGGATTTGATGCATGCTCTAGTAGTTTTCCTTGATTAACTACTCAAGTAGCCTTTTCCATTTTTTAATGTGTAAAGATTTAGAACAACCCTATATTATGATACAAAAATTGCATCTTCTGATTTTAAGCACAATCTTAAGGTTGGTTGTCCCCACCGACGGAACCACATGGGGCCTAGTGGTGCACTAGGTCTCCCAAAGTTTTTTTAAAAAATTAATTTTAATATATATATATATATAAGAATGTAGTTATTTAAGGATAAGTGGTGCACTGAGCCTTTTAAAATTTAAAAAAATTAATATTCAAACCTTCTTATATTAAATTTTTGACACTGACTGTCCATTGTCAAATTATAAAAGATAAATGAAGGGAGACACCTTTAGATGCGTTGTACAAAAGGGTGTTTCGTAAATAAAATACGCCCTTTTCAAAGTAATATGAACAGTCCATTGATCCATTAACAACCCGAAATCCCAACATTTACTTTGGATTAATGGATAACTTTTGTCAAAGCTACATATTTCATCTCCTTTCCCTTGGAAGCAAGTGCTTTATAGTGTCTGTACTTTGTACAATACTCTTAAACTCCTCTTCTTCTTTTTTCTTTTTCTACACCTTTACTCGGACCTACTAGCCAAATCGTAGAACATTGATCATTGATAGTATGTTATATATTCCATGAGAAAGAGGAGACATCAGTATCTTCATGAGCTTCCAACTTACGAAGAGCAATGCTGTTCCTGGTCTTTCCTTCATGCTTTACTCTTCACATAATTATTTTCCTTTTCCAAGCCACCAAGTTAATTGGTAGTATGTGATACTGATGTGGAATGCACTCAGATGGATGTTGCATCAACTTTTCGGTATTTTTCTACTGTATAATTAAGCTTTCGGCTAACAGCAGCTTCTATCAATCAAAGAAATATCTTTTCGTTTTAACTTGTTGAGAAAGACGGGCAAATTCTTACCATATTCGGAAGTTCTTGCTCATTTATCTCTCTTTTTCTTGAACTTATCACTCGGCTACATACGTTGGCCTCTAGCTACCACCTCTCTCGATGCTTAAATAACAACCAGCAAAGTTAAATTCTTTGAAAAGATTATAACTAAGAACTATGGTTCTTGTGACCTTGCTAGTTGGATTTTCCTATTAACGTGCTTAGAGCACTGTAGACCGACACCTGAGTGATATGAACAAAGTTGGTGTATGTTACTTTTCAAGGATTATGATTGCGTAGAAGACTCTTTGTCTTGTCTCCACCTTACTGAATGAGGTCCAAGCAGGCACTAACATCGCCAAGGCCAGAAAACAAAAGTAAAGAACACAACAACATGTGCATAGACGCTCCCTCGAGACTTGCCACTCCTAACCCTTTTCTTTCAACTTCTTTTTATAGCGTCCAAAGAAGTTAACTGTGAGTTGGCAAGACGCTTCCGTTTCTTCTTCTTCTTTTCTTTTTTTTTTTTTCCTAATCAGAACATGGATTTATACAGACTAGAAATGGAAAATACGCTTTAGATTTTCAAAATGGTTGAGACTTTGGCAGATTTTGTGGACCCGATCATTGGATTGATGCTATCAGTAATATCACTGTAATTTGGTTAATTTTGTTGGCTATATATTGAACGTGAAAGCAAAGGTGTTGATTGGAGAATGAGTACAGTCGTACCCCAGTTTTGATTTCAGTCGATCGGTCACCAAATTAACTTTTCAAATTATGCAGTTAATAAATTATTATAATTTTTAATTTTGATAACTTATCAAATAACTCATTTGAACATGTGATTAATATACATTATAGTGTAAAATTTTGATAAGTTATCATTTGAGCTTGTGATTAATAAATTATTGTGTATACCGATTTGTTAAATTGGAAAAAGAATGAGTAAAGGTCACCAAGAAAGTATACTATTAAAGAGACAAAATGTTAATTTATTTCCAAGACTGCTGTGATGTTATTGGAATTTGTCAGTACATTCTTTTCATTTTTGGTTTTCTTTTTGTTTGTATAGTCATGACTTAGGACGGTGACATTTGAGTGCCCTATGGACTACTCTGGGAAGTGGCGCTGTCTTGCAGTCAGCATATCTATATGGAGAGACCATTGCATTTGCGTGAGAACATTATATTGTGGCGTATCATTCTAGCTTTTGAACTCTTTAGTTACATGGGCCTATGAAGCTTTTACGGGAACCCCACGAGCCAGGATTTCACAACTAGCTAGACCTCAATAATCTCTTTAAAAGTTGAAAATTTTTTAAGGGTCCTCCATTTTTGTCATGGCCACACCAGAAAAGGTTGAAATTTTTCCCGAGAGATGGAATAGGTAAAGAACAAGATCCTGCTCCCTCCACTCCGCTTTTATTGGGAGAGACAAAAGAATTTTTGGCTTTTTTGGTTTTTTTTTAAAAAAAAACTTAGGATTCTCCCATTTTAAAGACCATTTTGTTTAGCTAAAAGCAAAGTACTTTGGGGGATAAAATGAGAACTGAAGTATAGATATACGAATGTGTATAATAAAATATTAAGAGTCCTGATAAAGTGAACCATTGGCCATTGCTTTCTCTTCTTATATGAGTTTGACGCAAGGAGATCGACTCTAACAGTAACAAACATAATTGTGCCTTATGGGCATCCATTATTATCATATAAATACTCCATTATAGGTTAATCATAGCTACAAGTTACCAGTCTCCAACAAGTGGATATTAGGAATGATGAAGGGATAATGGTGGGAACCATTTTTGCTTACAAGATCCCAAATTCTAACTCATTAGGTAATTGTTACATCAATAAAGAAGCCGCCGAGTCACCATCCTAACCCTAATTCGCAATGCCTCGTGTCAAATTAATACTCGTAAGCTAGGGACCTGATTACCAAGTGGATGATAATTAGTTATGTTACTCCAATTAGTCTTCTGTAATGTTTTCATGCTAGTGAAACTATTGACCTGGATAGAGGGATGCACCAAGAGTTACAGAATTGAACTAAAATCTTTCTAACTTTTGAGTAGATTCTCAAAAGAATATGTTGAGAAAAAAGGAGATAATTTATGTAAAGTTTTGAGCTAGATGCTTTGGTACAATGATAAATGCATATGACTAAAAGGTTTAAGGTTGAAATCTTAAATATCATACACCTACCGTTCAATTTGGAAAAGGACCAATCCAAAATTCTAATAGCATTAGACTATAACTGGGCCATTTGAGGGTAGATGTATACCATGTATATCATCTAAAACCCCATCGGAAATGTGTGTTTTATTTTGTTTAACATATATTGAGCTCATTTTCAGGCTGTTGGAGGAAAGGCAATAGCATCTTCTACATTATATTTACATCTAAGGTAGCAATAACAATTACTAAATGGCTCTTCTAACACTGCGTTCCACGGCTTGTCATATTCATTGTCCGTTGATATTTCGATTAATCCCTGCCTTTGTCACATGGTTATCGTCAACCAGCAGGTGGATATGGATAGTTGAGATTAAATTATCACGACTTGTTGATGATTAATTAAACAAGACCTCTGATTAGATCAACGCATGCCAAACTCTTTTATTTGAGAATGGTTGATTTCAATGGCTGCCGCCAGTCAGGACTAATGAGGAAACAAGACATCATATTCAATTACTAAACATCATATTCAATTGCTAAACATCATATTAAATCACCAAGTGAATTTGGACACGATGGCTTATGGGATCCACTTTTGTGGGAACAAATAACTAAAAGGTCTCTTGCATAAAAGCAGAAATATACGACGACCTTGCTGATTCACACTTGGTGTCATTATATTCCAATTTCATATGCAAAAAATTAAAAAGAAAGAAATCCTAGGGTTAAGTTCATTATTCGAATGTGGCCCTTCCTGTCCTGAATTAGAGGCATGCATACAGGAAGATGTATAGGCAAATAGGTAGATCCAAGAGAAGCTGTCGAACATGTACTGAACAGAAATTGTCTTCATTGTTGTCCATAATTATTATAATAAAAGCGGTAGACCATATTTCTTTTGACGTGAAAGAGATGCGAGAGACACACATGTGCATGCTAGATGTGATAAGGGATGCCTCGTATGTTTCGTCGATGTTACGGGTCACTGCTCGTAGCTTAGTTGGAGGATGAAAAGGCCATTGCATTTGCGTGAGGAGTACATATGTTGTGTATTAGCCTAATTGCACTGAGATGTGGCACCCCTCATTAGTTGCACACTTTCTTGTTAAAAGATATTTGATATTGTAGTAAAAACAAATCGCAAAGCTACAAAGTATCCATTGTCAATCACATGCAATGCACAGGGTGAATAGGATAGGAGATGACAAGTAGTTGATTATATCTGTTAAATGCTTATTTTATGTGATCAAAATCAGATACAAACACGCGTTGAAAGGCCCCAAAGGCCTTTTGTGTTGTCAGGCCAAACTTATGCCCTGACAGAGGTTTCTCCTCTATCTCTTAAGAAATTAAAAACCCAATACACACGTCTAATTTACCACGTCACACTTGTGGACACTTTTTATAGAAGAATTTTTAGTTGGTTAGGCCGAAGGTGAAGTAGGCCAGTAGAAAGAGGCAAAATCCCGCCAAAAAACACACACACACTTGTGTGCCATGCAACACCCTTGTTCATGAGCACACGGATCACTCATTTTGAAGACTATTAAACATATATCAACAAGTGTTGGGAGCTAGATTTCAAGAGACGGAAATGTTGGCGTCAATAAGAAGCAGTCTTCAATATCTTATGTCCCATTTGTTGAGTTGCTCACACTTGAAAGTTTTCTTCCCTATTTTCACCAACCCAATTGTTTTCTTTTTTCTTTTGCTTCCTTTTCCCCAACTCTGTTCAAAAAAGGTCCCACCATTTGCTTCCCTCCCTCCCTCATTCAATAATCCATGCTTGCATTTCACTATTAAAACACTTCTTTCCCTATCTTTCTCAAGCCTAAGATAATTAATGTAACAAATCCCATTTCCCTTGGGAATCCGCAATGCCATTCGATGTCATGAATGGCAAAGCCGACTAAAAAAATTAATAAATATACCAAACTCGCCAAACTCTCACATATTTATATATATACACCTCTATAATATATACCACTCATGTCAATTTGCTCTCCAACCCCCCTAGGAAATATTTGAGGATTCTAGATGACTTAGGACCACCATTTGATCTCTCTTTCCTTAGTTTTGTTTTCCAAGAAGACTTTTTTTTTTCTCGTTATCGTCTCTTTTCCTCACTAAGAGCTTCCTTTGTCATCATCTACCCACAAACAGTTATTTAATTTTCTCCTTCTTAAAGACGGTGACGAGGACGAGGATGATGAATCACTGGACCTCGTTCTGGTCCGAATCGTTACTCGAAACTGTGGTATGACTTTTGAGGGTTTCCTCCGGCTGTTGCCCATCTCAAGATCTTGCATTAACAGGTAGCAGCCGATGATGTTTTCCTGCAAAAATTGGATGTATTTTGGGAGTTGGGATACTTGTTTGTACTTGGTAAACATACGCATGCCCAATCGCAACCATAATCATTGAATTGTATTGCATGTGTGTATATGTATATATACATATCCTTACTTTGCTTAGCCCTTCACACCATGATTCAGCATGTTCGGGATTAGCAAGAGACAAGTTTGGAATTTCATTGGCCGCACGTAGAATAGCCGCCGCAGCTATACTCGATGGCCAGTACTCAAGAAAGCTGGCTTCTGTCGACATCCACCAAAAATGTCACATTTCACTAAACAACCGACTACGAAAAAGTGCTTGTACTATATATCACTTCTGCCACGTAAAAAGTTAATTTGTATCTGAATTTGTACCCTTTGAACACGTTATGTACCTACCTTGAATATTAGATAAAATGATCTCTGTGGCCCTTGATATCAGAAATCCGATATCGGTTCCTGTTGGATCGAGTTTGCTGGCAAAGAAATCAATGAAACTAAACGGTGTCACAGATCGTAGTCTCCAATCCAAAACACTCAGAACGAGAAGCTCCATCCGGAGGATAGTTCTCGGTTCAAATATGTACTTAGTCCCTTCAACCTAATTAAGTTAGAGAAACAACATCGGATAATATTGTGAGTCCAATATCTTCAAACATAGTATATAGACAGTTGATAGAGCTTTGAAAACCTGCAGATCCAATAAAGAAGGAACAAGAGGTTCCTCCATTTTAGCTGCCAAAGACAAGCAAGCAATGGACAAGAGCTGCATTGGCCACCCTTTTTCCTGCTGAAAATATAAACACCAAGGTCCATAATCAGGACCAAGTTATTTACTTTGGTACATAGGACGTCCAAAGTGGAATAACATATTATTCAAGATTTAAAATTATATTCAATTATGAAGAACCACTAAAGTATATAACTTTAGTAAACAAAGTAATGAGTACCCTAAAGAAAAGATGTTAAACTGAATATTAACTCAATCTTGACGTAAGAAATAGAAAAGAATACACAATAATGGTCTGGTCGGATCATGTTTCCGACATGTGTAACAATTACCTTAAAATTAGTCACTACAAGTACTACCATATTAGTACCTCCATTTCTAGCACTAGATACGAAACGTATTTAGTTTGGTACGTACTAACGTCGCTTTCAAGGTTTGAAAAGTTAAATTTTAATTACCCAGAAAGTCAAGTTGTTTTGTTGAGTTAATGTAACAGATTCAATGAGTTGTAATTAGCTGGACGCTTACTGGCAAACCGCAGGAATAAAGAAACCGATCTAAGTAGTTGACGGAGAGATACGTCGTCAGCGGCTGGAATCTATAGGACGCCTGCACCTGCAAAAACATTCTCATGAGGACCAGATGAAACGATATTTCCATTTTTACACGTCGACGAACAAAAAGATTCTACAGAACTCAACGGCTGTATACAATGGCTAATGGATGGATCCAACGGTAGATAACTTCAGATGATAGTGGTGTGTGGGTGTGATGGCAATATAGTAGTATCGGTGAGCTTGAATACTCTATTTTTAATACCTTGAGAATCAAAGCAACGGATTGTTCTCGAGCCAACGCGTCGTGGGACTGAGACTTAAATCTAGACAGATAGTCGAATCCAGGAACGAACTTTCTTTCGTCTTCTAAGAAACCGGTTATTGATTGTTCGGTGCAAGAGAAGGATTCGAGGTCCGACGAGCACTCAGGCGACTCGCTGGAAAAAATTTCGGAGGAGTCCTCGCAGCAGAGAAGGTCAGAGAAGCAATCAGAGCACGACATGGACATGATCGCTTGGGCAAACAGTTTCTCATTATCTTCTCATCAAGGGTACAACTTCAGCCAAAGTCAAAACGACTTTGAATCTTGCGGAATAATGGCCGGAAATCGCCGAATGTGATAGAATAAGTGGAGCCGAGGAGGGGTGGTTTGGGTCTTGAGTAGGAGGATTGTAAAATAAATATGATATTTTAAGATTTTTTTTATAATAAAATTTTGTTTATTTTCTAAGGATTTTGCGGGAAAAGGAAAGAAAAGGTGAGAGTGAGAGGCGCGGGGTTGTGATAGGTTTCCCGGGAAAATCCATTGGAGGAGAGGAGTGACTGACAACTGATGCAACTGTTTTTCTTTGGATGCCTACTGTGATCTTTGTGAAGATAACGGCCAAACCTTGTGGCGCCATGTGTTCACTCAGTATTTCCAGACTTACTATTTTTATTTTCTTTTCGAGAACACAATTTACTCGATTTTTTTTTTTCTGATTTAGTATAACCGCGTTAAAAGACCTTGAATTAAATTATTTAATCTTATACATAAATGAAAATAAAACTATCTTCTGATTGAATACGAGTATTGGTATCTAAATATGTGGATCACGTGATTTTAGAATTTAAGTTTTGATCTATCTAAAGTAAATAATAAATATTCAACAATAATACTTTTTTTTTGCTGCACTTTTTAGCTTTTCTGTGTACAATATTACAGTACAAAATCTTTAAAGCTTAGAAATATAAACCCTTTGGAGTAGAGAACATTGAGATTGTGAAAATTTTAGGGCAGGAATGGGTTGGTACTCGGTCGCTGTATCTTGAGACTTACACGTTTGTCAGTGAATCCTAGACGTCAAAAGTTGTGGGCTACCCCAACCCAACCCCACTGAGAATAACCTATGGCTTATGGATGGCTTCAAACATAAAACTCCAATCCCAACTCCAGTTCCAATTGATGACAGCAATTCAGATGATGGCTTGTGAAAGGATGGCTTCAAACATAAACTCCAATCCCAACTTCAGTTCCAATTGATGACAGCAATTCAGATGAGTGGCATAACTTGCGGGTATGGCATTGGCAACACACATCCAGAGCACTCCCACACAATAATGTTGAAATCTTTTTCCATTTTCTCATTATTACTCAATCTCAAGAAAAGAGAAGCAGATGCAGATGCAGATGCAGATGGGTGCAGTGACACTAACATTTGTGCCACTGTTAAGATTATGCTACAAATATGAATATCTTTCTATTATGACGTTGCATTGGTAGTAATGTCACTCCCACTCCCTCATTAACTTACTAATAAATTGTATGGATTTATCAAATTGGTAGCTATTTTTACGGTTGTTTAAGGTATAATTAGTCTTATTTCTCTGACTTTGACGACTATTACTTATAATCTCTTAATTGTTGGTTTGATTTAATGATTTATCTAAGGCTATGTTTAATTGGAGGTTTATTAACAGAATAGAATAAAATGAAATGTAATATTATTCTATCGTTTGGGAGGAGGGTTTATAATGAAATTGAATGGAACAAGACGAAAGAGGAGAATTTTATATTATATCTCATTTCATCCTAAACAGTAAAAATGAGAAACCTTTGAATTTAGTATAGAATGTAAAATAACAAACAACTTTTCACTATATTATATTATAAACCCCTCTTTTAAACAAGATTTTACTATATTACATTATAAATTCTTTCATCCCTTTCAAACAATAATTTTTTAATATTATATCAATTTACATTTAATTACATTATAAACTATTACATTTCATTCAATTCTATTAAAAAGAGAGCCTCCTTATCCTCGTGGAAACTGCATAATTTTTTGTTAGATGATATGCATGGAGTAGTTGTATAAAATCTCTACTTTACAAAAAGGAGAGATATAATTTTATGAATTAAAATTTGCATTTGATTTAAGAAAAAATAAAAATTTTAATCTAAACAATAACAGGAATAAACGTAAACCTAAACCTCAAAACCAAATTTTAGTTTAAATAGTATTTTTTTTATTAATGAGAATATGTTGAAGTTAACTTAATTGGACTCATATTTATATTTTCACGTGATAAAATGAGTTGATATTACTATTTGTTCTATATAATTTGGGTTAAGGAAGTCAGGCCATAGGTGCTAAAAGTCTATCACTGTCGCAATATTTCTTTGGGTTTGAAACTTAATCCTTACAACGGGCTCACCCGATTCTTTCCTACTGACATTGATAAAAACAACAGTCAACCATCGTAAAGTCACGTCTTAATGAGCTGAAACATAATTGCAGAATTCAAAGGTG
>JAOQMQ010000003.1:9872346-9882938 GCA_027563845.1 Erythroxylum subrotundum
TCAACCTTGAGGACAAGGTTGTTTTTAATGGGGGAGGAATTGTAAGCAATTCGGTTAGAGCAGGGGTAGAGGAGACAGCAACTCAGACAATTGGAGAGGGACACATGGCTACTGATCCGTTGCACCAGGAGAGGAGAAAAAGCTCTAGAACCAAAATAACTAACACTAGGCTGCATGGTTATGATTGGTCTAGCAAGTAGTATTAAATAGTCGGTTAAGGGAGAGATAGGATGTGGAAGATTTGATTCTGAATTCTCTCTCTCTCTGGAATTTTCTCTATTTCTGGAAATGAGCTTGTCTTTCCATTTCGTTTTGCTCATGTAATGTTCTGCTGTAATTCTGATATATTTCAGCAACATTCCAACCTTAATAAAAAAAATCTCTGTATAGTAATACAACTACAGAGCTAAGCTCAATTACGGCTTATAATTTATAGCACAAACAAAAAAAGTTTTCTACTTGCATCCCAACTTGATCTTCATTTATATTTGAAATATTAATAACACCCGAGAAAATATAGTTACAACTTATCTAAACTGTTGTCTTTTCCAAAAAAAAAATTTAACTAAACTGTTGGACTAGATTGTAGGGCTCTACCCCAAGGGGTGGCCCTTCCAGAAATTCTCAATGGCCAGGGACAAGCCCAGGCCAAAGAGGGGGTTTGGAAATAGTTTTCAACCAGCAATAGACGCGCCTCGGTTAGTACCTCACTAGCTGCGTCATTGCCCCAAGCGCAAAGATAATTTTTAAAGTTGCAAGATACCACTCTTACATAACCACCTGGTTACATTCAGACCCTCTATTTTGCCGATATGGGGCTGATAAAACATCGTTAAACCCTTGTATCTATTTTGTCGATATGGGGCTGATAAAACATCGTTAAACCCTTGTATCTCCTGCAACTTCCACTCTTTCTCCAACTCTATTTCGCTCAATCAGATGCTTCTTTATCGCTCTGCGTCCCTGCTTCATTTCTACGCAGCTTCTTCACCACCTAAACTTTTGCCCCAGTTAAAACGACCCTACCCATTTCTCTCTAATTCTTCACTCTCCTCGCTTCCACTTCGTTTATTTTGTCTTAACCCTTCACCTGCAAGACCAACTCTCCGATTCGCTACCTCCACCGCCGCCAATAGAAGCGAGACCGACACCTTCTTTGCTGATGACGCCGTTTCATGGTCTTCTGTTGGTTTATCCGATAGACTCTCTCATGCTCTCTCTCAAGCTGGCTTCAAGAAGCCTTCTCTGGTTCAGGTGTTATTTGGTGATCCTCATGGTTTGTCACTTGTTTTGGGGATTAATATTCAATGACCTTAAATGTTTTTTCTTTTACAGGCCGCGGGCATACCATCAATTCTTTCAGGGAAAGATGTGGTTGTTGCAGCAGAGACTGGCAGTGGTAAAACGCATGCCTACTTGGTTCCTTTGATCAACAAGCTCTGCAACACGCCTATTGATACTGAGCATTCTTGTTCTGGGTTTGGGCTTGTTCTTTGTCCCAATGTTATGTTATGCGAGCAAGTTGTTCGAATGGCTCATTGTCTTTGTGATGATGATGGCGAGTCACTTGTGAAGGTCATGGCAGTTTGTGGAAGACAGGTAATCGGGGACCAATTTTGATCTTTTATTAGGTCTTAGGTATCTGTATTTGTGAGATTGGTGGAAGGCTGTTCCTATGTGATTTGACAGAAGGGTGTATCTTTTATTCAGTTCTGATTCATTGTCTATGTTTGCAGACTTGTTTATTTGTTTGAATTTACTGAATTGGAAATTTTGATGGCAGGGGTGGCCAGTTCATCAGCCAGATATTATAGTGTCTACGCCAGCTGCTCTTTTGAATAATATAGGGGAGCAAAAGCAACGCCAAATAGATTTTATGCGCGGTGTAAAATATATAGTATGTTCCTGCTGATTACCTATTTTTATGAAATGGGTAGTTGAGGAAAATACGTGCTCTTGTTGACAAATTGTCTTTGATTATGTTATGTGTTCGATGAGGCCGACATGCTTCTCTGTGAGAAACTATGTGCTCTTGTTGACAAATTGTCTGTGATTATGTTAGGTGTTCGATGAGGCTGACATGCTTCTCTGTGGGAGCTTTCAGAATCAAGTTATCCGTCTCATTCACATGCTCCGTTATGATGAGAAGCAGCTGTCCCTAACAAATAAATCTGTATCAGGAGGTTCTCTGGCTTCTGATTCTAATTTGTTTGTGCGTGATGGCTTGGAAAACATGAGAGATGAAACCAAAAGTGCTTCTGTCTGTGAAGATGATGAGGATTTAAAAAATGACGTTGAAATTGAGGACTTAAAAGAGCAGGAAGACACTGAATCTATTGGGAGAAAAGACTGGAGGAGAGTAAGGAAAACTTATGAACGCAGTAAGCAGTACATATTTGTTGCAGCCACTCTTCCAGTTAATGGGAAAAAGACTGCTGGAGCAGTTTTGAAACATATGTTTCCAGATGCCATTTGGCTTAGTGGAAACTACCTTCATTGCACCAATCCCAGGTGCTGCATTCAATGTCAACTTCATGTTAAAACTTTCCATTTACCATTGCCATCATTTTCTGCTATACAATAGGCAGTAACTAGTGTTGTCTTATTTTCACATAGCAGGGATGTTTCTCTTGGAAGTTATTGCATGCTTTTTATTTGTTAACATGGGTACTTATAAGAACTAAACCAGTATTTATTGTGTGTGGGAGTGAGAAATCTCTTGTGTCAATTATGGACTTGATGGTTATGATTGCTCGTGCATTTGCCTGATATCAGTTGTGTAAGATGAGAATATTACTATTGCATGCACACCATATTTTCCATCACCTGAAGGGAGAAATTACACTATTGACTCCCATGGCACTCCTTTTTCATTTGTTGCAGTTGGGCACTGGTTTCCTTATTTGAGGATCTTACTGATGCATTCATGCCACTTGTTTTAGCTGATGTTAGATGCTGGTTAGCTCTTGTTCTCTTCTTTTATCGAATGTATGTGATGAGGTTAATATTGCAATATTCGAGTGTTGAATGATGATAACTGGCGGTAGATGTTCCAATGAGAATTAGTCATTTCCCTGCAATAAGAATTTAAATGTCCTGGAAATTTGATTCCTTTAAGTTGTAAACTCTATTGGTTCATAACATGCCACAATATTTGTCCCCTTTGACATTATCTGTATGGCACTGCATTGTCCGCCATTAATTTTACAGAATATATTGATGGACAGGCACTTCTTTCTTTTGTCAGATTGAAGCAGAGGTGGGTTGAAGTGACAACAGATACTCAGGTGGATGCGCTCATAGAGGCCGTGAAGCAAGGATCTGTAATGTTTAGCTGTGGTGCTGATGTGAGCCGGACTATGGTCTTTGCAAACACTGTTGAGGCTGTTGAAGCAGTAGCTAAGATATTGGAGCGAGCTGGAATTGAATGTTATCATTACCACAAGGACAATTCATTGGAAGAGCGTGCAAAGACATTGGTTGATTTTCGAGAGAAAGGTGGAATTTTTGTCTGCACTGATGCTGCGGCACGTGGAATTGACGTTCCAAATGTCTCACACGTTGTTCAGGTTAAGAAGCCAATCAATTGTAATTTTTCGCTAGTTCTTTTTCCTGACCTGTCATTTAGTAAGATTTTTTGGAAAGCTCACTACTGGAAATAAGTAAATGGTGACAGTTACAATGCTACATTGCTGTAAATATGCAACTATAAACTCCTGATTTGATGTAAAAAAAATCTTGTATAATTAAAAATATATTATGATACCCAAGGAATCATGGATATGACCTCCACATCTAGTTTGACTAGTTCATAAGAATTTTTTCATGGAATACTCGGATAGTACAGCTGGAGCATGAGTGACTCGGGATTAAAGTCTCAAATATAATGCTATGGGGAATAAGGGTGCATTCAGAATGATGATTTATCAATTTGACTTTGCCAACTTCGGAGTACCTCTTTAGTTCACGCTTTGGTGAAAATATGTTTCCCAAAACTGTCTATTTAAACTTGACGCTACATTCAATAACTAAGAACTAACCTAGAAGTGTTGGTTTGCTACAGGCAGATTTTGCTACCTCTGCTGTAGATTTCTTGCACAGAGTTGGTCGCACAGCTCGAGCTGGACATTATGGACTTGTCACTAGCCTATACACCCAGTCTAATCGTGACCTCGTTGATGCGATTTGTCAGGCAGAGAAACTGGCCCAGCCTGTGGTAATTTTCTGAAATTTCAAGAAGTGCTTAACCGATTATTATTTCTGCAATTCTTTGGGTATTATTGAAGAATGGTTGTCATTATATATCATATCAGTTCATTTTCCATAGGAATCTTGGTGCCTTGCCAAGCGTTTCCATCCTTGATTTTGATCCTGGTATGGAGCATTTTGTATGACACCATTTTTGTTTTCTGTTGTTGCAGGAGACAGCTTTTAGCAGAAAAAGGAGTTTTAGAAACAAACTTAAGAAGAAAGGTATGGCTTTGATAAAAATTCCTTGTCTGTTTTATTTTACCGTATGCTTTTTGGTTCGTTTTTCAGTCGACAACATTGCTTATTGATATCCATTGCAAGGACTCTAAACCTGAATTCTGAATACGTAAGTGAAGCTGCAATTCAAGTACTAGAACCTAAGATCCCGGAACCCTCCATCCAAGCTAGAGTGAACCCTCGTTGAATGGTCAAATTCTCATAACTGAGTTGCGATTGCCAGAACTTTAGCTTGGTCCTTCTAATGATCAACTGATCATTGATTTGAGAGCATGCCGACATCAAATCTATTGATCAACTTCTTTTTCTACTGATCCAATTGATTTTGTGATCTTTAAATTTAACAGGTGCCAGCAAAGTCAGAGATATGTCGAGTGCTGAAGTCGTGAGGGTCTGAGGAATTATGTTTAACAGGCACAATAGTATGTCGTGGAAATTTTTTCACAGAACGCTTGTAAATCTTGTAGTGTGATAATTTATCGTGTATTACATTTATATAGGAAGCTCCTCTCTCACTCTAACTAGCTCCCCAACTTTTATCTTAATTTAGTATCGTTTACAGTGGGATATCATGGAGCTATTGCAGATAGGCCGATTCCTGCTGCAGTGTGGCATCTTCGTTGTCATGTTAGGTTAGATATTATATTCATGTTCATTTGGTCCTCGTGATCACAATAATTGCACAGGAATTGGAGGTACTTGACGGTTTGGCTGCATTTACGTGGGCGAATTATACACAAAATGGCTCGGCCTAAAGGAATTGTCTGCTTCTTAGTATTCGGTGGCCCTTTCGGCTGTAAGTTCGAATCCCTCAACGAGGGGCATGAGATGATGTTACACTCTAGACTACTGCCACGATGGAAACATATGACTGATTGATTGGGCTCTGTTTCAGAAGATTGCAAAAGAACGCACAACCAACGCCGGGGTTGGCGTTGGTGAAATGTGAGGGATGGACCTGACTACACTACATTTGTCGGAAAGTGGAACAGGGATTTGATCCCCTGAGGTAGTGCCTTTTCATGGATGGATGAGATAAGATCATAAAGTTGACAACTGGTGTAACAGATGCCAATGATTGCGCATTAAGCTGAATATAAAAATGAAAATATCAATATTTCAAGCTTTCAAAAGATTCAGAGACCAAAAAGAACGACCTTTATGATCATAGTTTAGACAACTGGTATAAATAGATGCCCACGGATTGTATTGAGCCTAATACAAAATTGGGCTTAATTGCTAAAGCATAGTTTTTGAAGTTACGACAAGATTTATGAAATGTAAGTCTAGAATAACCATTATTAATATATGATGCCTATTTTCTCCTGTTTGCAGGAAGCAAATGTTGGACGAAATCGTTAATATGCTTATCAGAGCTACCTCCTTCATCAATTGCTGCCTTTGCTAGCTGGCTCCATTTTCTTCCATTTCTCTCAATCTCTTTACGTTTTTCACTTTCCACCATTACTTCATTCAAAGACTTCACCATTTCTTCTTTTGTCACTATCCCCTTTTCATCTTCCTTCACTCTTACACCAACCCTCCAAATCTCTTCTATATGCTTGGCGTTAGTGAACTGATCAGCCCACTGTGGCATGCCCACCATTGGTACACCAAGGCTCAGCCCTTCAAGCGTCGAGTTCCACCCACAATGTGTAACAAAGCAGCCTGTAGCTTCATGTGCTAGGAGCTCAAGTTGGTTGCACCAAGTCACAAGCATACCCTTTTCATTTATCGACTCTCTGAAGCCACTGGGAAGCTTACCATGTTCCGATTCTCTGATCACCCACAGAAAATTGAAATCACTTTCCTTAAAGGCCCATGCAAGCTCTTCCATTTGTTGGATTGTTAACGAGACCATGCTTCCAAAAGAAATGTACACGACCGATTTTGGTGGCTTTGTTTCCAGCCACCTGAGACACTCTTCGTTGAGTGGCTTCCACAGGCTAGCTCCATATCCTTTGTCACCCTCGATCCTGCCGTCCAGGTAAAATGATGGAACCATCGGACCGATCATCTTCCCTGGCCAGAGCTTTGATAAACTTTCTTGGTCCTTAACAAACACATGAATTTCACAGTTGTTAGAGCCAGCCATAGTTTCGTAAATGATATTTTGGTGCAAATGACAGTGAATGCGATGGTTAATCCATTCATTGATAATTTTACCACGCCAATGGAAATCAATTAATTCTTTTCTTATCAACAAGCTCCACCGACTTTAATTTAGAACGGGCTTAATATAACTCCATGTTATACCACAACAATATGGAAACAAGTGTGTAAAAATGGCAGTAGATTTATAGCATTCTTCAAGATCATCATATTATAAAGTTCAATATAGGAAAAGGAAGTAAAGAAAGAACGGAGGAGCAGCTATCTTACCTTGCCTTCTAATTCCTGGAATGTGTTTCCAAGAATCCAGTCAACCATGCCCAAGTTCGCAAACTGGTTCAATTTCATGGCCAAGTAAGCGGAATGCGTCTCAGGAGACTTGAAAAAATTGGGCAAGTCACGAAAGTTCATTGGAGGCAAACCAGGAAGCAGCAGTGGCGTGTTCTCAGACTTCACAGGCAGGCTAAGCAAGCCATGGTATACACAAGCAGTGATGGTCAATTCAACAGCAGAGTTGGTAAAGAACGCAGCTCCCTGTATATAATGTTGTTTGGCAACGTCAAGAGCCCATGGCATGAAAGAATCATAAACGATGCAGTCAACTGGGAAGCTTGTGTTCTGAAACTTTCTGATGAGACGTGACAGAGTTCTAGTTCCATTGGTCTTGAAGGCCTTGAGGAACACAGCCTCGTCTTTAGCTTGAGTATAGCCACCTTGGTCGAAGCCATCGGAAATGGCTTCGACGGTGATATTGGCGGCGGTAACGGAGGCGAGGGTGTATTGGGTGGTGGCAAATGTTGCTTTCACTCCTTTGGAAGCTAAACGTTTGGCGAACTGGAGAAGAGGGTTTATGTGTCCTTGGCATGGATATGGAACCACTACAACATGCCCTCTGTAGTTATTTTCCTCCATTTTCTTATGTTGTATGTTTTCTTAGCGAATAATACCGTGGTTCAGAGGTTGTCTTATTTATAATTCTCGTCGTAATAGTCACATGCAACTCGCATCTTCCCTAATCCCTTACGTCACTTAGATGACGTACTAAGATTGTCGTCACAGTGTTTTAGATATTCTTACAATTCTACCAGTTCCCCGTTACCTAGCACGCTGTGTTTGAAAAATTTTGCGGATAATTGTTATATCTACCCAAATTCCTCGTTGTTAACTTTTTTTTGGGTTAAAAATACTGACGTATATTTATTAATTATAATAATATTTAATATATTTTTATTAATAATTACAAATATATTCTAATATGTAAATATTAATTAATCAATAAAATTAATAAATTAATCTATTTAATATATACCATTTTATAGTTTGTACCTCTTATTCAGTTCTCGTGACATAATTATTTATGCGAAGAAATTTTTTATTATTTTAAATTTTAAAAGTTAATAAAGAAAATATAAAAATTTTATTAAGTATAAAGATTTTTACCAGGAATTATGATATAATTAATAAAACCTTATAAAGTCTTTAACTTTTTACTAAAATTTAGACAATAAATATAGAAAAAAATTTATTCCTAAAATATTAAGTAATTGATATATAAAAATGATTGTTTCGAATATTTTGACAATTAAATCGTATTTTTCTTAGATTTGTAATTTTACATAATAATTTATATTAAAATAATTCAACATAAGTTTAATTAATATTTTAATATTTTATTACAAGATATTTTAATGATAAAATAATTTAAAAATAAGTAAAATTATTAAAAATACAAATCTTTCAGTCTTAGACCTTCAAAGCCATCAAATAGGAGTTCAAAGTTAGATAAGGAAACAAATTTTTAATTATAAATAACATTTTTATACCCGAAATAAATTTCAAATTTTTAATATGAATTAAAAGTACAAAAAGAAGATTTATATGAGACAAAATAGTTTTAGATTTAGATTTAGATTTATGTCACCCTAACTGAAGTTGGCCTTATTAACAATTCGGCCGTAATGTTTGTAGGAGTATGTTTTTAATTTTAGAACTAATAAGATTAATAAAAGGAAAAATGCTTGAATGGGTCCTCCAACTTAATTGCAAGATGAACAAAAGTCCAATAACTTTACTTTTTACAAAATTAACCTTAAACTCTCCAAAACTTTCTCTTTTAACCCTAACTTCACCAAGAGATTGAGTTTGTGCAATATGCTCTACCCTTATGGCAATATGTTAAATTGTACTGACCTATTAATGTGTATTTACATTATTGTCTTGCAATTACTATGATACCTTAATACCCCCTAAGAAGATATGTGGATGCCACACAAGATAGTACAAACAAACCAAAACATTTTGTGAAAACATAGCATTCAAAAATAAACATTTCTAAAAATATATGAAACATTTCACACATGCATTTTCAGAATCTCAAACATACAAACAAACATACACTATATATCATAATTTCAGAAATCAGCCTGAATTAAGGTTATTACAAACATTGAAACAAAAATCCAAAGTTATATACAAGCCCAAAACAAACTCAACAAAATACATTTTTGAGCAATACAAAACTCAGACTCCTTTAGCCAATGCGGTTAACTTGTCTCATTCCTTAAGTCCTTCTTTCTGAACCTACACGGGACAAATCCACTGTGCTAAGCATATAGCTTAGTGAGTAATAACTAATCTATACATAAACTGACAACTCGTCACCTGAATCATGTAACAACATCAACATGCATTCAAAGATTTCTTTAACAGTAAGTCTGATAGAATGCATTTCAGAACAGATTTTTATAAATAACAGAACTGCATAACACAAGAGGGTATAAACCCTTCAGAATCAGTTCTACGATTACTCACCAACAGCGCCCTTACTGTTTATTGCCTCGAAGTCCCAACAATATCTGAAATCGGCTGCTCTAAGGGTTCCTCTATAACATTTAACACATATACAAATCACTATTATGCATGACTAAAAATTTATTTATGTATACTGAATATGTATGATGCATGTTCATGACAAATTCTCAGGTATATGTTCTTACTAAACTGATGTAAACATCAATTGTACTTCAAAAGTTCCAAAATTCATACATTCAGTAACTATTCCAACTTTTGCTTAAAGCGCCTCATTCGGGTCAACTTTGTATAATCAATAAGATCAAGAAAATGATGTATTTCTGTAACACCCTCTTCTAGAAAATTGTTCCTCTGTGTCTTAAGTTTCTAATGATACCAAGTTCATCTAATTTGGTTTAGTATTCAATGAGTTATGCTCAAAATACCATAGACTGTGTACATTTGAAATTTTGGCTAATGCATGATCATGCTTCCAATTTGTATACCTCATAACTCTCAATTCCAATATACAAAAATTACAAAATTTATACCAATTTAAAGATAAGAGAATAAGCTACTACTTTGGTGAAGACAGCTCAGTCTAATTCGGCCTACATCAATACAGTTTATTCAATAACCACAAGACATGATTTCTGTTCCTGGTAGGGCTACAGCCTAGGCCAGATACAATTTCATGCCAATTTTGAAAATCTTAGAGACAGAATTAAAATTAGACTTTTTCAAGAAAGTTGTAGAAATATGTCTCTAGTTTAATCTGAATTAAGAATCAATCCATTTAAAAATCTACAGATCAAGCTATAATTAAAATACCGAAGCATGTTCTTAAAAATACTCCAGTTCATAACATTCCAGCACATACCCTCACTTTGAGTCAATCAATCTCTTTCAAATCAATTCAGATGGCTTTAAATTTTTATGGAGAGAAAGAAAAAAATGTCTTAGGAGTCTATTGGTTCAATTCTCAAGTCATTTGGAAGTTGGATGACAAAGTTGTGACTAAAGGAGTAAACACAAGTCGATTTTGGTGCAACTAATCTTCTCTTCTCTCTCTAAAAACGTAGGTTTCTTCCTTCATCACCGAAGTTGCAGACTTCTTCACTCCTCTTCCTACTGATTTATCCATTCTACTCCATTTCTAACTTATATTTTCTACATTTCCACTCCCATTTCAACTCACCTTA
>JAOQMQ010000003.1:9930731-9942124 GCA_027563845.1 Erythroxylum subrotundum
ATGACAAGAGCTAGGGCCAAAGCCATGAAGCAAGCATTGAATTGTTTGATCCAAGACCTTCAAGAGATAGAGCCCATATTGTTAAGTCAGATTTCATCCCATAAAGGCCCAAGAGGCATTATCTTACTCCTTGAAGCCCAACATGAAGTGTCCAAACATGGAGTCCAATTGCGCTTCTTCTGTGTTTTGCACTTTTTCTGTGTTTCTACACTTCTTCTGTGTTTTGTGGTTCTACTGTGTTTTGCACATCTTCTGTGTTTTGTGCATCTTCTTTGTTTTGCGCTTCTTCTCTGTTTTGTGCATCTTTGGTGTTTTGCGCTTCTTCTGTGTTTTGCGCATCTGCTGCGTTTTACTCATCTTCTATTTTTTGCGTTTCTTTTGAGGTTTAGGCTTCTTCGGTGTTTTACGTTTCTTCTGGGTTTTGCGCTTCTTTTGTGCTTTGAGCATCTTCTGTGTTTTGTGCTTCTTTTGGGTTTTGCATTTTTTCTGTGTTTTGCGCTTCTTCTGTATTTCTCCACTTCTTCTGTGATTTGTGGTTCATCTGTGTTTTGCGCTTCTTCTGTGTGCTGCTCTTCTTCAGTGTTTTGCGCATCTTCTGTGTTTTACGCTTCTTCTGTGTTTCTAAACTTCTTCTGTGTTTCTCCACTTCTTCTGTGATTTGTGGTTCATCTGTGTTTTACGCTTCTTCTGTGTTTTCTGCATCTTCTCTGTGTTGCGCTTCTTCTGTGTTTTGCGCACCTTCTGTGTTTTGCGCTTCTTCTATGTTTCTCCACTTCTTTTGTGTTTTATGGTTCTACTGTGTTTTGCGCATCTTCTGTGTTTTGCGCATCTTCTCTGTTTTGTGCATCTTTCGTGTTTTGCGCATCTTCTGTGTTTTGAATTCTTTGGTGTTTTGCGCATCTTCTCTGTTTTGCGCATCTTCTGTGTTTTTCGCATCTTCTCTGTTTTGCGCATCTTCTGTGTTTTTCGCATCTTCTCTGTTTTGCACTTCTTCTGTGTTTTGCGGTTCTTCTGTGTTTTGCGCATCTTCTGTGTTTTGCGCATCTTCTTTGTTTTGCGCATCTTCTTTGTTTTGCGCTTCCACTGAGTTTTACGCTTCTTCTGTGTTTTCCACATCTTCTCTGTTTTGCACATCTTCGGTGTTTTGCGCTTCTTCTGTGTTTTGTGCATCTTCTGTGTTTTACGCATCTTCTGTTTTTTGTGTTTCTTCTGAGGTTTGGGCTTCTTCGGTGTTTTACATTTCTTCTATGTTTTGCGCTTCTTCTGTGCTTTGCGCATCTTCTGTGTTTTGTGCTTCTTCTGTGTCTTGCGTTTCTTCTGTGTTTTGCACTTCTTCTGTATTTCTGTACTTCTTTTGTGATTTGTGGTTCATCTGTGTTTTGCGCTTCTTCTATGTGTTGCGATTCTTTTGTGTTTTGCGCATCTTCTGTGTTTTACGCTTCTTCTATGTTTCTAAACTTCTTCTATGTTTTGCGCTTCTTCCGTATTTCTCCACTTCTTCTATGTTTTGTGCTTCTTCTGTATCTTGCGTTTCTTCTGTGTTTTACGCTTCTTCTGTATTTCTCCACTTCTTTTGTGATTTGTGGTTCATCTGTGTTTTGCGCTTCTTCTGTGTGTTGCGCTTCTTCTGTGTTTTGCGCATTTTCTATGTTTTACGCTTCTTCTATGTTTCTAAATTTCTTCTGTGTTTTGCGTTTCTTCTGTGTTTCTCCACTTCTTCTGTGTTTTGTGGTTCTTCTGGGTTTTACACTTCTTTTGTGTTTTGCGCTTCTTCAGTGTTTTGTGCACCTTCTGTGTTTTGCGCTTTTTCTGAGTTTTGCGCTTCTTCTGTGTTTTGGCTTCTTTTGTATTTTGCGCATCTTCTGCGTTTTGCGCTTCTTCTGTGTTTTCCGCATCTTTTTTGTTTTGCGCTTCTTCTGTGTTTTGCGCACCTTCTGTGTTTTGCGCTTCTTCTTTGTTTCTCCACTTCTCCTGTGTTTTGTGGTTCTAGTGTGTTTTACACATCTTCTGTGTTTTGCGCATCTTCTGTGTTTTGCACATCTTCTTTGTTTTGTGCTTCTTCTGTGTTTTGCACATCTTCTCTGTTTTGCGCATCTTCGGTGTTTTGTGCTTCTTCTGTGTTTTGCGCATCTTCTGTTTTTTGCGTTCCTTCTGAGGTTTGGGCTTCTTCGGTGTTTTATGTTTCTTCTGGGTTTTGCGCTTCTTTTGTGCTTTTCGCATCTTCTGTGTTTTGTGCTTCTTTTGTGTTTTGCGTTTTTTCTGTGTTTTGCGCTTCTTCTGTATTTCTCCACTTCTTCTGTGATTTGTGGTTCATCTGTGTTTTGCGCTTCTTCTGTGTGTTGCGCTTCTTCAGTGTTTTGTGCATCTTCTGTGTTTTACGCTTCTTCTGTGTTTCTAAACTTCTTCTGTGTTTTACGCTTCTTCTGTGTTTTGTGCATCATCTGTGTTTTGCGCTTCTTCTGTGTTTCTCCACTTCTTCTGTGATTTGTGGTTCATCTGTGTTTTGCGCTTCTTCTGTGTTGCGCTTCTTCTGTGTTTTTCGCATCTTCTGTGTTGCACTTCTTCTGTGTTTTCCGCATCTTCTCTGTGTTGCGCACCTTCTGTGTTTTCCGCTTCTTCCGTGTTTCTCCACTTCTTCTGTGTTTTGTGGTTCTACTGTGTTTTGCGCATCTTCTGTGTTTTGCGCATCTTCTGTGTTTTGCGCTTCTTCTTTGTTTTGTGCATCTTCTCTGTTTTGTGCATCTTCTGTTTTTTGCGTTCCTTTTGAGGTTTGGGCTTCTTCGGTGTTTTATGTTTCTTCTGGGTTTTGCGCTTCTTTTGTGCTTTGCGCATCTTCTCTGTTTTGCGCTTCTTCTGTATTTTGCTCACCTTCTGCGTTTTGCGCTTCTTCTGTGTTTTGTGGTTCTTTTGTGTTTTGCGCATCTTCTGTGTTTTGCGCATCTTCTTTGTTTTGCGCTTCCACTGAGTTTTGCGCGTCTTCTATGTTTTGCGCATCTTCTCTGTTTTGCCCATCTTCGGTGTTTTGCGCTTCTTCTGTGTTTTGCGCATCTTCTGTGTTTTACGCATCTTCTGTTTTTTGTGTTTCTTCTGAGGTTTGGGCTTCTTCGGTGTTTTACATTTCTTCTGTGTTTTGCGCTTCCTCTGTGCTTTGCGCATCTTCTGTGTTTTGTGCTTCTTCTGTGTCTTGCGTTTGTTTTGTGTTTTGCGCTTTTTTCTGTATTTCTGTACTTCTTTTGTGATTTGTGGTTCATCTGTGTTTTGCGCTTCTTCTGTGTGTTGTGATTCTTCAGTGTTTTGCGCATCTTCTGTGTTTTACGCTTCTTCTATGTTTCTAAACTTCTTCTGTGTTTTGCGCTTCTTCCGTGTTTCTCCACTTCTTCTGTGTTTTGTGCTTCTTCTGTGTCTTGCGTTTCTTCTGTGGTTTGCGCTTCTTCTGTATTTCTCCACTTCTTTTGTGATTTGTGGTTCATCTGTGTTTTGCGCTTCTTCTGTGTGTTGCGCTTCTGCTGTGTTTTACGCATTTTCTGTGTTTTACGCTTCTTCTATGTTTCTAAATTTCTTCTGTGTTTTGCGCTTCTTCTGTGTTTCCCCACTTCTTCTGTGATTTGTGGTTCATCTGTGTTTTGCGCTTCTTCTGTATGTTGCGCATCATCTGTGTTTTGTCCTTCTTCTATGTTTTGCGCTTCTTCTGTGTTTTGTGCTTTAATAAGTTTCCTTTTTTGTTTTCCTTTAAATAAGGCCATCTAGTCAACACCTTTTTAAGTTTATTTGTTTCCTTTTAGGAAATGATTTGTTTCCTTTTATTTAGTTTCTTCTTTAGGACATTAAGTTAGGAAGTTTTTCCTATAAATAGGCACCCTCTATGTACTTTGAAGGGGATTTTTCATTCAGAAATAATATTGAGCTTTCTTACTTTCTTGCTTTCTTTGTATTCTTTGAGAATACTTGACTTATAAAAGGAGTGGTGTTCCAAGGTTGGAGTTCTAAGAGACAGGTTCTCTTAGGGTTCATTCCATTGACCAATATTTTTATTAGGGTTCTAAGAGACAGGTTCTCTTAGGGTTCTTTTCATTAACCAACATTCTTGCTAGGGTTCTAAGAGACAAGTTCTCTTAGGGTTCTTTCCATTGAACAACTTTCTTCTAACCCCTTTTTCTCTTTGTGTTCTATTTCTATCCTTTCAATTTTGTTTCTTGTGCTTCCATGTGTGCTTGATTTTATCCGTTCTTAGTCATAGTTCCATCTTGTTGAAGGTTCTCTAGGACAAGTTCCTATTGGGTCTCCCATCAAGAAGCGCAAAACACCGAAGATGCGCAAAACACAGAAGAAGCGCAAAACAAAGAAGATCCGCAAGACGCAAAAGATGCACAAAACACAGTAGAACCACAGAACACAGAAGAAGTGGAGAAACACAGAAGAAGCCAAAACACAGAAGAAGAGCAAAACATAGAAGAAGGACAAAACACAGAAGAAGTGTAGAAACACAAAAGAAGGGCAAAACACAGAAGATGCGCAAAACACAGATGATACGCAACACACAGAAGAAGCGCAACACACAGAAGAAGCGCAAAACACAGTTGAACCACAAATCACAGAAGAAGTGGAGAAACACAGAAGAAGTTTAGAAACATAGAAGAAGCGTAAAACACAGAAGATGCGCAAAACATTGAAGAAGCGCAAAACATTGAAGAAGCGCAAATCACAAAAGAAGTGGAGAAATACAGAAGAAGCGCAAAACACAGAAGAAACGCAAGACACAGAAGAAGCACAAAACACAGAAGATGCGCAAAGCACAGAAAAAGCGCAAAACACAGAAGAAACGTAAAACACCGAAGAAGCCCAAACCTCAGAAGAAACGCAAAAAACAAAAAATGCGTAAAACACAGAAGATGCGCAAAACACCGAAGATGCGCAAAACAGAGAAGATGCACAAAACACAGAAGATGCGCAAAACACAGTGGAAGCGTAAAACACAAAAGAACTACAAAACACAGAAGAAGTGGAGAAACACAGAAGAAGCGCAAAACGCAGAAGGTGCGCAAAACACAGAAGAAGCGCAAAACAGAGAAGATGCGGAAAACACAGAAGAAGCGCAAAACACAGAAGATGGGCAAAACACAGAAGAAGTCAAAACACAGAAGAAGCGCAAAACTCAGAAGAAGCGCAAAACACAAAACAAGTGGAAAACACTGAAGGTGCTCAAAACACGAAAGAAGTGGGGAAACACCGAAGAAACGCAAAACACAAAAGAAGCGCAAAACCCAGAAGAAGCACAAAACACAGAAGAAGTGGAGAAACATAAAAGAAGCGCAAAACACAGAAGATGTGCAAAACACAGAAGAACCACAAAACACAGAAGAAGTGGAGAAACACAGAAGAACCGCAAAACACAGATGATGCGTAAAACACAGTAGAAGCGCAAAACACAGAAGATGCGCAAAAAACACAGAAGAAGTGTAGAAACACAAAAGAAGCGCAAAACACAGAAGATGTGCAAAACACTGAAGAAGTGAAGAAACACCGAAGATGCGCAAAACACAGAAGATGCGCAAAATACTGAAGAAGCGCAAAACACATAAGAAGTGGAAAACACAGAAGGTGCGCAAAACACTGAAAAAGTGGAGAAACACCGAAGAAACGCAAAACCCAGAAGAACCACAAAATATAGAAAGAGTGGAGAAACACAGAAGATGCGCAAAACATAGAAGAACCACAAATCATAGAAGAAGTGGAGAAACAAAGAAGAACCGCAAAACACAGATGATGCACAAAAAACAGTAAAAGCGCAAAACACAGGAGAAGTGGAGAAACACAGAAAAAGCGCAAAACACAGATGATACGCAAAACACAGAAGAAGTTTAGAAACACAGAAGAAGCGTAAAACAAAGAATATGCGCAAAACACAGATGAACCACAAATCACAGAAGAAGTGGAGAAATACAGAAGAAGCGCAAAACACAGAAGAAACGCAAAACACAGAAGATCCGCAAAGCACAGAATAAGCCCAAACCTCAGAAGATGCGCAAAACACAGAAGAAGCGCAAAACACAGAAGAAGCCCAAACCTCAGAAGAAACACAAAAAACAGAAGATGCGTAAAACACAGAAGATGCGCAAAACAGAGAAGATGCAGAAAACAAAGAAGAAGCGCAAAACTCAGTGGAAGCGCAAAACAAAGAAGATGCGCAAAACACAGAAGATCCACAAAAAACAGTAAAAGCGCAAAACACAGGAGAAGTGGAGAAACACAGAAAAAGCGCAAAACACAGATGATACGCAAAACACAGAAGAAGTTTAGAAACACAGAAGAAGCGTAAAACATAGAATATGCGCAAAACACAGACGAACCACAAATCACAGAAGAAGTGGAGAAATACAGAAGAAGCGCAAAACACAGAAGAAACGCAAAACATAAAAGAAGCGCAAAACACAGAAGATGCGCAAAGCACAGAATAAGCCCAAACCTCAGAAGATGCGCAAAACACAGAAGAAGCGCAAAACACAGAAGAAACGTAAACCACCGAAGAAGCCCAAACCTCAGAAGAAACACAAAAAACAGAAGATGCGTAAAACACAGAAGATGCGCAAAATAGAGAAGATGCGGAAAACAAAGAAGAAGCGCAAAACTCAATGGAAGCGCAAAACAAAGAAGATGCGCAAAACACAGAAGATCCACAAAACACAGAAGAAGTGCAAAACGCAGAAGGTGTGCAAAACACAGAAGAAGCGCAAAACAGAGAAGATGCGGAAAACACAGAAGAAGCGCAAAATAGAGAAGATGCGCAAAACACCGAAGAAGTCAAAACACAGAAGATGCGCAAAACACAGAAGATGCACAAAATAGAGAAGATGCGCAAAACACAGAAGAAGCGCAAAACTCAGAAGAAGCGCAAAACAGAGTAGAACCAAAAAACACAGAAGAAGTGGAGAAACACAAAAGAGGCGCAAAACACAAAAGGAGCGCAAAACACAGAAGAAGCGCAACACAGAGAAGATGCGGAAAACACAGAAGAAGCGCAACACAGAAGAAGCGCAGAACACAAATGAACCACAAATCACAGAAGAAGTGGAGAAACACAGAAGAAGCGCAAAACACAGAAGAAGCGTAAAACACGGAAGAAGTTTAGAAACACAGAAGAAGCGTAAAACACAGAAGATGCGCAAAACACTGAAGAAGCACAACACACAGAAAAAGCGCAACATACAGAAGAAGCGCAAAACACAGATGAACCACAAATCACAGAAGAACTGGAGAAATACAGAAGAAGCACAAAACATAAAAGAACAGGAGAAACACAGAAGAATCGTAAAACACAGAAGGTGCGCAAAACACAGAAGAAGCGCAACACAGAGAAGATGCGGAGAACACAGAAGAAGCGCAATACAGAAGAAGCGCAAAACACAGATGAACCACAAATCACAGAAGAAGTGGAGAAACACAGAAGAAGCGCAAAACATAGAAGAAGTGTAGAAACACAAAAGAAGCGCAAAAAACAAAAGAAGTGGAGAAACACAGAAGAATCGCAAATCACAGATGATGCGCAAAACACAGAAGACGCGCAAAACACAAAAGGTGCGCAAAACACAGAAGAAGCGCAAAACAGAGAAGATCCGAAAAACGCATAAGAAGCGCAAAACACAGAAGAAGCCAAAACACAGAAAAGGCGCAAAACTCAGAAGAAGCACAAAACACAGAAGAAGTGGAAAACACAGAAGGTGCACAAAACACTGAAGAAGTGGAGAAACACCGAAGAAGCGTAAAACACAAAAGAAGCGCAAAACTCAGAAGAACCACAAAATGCCGAAGAAGTGGAGAAACACAGAAGAAGTGCAAAACACAGAAAAACCACAAAACACAGAAGAAGTGGAGAAACACAGAAGAACCGCAAAACACAGAAGAAGCGTAAAACACAAAAGATGCGCAAAACACAAAACAAGTGGAGAAACACAGAAGAAGCGCAGCACATAGAAGAAGCGCAACACACAGAAGAAGCGCAAAACACAGATGAACCACAAATCACAGTAGAAGTGGAGAAATACAGAAGAAGCGCAAAACACAGAAAAAAACGCAAAACACAAAAGAAGCACAAAACACAGAAGATGCGCAAAGCACAGAAGAAGCCCAAAACACAGAAGAAAAGTAAAATACCGAAGAAGCCCAAACCTCAGAAGAAACGCAAAAAACAGAAGATGCCTAAAACGCAGAAGATGCGTAAAACACAGAATAAGCGCAAAACACCGAAGATGCGGAAAACAGAGAAGATGCGCAAAACACAGAAGTAGCGTAAAACTCAGAAGATGCACAAAAGACAGTAGAACCACAAAACACAAAAGAAGTGGAGAAACACAGAAGAAGCGCAAAACACAGAAGATGCACAAAACAGAGAAAATGTGGAAAAACAGAAGAAGCACAAACCACAGAAGAAGCCAAAACATAGAAGAAGCGTAAAACTCAGAAGAAGCGCAAAACACAGAAGAAGTGGAAAACACAGTAGGTGCACAAAACACTTAAGAAGTGGAGAAACACCGAAGAAGCGCAAAACACAAAAGAAGTGGAAAACCTAGAAGAACCACAAAACACAGAAGAAGTGGAGAAACATAGAAAAAGCGCAAAACACAGAAAAAGCGCAAAACACAGAAGAACCACAAAACACAGAAGAAGTGGAGAAACACAAAAGAATCGCAAAACACAAATGATGCGCAAAACACAGAAGATGCGCAAAACACAGAAGAAGTGCAGAAACACAGAAGAAGCGCAAAACACAGAAGAAGTGGAGAAACACAGAAGAAGCGCAAAACACAGAAGAAGCGTAAAACACAGAAGAAGTGAAAAACACAGAAGATGTGCAAAACACTGAAGATGCGCAAAACATAGAAGTAGCGCAAACTTAGAAGAAGCGCAAAACACAGAAGAAGTAGAAAACACAGAAGGTGTGCAAAACACTAAAGAAGTGGAGAAACACCGAAGAAGCGCAAAACACAAAAGAAGCGCAAAACCCAGAAGAACCACAAAACACATAAGAAGTGGAGAAACAGAGAAGAAGGGCAAAACACAGACGAACCACAAAACACAGAAGAAGTGGAGAAACACAGAAGAACCGCAAAACACAGTAAAAGCACAAAACACAGAAGATGCACAAAACATAGAAGAAGTGTAGAAACACAAAAGAAGCGAAAAACACAGAAGATACGCAAAACACAGAAGAAGTGGAGAAACAGAGAAGAAGCGCAAAACACAGATGATGCGTAAAACACAGAAGAAGTTTAGAAATACAGAAGAAGCGTAAAACACAGATGATGCGTAAAACACAGAAGAAGTTTAGAAATACAGAAGAAGCGTAAAACACAGAATATGCGCAAAACACTGAAGAAGAGCAAGAAACACAAAAGAAGCGCAAAACATAGAAGAAGGACAAAACACAGAAGAAGTGTAGAAACATAAAAAGATGCGTAAAACACAGAAGATGCACAAAACACAGACGATACGCAACACACTGAAGAAGCGCAAAACACAGTTGAACCACAAATCACAGAAGAAGTGGAGAAACACAGAAGAAGTTTAGAAACTTAGAAGAAGCGTAAAACACAGATGAACCACAAATCACAAAAGAAGTGGAGAAATACAGAAGAAGCACAAAACAAAGAAGAAACGCAAGACACAGAAGAAGCACAAAACACAGAAGATGCTCAAAGCACAGAAAAAGCGCAAAATATAGAAGAAACGTAAAACACTGAAGAAGCCCAAACCTCAGAAGAAACGCAAAAAACAGAAGATGCGTAAAATACAGAAGATGCGCAAAACACAGAATAAGCGCAAAACACCGAAGATGTGCAAAACAAAGAAGATGCACAAAACACAGAAGATGCGCAAAACACAGAAGAACAAAAAAACATTGAAGAAGTGAAGAAACACAAAAGGAGCCCAAAACGCAGAAGGTACGCAAAACATAGAAGAAGCGCAAAATACAGAAGATGGGCAAAACACAGAAGAAGTCAAAACACAGAAGAAACACAAAACTCAGAAGAAGCGCAAAACACAAAAGAAGTGGAAAACACTGAAGGTGCTCAAAACACTGAAGAAGTGGGGAAATACCGAAGAAGCGCAACACACAAAAGAAGCGCAAAATCCAGAAGAACCACAAAACACAGAAGAAGTGGAGAAACACAAAAGAAGCGCAAAACACAGAAGATGCGCAAAACACAAAAGAACTACAAAACTCAGAAGAACCGCAAAACACAGATGATGCGTAAAACACAGTAGAAGCGCAAAACACAGAAGATGCGCAAAAAACACAGAAGAAGTGTAGAAACACAAAAGAAGCGCAAAACACAGAAGATGATCAAAACACAGAAGATGCGCAAAACACAGAAGAAGCGCAAACTAAGAAGAAGTGAAAAACACAGAAGATGTGCAAAACACTAAAGAAGTGAAGAAACACCGAAGATGCGCAAAACACAGAAGAAGCACAAGCTGAGAAGAAGCGTAAAATACAGAAGAAGTGGAAAACACAGAAGGTGCAAAAAACACTGAAGAAGTGGAGAAACACCGAAGAAGCACAAAACCCAGAAGAACCACAAAATATAGAAGAAGCGCAAAATATAAAAGAACCACAAAACACAGAAGAAGTGGAGAAACACAGAAGAACCGCAAAACACAGATGATGCGCAAAACACAGTAAAAGCGCAAAACATAGAAGAAGTGTAGAAACACAAAAAAAGCGCAAAATATAGAAGATGCGCAAAACACACAAGAATTGGAGAAACACAGAAGAAGAGCAAAACACAGATGATGCGCAAAACACAGAAGAAGTTTAGAAACACAAAAGAAGCTTAAAACACAGAAGAACCACAAATCACAGAAGAAGTGGAGAAATACAGAAGAAGCGCAAAACACAGAAGAAACGCAAAACATAAAAGAAGCGCAAAATATCGAAGATGCGCAAAGCACAGAATAAGCCCAAACCTCAGAAGAAACGCAAAACACATAAGATGCGCAAAACACAAAAGAACCGCAAAACAGAGAAGATGCACAAAACACAGAAGAAGCGCAAAACTTAGAAGAAGCGCAAAATCGGATCTTCTCTGTTTTGAGCTTCTTCTGTGTTTTGCGCACCTTTTGTGTTTTGCGTGTCTTCTGTGTTTTGCGCATCATCTGTGATTTGCGATTCTTCTGTGTTTCTCCACTTCTTTTGTGTTTTGCGCTTCTTTTGTGTTTCTACACTTCTTCTGTGTTTTGTGCTTCTTCTGTGTTTCTCCACTTCTTCTGTGATTTGTGGTTCATCTGTGTTTTGCGCTTCTTCTGTATTTTCCGCATCTTTTGTAGGAAAATCCCGGGGTGTACATCACATGTACAGGGTGCGGAAAACAAAAATTTTTGTTGCCGGGACCTTCTCG
>JAOQMQ010000003.1:9963174-9974368 GCA_027563845.1 Erythroxylum subrotundum
GGTCTTTTCTCATTCATTAATGGCAAGTTGGTAAATAAGAAGAGTGGGCTTTAGTATAAAGAGAAGTGATGCACGAATTGAAAGGGAGAAAAGAAACAAAAGAATAAGGAAGGTGAGAAGAGTGTATTCGGTGGAGAGAAAGGAGGAACAAGAAAAGAAGAAGCTAGGTCACGATTTTTGTTATGTTTTAAGAGTGATTTTAAGTTGAAGATTGTCTTTTCATCTCACCCACCTTCACCACGTTTTTTTCACATCAGTCATCATCTTTACTACCTTGAAGACATTTATTTCAGTTTTTTATTGTTTTGTCTTACATTGTAATGCCCATAACAAGGCTATTTTCAGTTGTAATGAGAGAACAAGTTGTAATTTCTAAAATTTCAGATCTGAATGAAAGAGAGTTTGCTGTCTTTTATGTTTATGCGCAAGGTGTTCTTATTGATTGCAATTGAGTTTATCTTTTGTTATCAATTTTAATTCCTATTTCTTGTGTTCTTGAGTGCTTAACTGATTGGGGTTCAAGGGCATTTCTAAAAATTAACTTGAGTTTTTGTCATAAGTGTTCTTGGGTGTAAGAACAAATCCTATTCTAAATGCTTTATTGAGAAACAAATTCTGATTTAATTGGTAACAAGTTTTAAGGGTTGATTAAGGGTCTTGGGGTTCTGCATCAAGAAATCTTACATATATGAGCAAGCACGTTAAAATTCACCATCATTTTAATCGTGATTTAGTCAATAAAGGAGTTCGAGTTCAACAACACTAATGATCAGCCAACGTAACAGATGTGCTCACTAAATTGATAATTTTAGAAAAGTTCACATATGCACATGCTATAGGAATTTATTCCTCCTTATATTAAATAAAAATAAATGTTAGTGAAAGAGAAAATAAAAAGCATCTCTTCTCATATATATAAAAGAATATTCAAGTAGGAGCTATAGCTCTACTTGTTTCCAAAAATTAATCTCTCTTCCAGTTTTTTTTTTTTAAAATCCTAATAACCAAGCCTTCTGCTGTGGTGCCTTTGTTTAGGGGCTTAATAGCAAATCATGACCCGATGAATTAGCTTCCCAGGCAATAAGAGTTAGCAGTTGTAGCTGTGACCATCATCTCAGAGATTTATCACGAGAGGATAGCAAGAATCCGTGGATCAGAAGCTGGAACTCCTTGTCGAATTGGACAGGTATGAATGTGCAAATGCCGCATGTACCGCTGCGCCGATAGGAAATGCATCCTCATCTATCTTAAAATAAGGGCTATGAGGCTGATGTGTGCATCCAATTTCCTCGTTTGCGATGCCCAAGAAAAAGAAGACTCCGGGTATTTTCTCCTGGTAACAAGCAAAGTCTTCACTGCCCATGAGGATAGGAGCTATATGAATGTTTTCTTCTCCTACTATTTGGGAGGAAACTCGCATTGCATGTTCAAAAACTCCAACATCATTTATAGTTGGAGGGAGTGTTGGATGCTCCCTTCCTCCGAATTCAATCTCGGAAGTGCACCTATGTACAGCTGCCTGGCCTCTGATAACCTGGCAGAAACATAATCAAACATGTAAATAAGTCACCATTTCGTAATTAATTGGCTAAGAGCCTTCTTGCAATTAAAAAGTTGATCTACTTTTGTTTGTCTCAGTAACTCACCATATTGCTGTTACATAGAAATTTATTTACTGAAGTCTCAAGTTACTGCAAAAAATGTGCTGTCGTTTGTCTATTAACGCTGGAATGGATACATTTGATGTTTATAAGCCATCAACATATATGCACATTCCCAGCGTCAGTTAGATTTTCTCTGTTCACCTGAATTTTATCATATGTTTGGAAAAATCAGCACATTAAAGTTACCTCTTCTATTCTTTCAGTTAGTGCACTGAAGCCCTTCCTGCTAAAAGCCCGATATGTTCCAGCTACTGTAGTAGAGTCTGGTATGACATTAAAAGCTGTCCCCCCATGGATCATGGCTACAGAAACCACCTGCGGTATCCGAGCCCAATACATCACACAGGCAAAATTTCCAGGTCTCCAATTTAGGAGACATTGAACAGGATCAGTCGAAGAAAGTCTAGTATACCTGCGACTCTAAAGGATCGGTCTCCCTCGAGACTATACTTTGCAAGCTAATGACTGATGATGAAGCTGCCAAAATTGGATCAATGGAGTTTTGAGGTATCGCTGCATGACCACCTTTGCCAGTTATAGTTGCTTTAAAGCTTCCACATCCGGCAAGGAATTCACCAGACCTTGAAGCCAGAACCCCGGTCTTATAAATATGTGCAACGTGTATACCAAAAATGGCCTCTACATTCTCAAGCACCCCTTCTTTGATCATGTCTTTCGCACCCAAGCCTCTTTCTTCTGCTGGTTGAAATATAAGGATAACAGTTCCCTGCAATTCATGTCATCATTAACCAGCTTTGGCAACAAAACCGTAATACTGCAGCCCAATCGTAACAGTTCAATTTACCTGTAATGTGTCCCTCAATTCTTGCAGAACCTTTGCGGCACCAAGAAGCATGGCAACGTGTGCATCATGGCCACAAGCATGCATTTTGCCATCCACTTTGCTTTTGTACTCCAGTTCGGTCAATTCCTGTAGAGAGACAGTGAAGTCCAGATTAAGAAATTGATTTTTCTCCCAGGACAATTACGGCTTCTAAGGAGCTTAATTGCTAGACCAAGAACACTATTTCTTTTCCACTCCGGACTCGCCTACACAGCCACAACAGTCCTATCCTCCTCCCAGAAAATGGAAATTATTTTCTTCAGGTAAATTTATAATATAACAGGCCGTACATATGGCATAGAGTATGCTTTAAGCCAATATTTTGGAATCTAAACATGAAAATTGGCATCCAACTTTTAATGATTGTGATTCGCCTACACAACATTATAACAGAACATGAACTTAGATCAGATGCAAAATACCCCCTTTTAGACACTGTCCATGACTGCTACAATCATACTCAAAAACTTGTAGACCACCAAAACTTCCAGGCCCCAACATGGAAGAGGTTAAAAGTTGAGCAAGGTTCTTTCGCGTCATATATTCTACAGATAAAGAAAATATATAGTTCCTCGGAATTCCTATTCGACAATTTAGCAGCAGACCGTATTGGCTTTTTAGTTACGCTCAAAATGTCCACTGATGACAGTCAACATTAGCTAAAGAAACGACGAGATTGGAAAAGATACAATCCTAATATAATTTCATTAAACAAAATCGTTTTGATATACATATATATCCTTAGAAGTTAAAGATATGAGAGGAAAGAAACTAACCTGTAGAGGCAAAGCGTCCATATCAGCTCTTAGAGCAACAAACGGTGCCGAACCAGAACCGATTCTCGCGACAATACCGGTCTGTGCCACAGGCCACTTATAAGCAACACCAAGACTGTCCAACTCTTCCCTAATGATCTTACTCGTCTCGAATTCCTCAAAAGCAAGTTCTGGGTTCTGGTGAATTTTTCTCCTGATCTTCTTCATCCAATCTACTGTGTCCTCACGATTAGCTAATTCAATTATCCGATCATGTATGGACGAAACTTGCCATGTTTCCGGTGAATTGAGAGGATGTTCATGAGTAGGGGCTAGGAAGTTCAAAGAGAAACAAAAGGGTATTATGCCTCCTAGAACTAGGAAAACCTGAAGCAATAACGCCATTTTTCGTCCAAGATTGTCAGGTTTCCAAAACGTTAGCATGGGATGCTTATATGGTTGGCGGAGATGTATGTTGCGTGATCAGTTTGTTTTGCATCTTCTTCGGTATCTCGGAATTCAAGCACGTGTTTGTTTTCGAAGAAGATTCTGTGACTGTCGCCAAATAATCCTCGTGCGTCACATGGGATAATGTTTGTTTAGGTAGGGTTGAAATGTTACTTGGAAAAAAGGAATGATTAAAATATTAACTGGTTGGTTATAAAAAATTTTATTTTATTTTATTTTTCATTTTATTTAACATTTAGTAAGTTGTACGACGTTTTAATAACATCTTAGTCTTAAATTCTTAAAACATTTGTCAAACTATGATGATTTTCAGATTTTTCGTAAATTTTAGCCAAATTTTAATTCATTATGTTTACTAATAAAAAGTATTAATAAAATATTCCGTATAACTAACATTATCTATGTTCTTATAATTTGAATTGGAGGATAAAGTGAAAGAAAAGTCCACCGACTCGATCTATTTCACCATGGAAATTAAAATTCTAGTTTTGAAAGGATAAGACACTCAAGAATTCATCCTGAACTCCACACTTACAAAATCGTATTTTTCTAGTAATATTTAACCATGTGAAACGGGACTTTTTATTAGTGCGCAAACTTGGCCTGGTCACGTTTCAGTTAACTGTGGATCCATATTTACATTGTGTGTTGTGTGCTGTTTTACAATTTATGTGGACGGCAACTAGCATCAGTAGGGTCAAATTTGTCAACTTGTAGCATATAAAAGTCAGCAATTATACTAAGTCAAATTCAAAGCTATATAAGAGAGAGGGTCATGCGTTATACTACTCCATATACAAAGGAGGGTCAACATCTATGTATAAACCACCATTGAACAATTACACCTAGGGACAAGCTGCATCGTTGCTTGGTGATTCTTAAACTACAAAAGGGTTTTGAGATCAGTTTTAATCTGTAAAATTTAAAAAGAAATATATATGTCTGAGTCTCAATTAATTGTCCATTTTCTGATTTCAAAACTTCAATCAGTTTTTGACGGTTCCAAGGGGCAAAAATGGTTTTGAATTTTCATATGAGAGGTCCTTCATCTGTCGTTTTGTCTGAAACACATACCTCGTCCAGTGATCGACCTAGGTTGGGTGGTGGTGGTCCATTGCTTGTGGACAGCCACTTGCAACTCAAAATTGGCGCAATCAATCAATGGAATCAAATGAATACCTACTTTTTCAAAACATGTTTTTATTATGGATTTGGCTTGCCAATAGACATTGAATGTGTACGACTGGTCACATGTTCAAAACAATTTTGTTCAGTTATGTGATGGAAGACTTGAATAGTTCCGCAACTCTTGAAAGAATGGATGAACCAAAACCATTTTTGACATTTTTTCCATGTGCTAGACTTGGGTTTCGGCTGACAGTGAAAGCTTGACATTAGAATTTCGTCGACTCATCCACTGACGCGCTTCTCTTATTCGACATAACCAGATCAAAGCTTGGTTCAATTTAGAGTCTTTAAAACACCCATCAATTGGGTTTTAAGGCAGACCCAAAGCGCATCACCAAATTTCATCTCCAGACCAATTTGTAAAATTAAAGGGCAACCAACAAGTTTAGGGGCCTTACTACTCTGGATTAAAAAACCCAAAAGTAACATATCATCCTTGAGGATGGTCTAATATTACACAATTACTCTTAAAATCCGACATCTTGTGGGCAGAGCCCTCCCATTTGTGTACCACCCACTGCCACAGGACTACGACTAAATTAAAACCGCACATTTCCGTTGCTACTCTCTTTCAATGGCTTTTTTTGTTGAATCCCACAAGTCAAGAACAGTCTCTGTCCCTGAAATTTATCCACTCCATCAAATTCCTCACGAGTCTTTGTCCACAAAACTTCCTTAACTCTCTCAACTCTTGCCTTTTGCCTCACATAGCCAAAAGCATACATCAACTCCAACTTTCAACATTCTCTCATCATTCTCATCAAATGGCAACGTCTCTTCTCGCTTTCCTTGTTCCCAGTATCTTGTTCCTCGCTTCTGTTCCACCTTCACATCCTCATCTCTCTCTCGACCACTACAAGATGACATGCCCTCGTTTCAACGAAATCATGCTTCAAGTTATCTCCGAGAAGCAGATACACTACCCCAGCACCGCCGCCGGCACTGTCCGCCTCTTCTTCCACGACTGCATCGTCGAGGGCTGCGACGGCTCCATTCTCATATCCTCCACCTCGTTCTCCAAAGCAGAACGGGACCATGAACTCAATGCTGGTCTCCCAGGTGACGCTTTTGAGGTCATAACTCGTGCAAAAAGCGCTCTTGAGATAGAATGCCCGGGTGTTGTCTCTTGCTCCGATATTATTGCCGTTGCTACCCGCAACCTTGTAACAATAGTGGGCGGTCCTTTTTATCAGGTGCGTTTAGGTCGTAAAGATGGTCTAACATCAAACATTTCACGAGTTGATGGCAATTTACCAAACCCAAAGATGCCCATGTCAGAGATAATATCATTTTTTACCTCCAGAGGGTTTACAGTTGAAGACATGGTGGCGTTGCTTGGTTCACATACGATCGGTTTCTCGCATTGTAAAGAATTTAGTGACAGGCTTTTCAACTTTAGCAAAACCTCCGAGACCGACCCTGCATACCATCCCGAGTACGCCGCAGGACTGAAGAAACTATGTGCCAACTACACAAAAAACCCTGACATGTCAGCTTACAACGATGTAATGACACCAGGAAAGTTCGATAACATGTATTATCAGAATCTGAAGAAAGGTTTAGGGTTGCTGGCTACGGACAGCGCTCTAGTACAGGACAAGAGGACCGGGCCATTTGTTGACTTGTATGCTGCCAACGAGACTGCGTTCTTTCAAGCGTATGGACGCGCAATGGAGAAACTTGGAGAGTACAAGGTGAAGACAGGGAAAGAGGGAGAAATCAGGCGCAGTTGTGATGATTTCAACATTATAAAAACATAAGACACGGAAGGATCGATCATGGTCCTGATCCCAAAAAAAAAAAAAAAGGGAAAATTGAGGATAGCAACGAGGTTTTTTAATGCCCACCCCAGATAGGTCCGATTTGATCCCTGTATGTAGATGTATGATCTTATAGGTTTTTCTTTTCTTTTTTGAAGCATACTTAATCAGGGTCTTCCCTTTTTTAAATCTGTCAATAATGGGTAAGTAGTCAAGAGCCGGACTACTGTAAAATGAATTTGTAACTTGAAATTTTGAACCAATAATTTTTCTCCGTGTATGACCTACGAAATTTGCGTTTGCATATAGAATAATGCAGCAACACATTTGATCATTTTCAACTTGCTTTCTTATAACCTCAAAACTTGCGTAAGCTGCTTCTGCTACTTATGGACACGAGTAAACACCAAGTCTGCTTTGATTAGTCAACAACTTTTCATTTGCTTACGAACATGGTACAAACAAAATATTACATTTTGAACAAACTGACATAATATAACATGTAGTTGCACTCCAAAAACTAGTATCAACTGAATGTGGACAAATTCGGGTACTAAGTAAAAGATCATTTAGTGAAATCTTAAACTAGAGCGGGATCCTCTGTCCAATTAACTCATGTCTAAACATGGGCATTGGACAAAATTGATTCACTTGCATTCGGCTGTAAAAAAAACTACACTGATGACGGACATGAACACCCAAAATGATCTCCATTTGACTGCAAACGACGGACATGCGGCAAAAAAAGTACGCATAAGAGAAAGGGAGGAAGATCCTCCTCCTCCAGCGCCTGATATACCGAACAATCAACCTAACTACAGTGCAGTGGTTACCGGACAACCTGATTCTGACATGGGCGCAAAGGATTTGAACTGGCCAGAGGAGGAACCCGTTGAAACATCCGAAGGGGATATCTCGATAATACAAGGTGCCTTTGGTACGGGGATCAAACTTTCCAACACATTCAAAGGGAAATTAGATAAGGCTTAGGCAAACGCAATAGTAATCAAATTATTAGGACGACGAATCGGATTTACCATGCTCAAAGCCAAATTGCTTACAATGTGGAAACCCATAGGCCCCGTGAAAATAGTTGATCTTGAAAACGAATTATACCTTATCAACTTCTTAGAAGAGGAAGATTATATCAAGACACTTACACAGGGGCCATGGATCATCTCTGTCCACACACTTTCGGTACAACTGTGGTACTAGGAGTTTCGCCCCTCTACAGGAAAAATCACGTATGTCGTTGCCTGGGTGAGATTCCCTGAGCTATCCGTTGCCAAGTACCATCCCTCGATCCTCACTGCGCTTGGTAATTTAGTCGGCCGGACAATGAAGATTGACAACAATACTCAACAAACTTATCGGGGCAAATTCGCGAGGGTTGCGGTGGATGTCGACCTCAGCTCTCCACTTAGATCCGTCGTCGAGCTGGACGGAGAAATTATCAAGGTGGCCTATGAAGGCCTACCTCAAATCTGCCTTTGCTGTGGGATGGTTGGCCATGGAGCCTCATCTTGCCCAACACGCCCGACAGAGAACACTGATTTTGCACCCCTCACCGGCGACCGGACAACTCCCACACTCCCCGCCACCTACCCCACCGACACACCATCTTGACCGTTACCCCAGATCCTCCACCGTAGGCTTACAGGGCTTGAGATACTCAGCCCTGTCAGAGTTAGAGACGTTGGACTCTACTCCTCCCCCAACGGTCGCTGAACGACACCAACCCTAAGCGATTGACATGATGTTGCAACGTACCGTTAGGGACCAATCCCTCAATTCGATACCAAATGGAGACAACAACTCGAGACGTGCGGCATCCACCGAGACAACTCGGTCGTTTAATTCCAGCTCCAAAACAACAACACCTCGCCCACACCAGCGCAGGAGTACGGGCCCGCCCAACACCCCTCAGCCCACGAACCAGCCAGGCCTCCTCTCGCGCCAGCCCACTGACCCGACCAGACCGCATGCCCCCATGACGTGTTCTAAGCCCACTCCGCAAGAGCCCCCCAGCCCAATAACAAACCACATGGCCCTCTCGATCCCATCCTATGTCGAGGTGATACTTCAAGACCAGTCCATTAATCTGCCCTTATACGAGGAATTGGGCTACAGGGCTATGGAAGAAGACCCAAATGACATTGGCCTTTATTTAGCCTCGACCTCGCCCACTAACAGACATACAATTCCCCCATTAAGACCACCTGACTCGGTTCCTAACCCAACTGCAGACCCGGAGCTTCATATAGTATCCGATACCCCAATGACGGAGACCCCACAGGATCCCATGACAACACAGTGTCGAGAATTGACTAATTCTGAAGTCGAATCTCCCGTCGAATAGACCTTCCTCTCAACCCCGTATTATGTCGATTTTAATATGGAACTGTCAAAGGGTTGGAGGAAGGACCTTCAAGCCGATCATCAAGAACTATATTCGCATCCATCAACCACGGTTACTAGTCTTGGTGGAGCCGCGTATAAGTGGGGTACAAGCACTGAAAGTCATTAGGGGCTTGGGATTTGCCCATTCTTATCAGGTAGAAGCTGAAGGATATTTGGGAGGAATCTGGCTACTCTGGCAACCTGACATAGTGGTTCGCATCATGATTGCTCACCGTCAATTCGTTCATGCCAGTATTGACTGGGATCAGCTGTCATTTGATTTCACTGCCATCTATGTCAGCCCGACGTACTCGTTACAACATTTCCTATGGAAGTATTTGCGACAAATTGCTAAGATCACCTCTAAACCTTAGCTGTTGGGCAGCGATTTCAATGCCAAGTTGGAGACTACAGAAAAACGTGGGGAATCTCGCCTCCAACCTACCGTCAATTTGCAATTTCGAGACTGTGTACACAGTTATAATCTTCATGATCTTGGATTTTCAGGGCCAAGATTTACTTGGAGAAGAGGCAACATGCTCGCTAGATTAGACCGAGCCTTTTGTTCTAATGGTTGGCACTCCACTGTAACATCTCATATTAGGGGTTAGAATATTAAGGAATTTTAGTACATCATATGCTTTGCATAATTGAGTATTCGCTAATATATGCATATGAATTTTGACTTATACAAATAATTGTATATGCAATCATTGACATTTTCGGGTAAATTTGACTTATAAGTGGAAATTGTGGATTAAATTGGAGTGTATTAATTATGATTTGGCAATTTTGGTATATTTTGGATATTTTGAAATTTTTGGCGAATTATTTTTAGTTGGAAATTTATTTGGAGAGTCATATTATTATTTTGGAATTTTTGATGAATTTTAGAAAAATATTGATTTATGGGCCAATTATGGAGTGACAAATGAATCAATTAAATTGTGACATGTGGACAAAGATTTAAGTGACAATTGGTAGCCTTACTTGGAGGACACATGAAACACATGCATTGGGGACACATGTAACACATGCATTGGAAGCATGTGTCAAGCCCAAAGAGAGACACCTAGCCTTAGGAAAAAGTTTCTGTAGCATCTTTCTTATCTTCCTTCTTACTTTGCCATCTCCAAAACCCATTGTTTGCTCTCCTAAGTTCTCGAAAATTTCTGAAGAGAGAGAAGCTTAATCAAGTAAGTTTTATGATAGTGTAAATAATTTCTGCTAGATGCATGTGTAAATGGAGTACATTTTCGTGCTTGGGGAGTGCTGCATATATAAATGGTGTTGATACATGTGTGGGTGGAGGAAGAAGAAGCAAATATGGTGTGAATTGCGTGTTTGATGCTAGTATTTGAAATGTAACTAAAAACTAGAGTTTTTCATTGAACAACCCTCAGTCTTTTGCCTATAACTTTTTCATCCGAACTCCAAATGACTTGAAACTTGGACCAATGGATTCGTAAGACATTTTTCTTTCTCTCCATAAATATTTAGAGTTATCCAAATTGATTTGAAAGTGATTAATAGGATGAAAGTGTAGAAGTCTGCTGGAATGTTATGAATTGGAAATTTTCATGATCATGCTTCGGTTTTCAAATTATAACTTGAGTTGTAGATTTCGGAATGAGTTGATTTTTGATTCATATTAAACTAGAGACATATTTATACAACTTTTGTGAAGAGGTTGAATTTTAATTCTGTCTCTATGATTTTCAAAATTGGCATGAAAGTGAGTCATAGCTTCAGCTGAAACACTATCAGGGACAGAAATCATGTCCTGTGGTTATTGAATAAACTGTATTGATGTGGGCAGAATTAGGCTAAGTTGTCTTCACCAAAGTTGTAGCTTATTCTCTTATCTTTAAATTGGTCTAAAGTTTGTAATTTTTCGATATCTGAGCTGAAAGATATGAGATGTGCAAAGTGAGTTGTAGCTTAAGATGAAGCACTGTCAGGGACAGAAATCATGTCCTGTGGTGATTGAATAAACTGTATTGATGTGGGCCGAATTAGGCTGAGTTGTCTTTACCAAAGTTGTAGCTTATTCTCTTAGCTTTAAATTGGTATAAAGTTTGTAATTTTTGGATATCTGAGCTAAAAGATATGAGT
>JAOQMQ010000003.1:9974468-9988541 GCA_027563845.1 Erythroxylum subrotundum
ACTTTGACATTGAAGTCACTTATTTTGATTCTACACCTATTGAATGTCACTTTATCCTTTTGAAAGATATGTCAATGACATGCTTCCCTAGACTCACTTTATCCTCTTGAAGGATATGCCAAAGACACGCTTCCCTAGATTCACTTTGTAATCTATCTCGGTAGCTTCCCTGTGAATTAAAACATGGGCATTGGCCAAAATTGGACACAATAAAATTAGACAGAAATCCTTAAACTAATAGCCAAACGTAAAGCTCCAGATATAGACGTGAAAAAGTGGTTTCCCATCAATCAGTCAACTCATTCCCACCATAACCAACACAAGGAAGGCAAAAATGACAACATGTTTATGAATCATGTAATATACATTTACATTTGCATTCAACTCTCGATAGGATAAAAAGCACAGCAGAATCACCTAGGCAAAGCAAACGAAGGCAACTCTACAATAAGAATGAACTGTTGCCGAAAGTACGAATCGTTTCAACCAACACAAGGTCAACGAATTAATTAAATCTACTTGGCCCGCACAATAGGTAAGTGCAGCAGAGCAGTTAATTGACCCAAAGTGTCCCTCAGCTTTCCATAATAACAATCGAGGTCACACTTAAATTCGCTGAAAGTGGAGAACTAGGACACAGGATGCCATGACTAGAAAGTATATTTTCAAGACCATGTCACATTCAGCAAGGTTTTCTCTTGTCAACTTTTAATTGGATATTGAACCATTTCTTCTTCTTCTTCGGTCTTTCCCTAGTCGAAGCTTTCTTATCTCTCATGTTTCCGTCTTCTTTCGTGTCCTTGAAGGATCCCTTATTCCTTGTTTTACTTAAACTCCGCTTAATTGGTGCAGCACATGTGTACGAAGCATAAATTTCATTCCTACGTTTAAAAAGTTCGTCGATCTGCAAAACCAACAGAACTTTGAGACCAAGAAATTAAATCAACTTGATGCCTGCTACAGAATACAGATGGAGATTTGAACCCCCCCAACTAACCGCTTGCATTTCTTGCGCATATCTACTTGTCATGTCCGTAAATTGTGTTAAGACCTACCAATGTTACACATGAAATTAGAAGATCGATCGGTAAAATACATATACCTGCATTAAAAAAAAAAACTCACGTGTATACCTCTCTGTATTCAGTTTCAAATTTGGATATTTCTGTTCTTTTTGCAAGAAGTTCAGCTTCAATATGTCTAAGATTTTCTTTTTCCTCAGTAAAAGGCGCAGCACAAAGAGCTTCTATCGAATAGCTGGCACTTTTGAAAAAATTGTCACCTGGAAAACATGTTTTCAGCTTCTCCACAAACACAAAAGCAAGGCAATCAAATAAGGCACAACCCCATCTAACCATAGACAGCAAAAACATGAGTGCCAGCCTTCACTTCAGTTAGTTCACATGGCTGAAATCCATCCAACTGTTTGAAAAAGGCAGTATCAGCATCCTTAGCAGCTGCAGCCTGAATGCGCACAATTCCAGACTCAAAATGGAGAATAATGGTCAAACCAGGAGTTTAGCCCCCTAATAAGTGATACTTCACATTCCTCACCGAGGTTACTGTCTGATCAAACCTATAAACAGGAAAGCCAAGGAAATAAAATCCAGCTGATGTCACCTTCCCTGTTCGTACACTATCCTCCTACAAGAAAACAAATACCACAGGGCTAACCGAATGAGTTAAATGTGAAATATAATCCAAGACCAAATAAACTAAACACAAGTCTAACAAGCTCCTGCTGAAGTAAAATCTAGCTTAAGTTAATGAAGATCGTATATTCTGTTCACTCTTAGTTATGTAACCACTAGATCCTTGTTTCTGTAGTTACCATCATTCGTCAGCATACCTTTACCCTGACACATTGGAGGACAAAAGTTTAGAAAACCAAAAGGTACGGGATCATGCATAAACTGAATGAGAATATTGGAACGTGAACTAGATCTTTACTCGCACCCTATCCCAGGCCTGCCCTCCTTATGCATAAAGGGAAGACTTAGAAAATCAATAGAACAGTCTATCCTCATTTTCATTTTAGGTTGGGTAGAAATAAGCACAGCTAAGAGCACAGAGATAAAAGAAAGAAGGAAAAAATTTGGAATAAATAGAATGAAAAACAGGATTTCCCAGTACAAAACAAAAAAATATTAGACCCCAATCTATGGGAAAAAAGAAACTGAACTGCTAAATACCTGGTATCCCAAGAGAAAACTTTCTGAAACAGTGGTTCCCCTTATCATCGAAAATTGAGTTTAATAGTTCCAACATTGTTGACTGATACTTACAACTCTAAAAACTTGAATGAAGAATTAAAAACACCTAGGTGAAGAAATCTTAATGGCAAGACACACGCTCTCTAACAATTGCATTCGACTTGCAGGGATCTCCAAAGTGCTGGTTAATGTGAATAGATAAATCCAATCTAATTCAAGAATATAAGCAAAAATATATCCAAACTGTGGAATTTTAGATCAAAATATTGACAACAAAAGTCATCAAAAGTGGAGTGTTTTTGCACCTGCAGGGAAAGGTTTAATCCACCATTTTCTTCCTGATCAAAATACAATAACTGCACAAACATTATGAATTGGTAAGACTAGAATCCAAATTTCATGTAACTCAATATCACCAGAGTTTCTTACATCATTTCTTATCCCCTATCATTCCACTTAATTTACAAAACAGTATTACAAAATGGAGAATAACGCATTGGAATCTGGATTGACAGGAAACAGTGATAAAAGACAGAATACAAATTTGTCAAGATGAAAAGCGAAAAAAGGGGCTTCTGAAATTCTAATCCCATGCTTTCCAGACAAACAAAAGAATACCTCATCACAAAGTAGAGCCGAAGTTCACTTTTAGCACAATAATAAAATTTAAGTAGTTAAATGAAATTCCATAAAGCATCATCTACTCCATGCCTCATTTATGCCAAAATTCATGAGAATCAAGAAAATATAAATCACGACCACAACACAAGTTGGCAAAGAAATTGTCAAAGATCAAGTCCTCCAATAAGTATTAGATCCTAGTGACTTTCGTAATGAGGAATGAAACATACCCTGATTCTAATCAAGAGTTGCCTGTTAACAAAATTTTAAATGTGCTACATGCTTCTGATAATGCCCAACCACAACATGTGTTTTAATACATTCTTCTAACATAGTTTTATGTTTAATACAAACCTTGAACTTGCTTCTCTCAGGCGATTGTACCCAGAATACAAGCCCAGCTCTTGCTTCCTCTTCTGTTATTGTAACAGAATAGAAGTGAGCACATTGCCTTTCAACCTGCTTGGAAATGTCAGGTATTTAATCAGACCTAGAAAAGTTGCTACAACTGGTACTAGAACCAGATTATTAATACCTTACCTTTCTAGAAAGAGCATGCCCCAGTGGAAGCTGATGAATGGAGACTGTGCCATTAAGCGCCTCCTCCAAGACAGTTGCTGATACAGTGGTCTTGATTTGCACGCCAAGTTTACTGTTTTGTTGTAAACAGTTGGGGCCAAAATGATTATCATGCTTAAAACTATCAAGAGTTTTTCCGCAAACTGAGGGAGGAAAGTAAAAGGTTGATCAATTAACTTAAAAAAGCAAAGGTGGATATTTGTGGCAGACTAACCTAAAAAGTGCAGCAAACATAGTATTCAACGCTCCCAAGCTTGAAAGATCTAGCTCTAGTTCTTGATTTTCTGATTCAACAGCCTGATCAAATGAAAATAATCTCATCCTTAACATGAAAATATTGATTGCATCAACTAGGTATCAAATTAGATGAATTGAATTCTAATAGCAAAACACCTATATTTAGTTGCTAGCACAAGATGGATGACTAAAATCTAAGTAACCAAGGTGCCACAAAAAAGAACATGAGATTATGAAAAGAACAGAAATATCCTTCCATAATATCCGTACTGTTGTACAGAAAAATCTTACCTCAAAACCAGCTGAGTCATACTGCCGTCTCTTTTCAGAATTAGACAAGATGTTATAAGAAAATGTAACTTCTTTAAACATATCAGTTGCTTCAGGGTCATTTGCATTTTTGTCAGGATGGTACCTGAAGCAGCAAATTCAATTAGTAGAGGCAGATTTCAGATAAAATTTGTAGGATATTGGTGATGCTTTAAAGGGGAATTGTACAAGATAGAAGTGGTCATCAACATCAAGTGCATACATAGATTAAAGAAGGTAATTTAAAAAAAAAATAGATTAAAGAAAGTAAAGTTTATAAACTATCAATTAAGATGACCGTAATCTAATCCACTATAGCATGGAATTTTCAGAGTAAATCTCCTGTAGGACAATCATATTTCATTTTCTCATCCTTCTAAGATTAATGTTGGACAACAAATTTGATTACACAATAAACAATGAAATGAAACACATAGTATATTGCACCATCCTTTATGCAAATACAATTTTCATTCCAATTTCCCATGCCAGATCCCTTCCGTGGAAGTTAATCTTTGCTAAATTCAAATCTTGATTTACCCAGATGAGCCACTCAGTACGCCAGCCCCCTTTCCATATCATCAGGCTCCTGGTAGATGTTGATAAGTTTAATCACAAGGTCGTTGCACCACTAAACACTAGCATCTAGTTAAAATTGCCCGATCAATCCACCTCAAAATTAGCAATCTTGAGCTTATTTAACACAAATCAGAAATATCAAGAGCATTCTTCATGCAAATTAAATAGTCAAAACCCGATATTATTTGCATTAAGACCATTTGTCTCACATAAGATAATTCTTCAAAATCGACGCAAATGTCGCATCACTGAATCCCTCCTCATCACATAAAAATTTCTAACAAGCACACTCTAAAGTTTAAACAATCGTTCTCATACAAGAAATGCTTTGAAGAACCAATATTGAGTTTGAACAATCAAAACAAAAAAAACCACAAACAAAAGTTCTCTAGTTTAAGATGCCTTCTTCGACGAAGAATGAAACTTCAGACAAGAACACGCGAAAGAAAACTTTTTTCTCTTTTGTCTAAAACAGGTGACAAACAAGTATCTGTTAAAATGTCAAGAAAGTTAACCTAAGAGCCAGTTTCCGGTAAGCACTCTTGATTTCCTGGTCCGTAGAGTTCCTGGAGACGCCGAGCACCTCATAGGGGTCTCGCCGGAGTTGCTTACCGGCGTCTTGTTTCCCTGACTTCGATCTGTGAGCCGGCATTTTAAAATCAAACCTCAAACTTTATCAAAACTCTAGAAATCTTCAAACACCCACTAAAATAAAATCCTTAAACAACCTAAGAATTTATCAACCCCCACATTTTCTCTGAAAACACAGTCGCTCTCTGAGAAAATTTTGTGAGCTCATAGAATGTTAAAACAAAATGCTAAAGCTTCCCACGAGATAAAGAGATAGACACCACTGCAACTGAGACACAAAGTGACAAACGAAACAACAAGAAAATGGAGGCGAAGTGAGGTGGAAATTTGAGTTCTTTCTTCTTCAATTTATTATTAAATTTGATTTCTAATTTTTCAATTTGCGGCGCACACTGCACATAGGTCCTTCTCTTTGTTTTTTATTTTTTTTTTTTGGATGAAAAGTAAATATATTGCAATGTTTTAAAAATTGGACCGGACATCGAATCGGTCGAAGAAAAAGTTTAAGGTTTAGAGGTTCAATTGGTAGTGAACCGCTATTAAACCTGAATATAATAAATAAGATAAAAATTTTACCAGAATAAATAAAAATAAAATATTTTATTGAAATGGAAAATACACCAATATTTATTATAACTGAAATTATAATAATGTTTCTGTCCTTGTACAATTAGACAAATCAAATAAGGCAAATAGTAGATATCGTCTATTACATAAAGGCTGATGATATGAACTAACATATGCTGAGGTCATTTCATCAAACACTTAACGTGCGTTATGTCATTAGCAGAAAGCAGAACCACAAATTACAGCCAGTCAATCACAACACCCCAGTCAGATCACAACTCCACAATCACAACTCCTCAGTCAGATCACAACCATCAAGCACAACTCCATAATCACAATTCCTCAGTCTGATCACAACCAGTCAACCAAATATGAGCACAGAGAGAGTACGTTTATACGCTGGCTGGTGCACAGCGAAGGGGATAGGGGCGGCTGCTGCGGCTGGTGACTGGTGGCGCGGTGACGGGGAAGCGACTAGAGATTGGTGGCGCGGTGGTAAGATAGACAGAGAAGCGGCGATGACTGACTGGTGAGTGAGACAGTGAGAGACGAGACTTGAGACTTGAGACGTGAGAGAGAGATGGAGAGTGAGGTTGATGAAGATTGCGTCCAGAGGTTTGTCAAACAGCTCTTTGGGAACGCTACCTTCAAATTCGTTGAACCTTAGATCTAAGAACTTGAGCTGAGGCAACTGCAGTACAACTCTCGAGACAACTTGTTGTTGCTTAGATCCAGCTCGAAAAGTAGCTTCAAGTTCTTGAACTTGTGAGGAATAGTTCCACAGAACCTGTTGGAGTTGATGTGAAACAAGGCCAGATCTGAAAGCAACCTGAGCTCTTCCGGCAAGTAGCCGGCCAAATCTGGAGAAGATGGAAAAAAGAGAGCTGATTTCGGTGCGATGGAGGCATCTGAGAAGAGAGAAGAGAGAAAAGAGAAGCAGTGCAATGGAGAGAATTGCGAGAAGAGAGAAGAGAGGAGAGAGGACGAGTTTTAATCTGGTTATCAAATAACCGGTTCATCAGAAAACCGGCTGGTTTTTATATTCAAGGGTTATTAACTAAAACCGAACCGGACACATGGCCGGTTCAGACTATTTCCGGTCGGACCGGCCGGTCCGGTCCGATTTTTAAACCCTTGATATATTGCATCAAAAATATGTATACGGTCCTTGGAGCATACCCCGACCAAAGTTTGTAATCATAATATCAATATCATCTATACGTCCAAAATATTAAAAAGTAATTAGTTCCGTGGGGTACAACCTATACAAGATCTTATACATTACAGTTTTTATCTTAGAAACTACATCAAAGCTCGTAACAAAAGAAAAATCTAGCTGAATAGCATTCCTGATCTTCCATACCGTATATATGGTACACATGAATGCCAGTCGTGTGGCTTTGCTTCTAAGACACGCTCCAATGTAATCTTTCCGAATCCACTTGATAGCATTAGATAATGTAGACATGGCTCGTGTCAATCCCAGCCATCTCAGGATAGTATTCCAAACTTCACCTATAAAAGGACACTTAAAGAACAAATAGTCAACATTTTCTGGTTCAGCATTACAAAATCTGCAGGTTTGGTCTATCTCCAAGAATAGCAAGTTATCCTTTGTTGGCAGTCTATTTCGAAGACTAAGCCATGCAACGAAGGAGTATTTTGGCGGTATGTATTGTTTCCAAATAAATGACATCCATGTTCATCTAGTGTACTTGACTCGCAGTAGCTCATAGACTTTCTATGAAGATAGGGTTCCGTTGATACCTAAGTTCTACATCCCACATACTACCTCCCTACGGCCACCCAACTTATCCACTAAAGTATTTCGGATCAGTGCCAATCTCTTCAGTAGGGTGAGTCTCAGGTGTGAGGTTCCCAATCTCATATTGATACGCCCTTCAAGTATATTTCATGAATCCATCTCACCCACAAAGAATCAGCTTCAGCATGGATATTCCACAACACTTTAGACAAAAGTGCCGAATTTCATAATTTACAGTTTTTCAATCCCAATCCACCCTCTTCTCTTGGTGCACAAATATTATCCCATGCTACCCTAAAATATTTACCACCCCATAAAAACAACCTACATATGGAGGTTATCCTCTCAAGGATAGTTGTTGGAATGGGAAACGCCTGGAGCCAAAAGGATAGTACCCTTTGAATGACAAAATTAATCAATTCAATTATATCCGCATATGACAGAGTCTTACCATTCCATCCATTGATATAAGCCTCTACGGATTCAATTAGTATAGAAAATTAGGCCACAGAGACCATCATAGGTGCTAAAGGGATCCCCAAATATCAAACAGGAAACTCACCCATAGGATATTCTACCATCTGCAAAATTTCTGCCCTATCTCATTCATAAACCCCAACTAAGTAAATACCGGATTTTGAAGAATTCACCCTCAACCCTGCCACCTCTTTCAATTCACTCAACACATCTATTAATATACGAATAGAAGTAAAATCACCTCTAGAGAATAACATGAGATCATCCACAAATGCAAAATGAGTGATGCTAAGTTGTTGACATTTCGGGTGGAAGTGAAAAAGAGAGTTAGCGGTTCTCACTTTTAGCAATCTTGAAAGGTACTCCAAACAAAGCAGGAAAAGTGTAGGTGACATGGGATCACCTTGTCTCAATCCCCACCGACCCTTGAACATACCATGTAGTGTGCCATTGACCGAGATCGAGAAGGATGTAGTTGTTATACATTCCATAATCCATCGTACAAATTTATTAGGGAATTCTAACCCTTTCATCATAACTTCAAGAAAGTCCTATGATATCGTGTCATAAGCTTTTGTGATGTCAATTTTTATCATGCATCGTGGGGAAATTCGTTTTCTAGTGTAACCCCGAATAAGTTCCTATGCTAGAAAAATATTATCTAGCATACTTCTACATGGCACAAATGCAGCTTGAGTTGGATCTAAATTTTTTCCCACAACCAAAACATACGCTCCATCAATATTTTTGTGATCACCTTATACACAACATTCATACAAACTATCGGTCTGAAATCTGTTACTCTCGGTACTGCCTTCGTCTTTGGGATGAGTGTGATGATGGTATGATTTAACTGTTTAAGCATCCGACCGGTAGTAAAAAATTCCTTCACGGCTAAAGTCACATCTAATCCAACCATATCCCAATGTTTCTTGAAGAAGGCAGACATTTATCCATCCGACCCCAGAGCTTTGTCATTGCCTATATCAAACATAGCCCACTTGATCTCCTCATCCCTAATCGGGGCAATCAGTGTTTCATGTGTCTCCACATCCAAAACCAAACCATTTCTTACCATATTTAAGTCTAATCTGTTCAAAGGGGTTGAAGTGTCAAGGAGCCCTTTATAATAACTTACAACACAATCTGCCACTCCTTCCAATGATGTAGTCACAGATCCATCCTCCTTGATGAGATGAGTAATAACATTTTGCCTTCCTCTCTTCCGAGCTACTGCATGGAAATACTTCATACTTCTATCAACCTCTCTAAGATGCTTACATTTAGCCTTTTGCTGAAAGAATTGTCTCTTTGCATCTAGCAAAAATCCAGCTTGTTTCCTCTTGATGTTAGCCTCATGTTTCAGCGCTATATCATCAGGCCTATTAAGAGAGGCCTTATACGTGAGTTGAAAATTCTCTTGTGCCTTCTTAGCCTTGCTAGATATGTGACCATATACTTCAGAATTTAGAGCTTTCAGAGGGTACTTTAACGCCTTCAACTTTATACAAAGGACATATTGAGTTGTCCCAACTACTACCATCTCCCAGCTATTGGATACTATGTCCTGAAATTGAGGGTGGTTAAGCCACATATTAAAGAACTTAAAGGGTTTGTTACCTCGAGAGTCCAATTGATTGAAGGCTACCATTACAGGACAATGGTCAGAATTTGCCAGTAAATGAGCTGAACAAGCATAACCCAAAGATCCCCATGCTTGATTGAGGAGGACCTGATCCAATTTAGCCCATAGATGATTTTTGTGCCAAGTAAAAAACTCCCCCCTAAATGGAGCATCTTCTAGGCCAAGAGTCATTCGGAAGTCTAGCAAATCTTTAAGCAGATATGTCGAAGGAGGTTGACATCCGAGCCTTTCCTTAGCCGCACACACATAGTTAAAGTCCCCCAATATAATCCAAGGCATCTTGGAATCCGGAGCCAGCCCTATCAAGTTCTACCATAGTTCTCTTCTTTTTGTTACACTATATAAACCATAAACAAAAGACACTATAAAGGTAACCTGAAATATTCGACATTGGACTTTATAGAGAATAAATTGCTCTCCCAACTCCAAAACTTGACAACGATAAAATATAGAATTCCATGCAATACATATTCTTCCTCCTGCAATAGAACCAAAGTTGTAACAAGAGTCTCATCCTTTGAATATGTTTTTCATCATCACACTAAGACCATCAGTAGATAATTTAGTTTCAAGGAGACACGTAACCTTACAGTCATGTTGTTTAATAAGATTGACAACACTATGTTATCTCGAGGCCTTATTTAGACCTCGGACATTCCAGCATAGCATCCTCATTTGCCATTTTGGGAGTGCCTCTCCCCTCCTGTCCTCTTAATTGCTTCAGTAGTAATCTTGCCCACATTTTCGCTATTGATACACACCTGTACTTGCACATTACCCCTTTCAGTCACTCTTCTATTGGATTGTGTCATCACAACCTTTCCTTTGTTAATAGTTCAATGGGTTTGCACATTTTGCCATTCTCTATCGCTAGCTTTTTTAAGGCCCCTTGGAGCTTGAGGTATCTTTTGTCCCCTTACTCCAGTCAATGCCTCCCTGTTCATAGTAACTTCAGTACTCCCTTCATTTTGTTGTTGTTGTCCCCCTCCTTATCAGGATTTACCTCTTTAATTGATACCGCATGGACTCTTGTTTGTTCATGCACTTTTCTACCTCCGCCCGCTGATTGGGCTGATTCATAAAACCTCCATCCGCGGTAATTTCACCTTTATCTATAGTGTCAGCATTTTGTATATCTTTTGTACCCCCTGCATTTATAAGATCCTTCATCTGTTTCTTTTTAGTCCTTTCTATGGATTTGCACTCAAAAGGATTGTGACCAAATTGTTTGCAATAGCAGCAATAGCTAGGAAAAGTTTCATAAATAACCATTTGTGTGTATCGGGCACTCCCAGGCATCTTCACATCAAAACTTGTCGACGGCTTCCTTGATACATCAACTTCTACTAATATTCTGGCATAACCAATTCATGATTTTTTACTAGTGACCTTGTCTGTGCATAGTGGTCTTTCAATTCGAGATCTTAATTTCGACAACCCTCTCTCATTCCACAGCTCCAAGGGAATTGCAGCCAAATAGGAACTTCCATAAAGTCTTGATAATCAAAGGCAAAGCCTTGGGAGAGTCGTTTAAGTGGCAAAGTCTTCCCATAAAGAACATACGGTCCCCCTGCTAGCACATTAGTACGATCTTCTTCTGTATCAAATTGGAAGATTATCCATCCTTGATCATGCGGTAGGATTTTACATTGAACATCCTATTTAGCAATTAATCTTTCGAGTGCCTTCATTCCTGGAATTCTCCCCGTGAAGCACCCCATAAGACAATAGCCTCATTCTTGTTCAATTTGTATTACATCTTCTTCCTCCATAATGACTTCATCAGCTACTTGCAAATATTCCAACTGCATTCCTTGCTTCATCTCTCTATTGTTCCTAAATAAACTAACATACGAGGGCTTGGTTTTTACTTCATGAGTGCCTGAGCAGATTGGGTCTGACATTTTATCAAACACCTTCGAGGCTGGCTCTTCATTCTCTGGGCAATCCGAAGCTTCAATGTCAACACTCTCCACATCTATATTATCAGTCTCCTCATTAGAAGTGGATGACTCCTCATTCCCTATTTCTTTATCAGCTCCACCTTTGCTCACCCCACGAGTACCCACATTTGTAGTTTTGCTCTGTAACCCACCTTCACTGTTCTCACTACCCAAATTCCTATTCTACATCGTCTTTTTGCGTATACTCCTCACCAGTTCTAACATCCTTGTCCTGTCTACAAGCCGTAGTATTGTATGCCACCGCCATCTTCATCATCGAATGATTATGTGCCCTAGTCTCCTCAACTCCCAGATGCCTACCTTGCAATGTTACTCTTATTACACCTGCTCTACTTACTCCATCAGTCACATTCATTTCCTATCTACCATTCGCAATATTTTGCATACTAGCCATTTTTATCGTTGAATGACCGTGCGCCCTAATCTCCTGTACTTCATTATCTACACTAGGAGAAAATCACCTAAGGTGTAATCTGGATTAGTTTTGGCTGGCATGTGACTCTTTAAAGTTTCTCTCTCCTCCACTTCCTTTTCTATAAGTTACCCGTTATCGTGTGACTCTTTAAAGTTTCTCTCTCCTCCACTTCCTTTTCTATAAGTTACCCGTTATTTATTAAATAATTATAAATTATTATTAATATGAATAGCGATGGGGTAGAGTAAAGTGGAGAAATGTGAGCATTTGGACCATTGTAAAGAGGGAGAGAGTAGGACAAGGAGGCTGTTAAATTGCTGCAAATGCAATACAATCAGAGCTGAAAAGCTAAAATCATAAATGCTTTTAGTTTCGGATGATAGTACCGAAGCTCAACTTATACCAAATTGATGATTTGATAATGAGTTTTGTGATTCATTCATGACTACATAACGTCTTGTTCTATCTTTCCTTTCCCTTTTGCACTTCACTTGTGATGGGTCTAAGGTCTTTCACATTTTACACCCTTTAATTCGTGTTAAATTATTCGTAACTTGGAAGTAAGCGACGATAACAATCTCACTTGTCAAGATATTATTATAACTAATGTACAAGCAAACTACTCATAGCATTGGTTTACGACTACGAACTCGCAATAGTTGGATAAAATTTGTGGAAATTTTGGAGGTTAGTGGACTGACTTATTCGGTTATGTAGTAGCACAAAGGCATTTAAGCTATGTAGTTTGTTGCATAAGCAAAATTTAGGATAAGACCCCAGTTCTATTTGCAATAAATAATGTTTAATGTATTAATTATAGGTAAAAAGATTCAGTTTTACCCATGTCCAAATGAAACTATACTAAAAGATACACCACGTACAATTTCCATGTTCGAACTATGATTAAGTGTATCAATTGCTGCTACTAGTGTCTGCGAAAAAGCTTGTTTGAAAGGTGGGATTTGCAAGGTCATAGCTCCTGATATAATGCTCAATACTATTATTGACAAGATTGGTGAGAAGTGTATCAATAGTTGAAGTTTAATGAGAAGTGCATCAATAATTGAAAATTTATGAGAAGTGCATCATCTTGAAAAGAAGTGTTTCAAATTATAAATATTACATGTAATATTAGAGATATGTGCTCCAAGAAGATAACTCAATATGGTGGGTGTTAGGCCTCTGCCTCGAATCAAGATGCGAGCATGCCATAGCCAGCAGCATGCAGCAACCTCTCAGCTTCCTCAACCACATAGTTATCTCCAAGTCTCTCATCCACGGCCTCCAATATTCTTGTGTAGCTTCACTATTTTCTTGTGACAATTTTTTGTCTGGGTCTTTACCTCATTCCTGAAACACTAATCGAAAGCTGGTTCTTCATATTCTAACATGTGCAGTTTCTTAATTGCAACCACTTTGTCACTAGGAAGTTGACTGATCTTGTAAACACTGTCATAGCCACCAGTTCTAATGCAATATCTGATGTAGAAATTATTAGTTTCTTTGATGATGTCTTCGAAAGCGTTCCTTCTGTCGAAGTTCCAGATCAAGAATGGGTCTCTGTTCTTTAGTCCTACAGCGGGGATATCTTCATGGTACGTCGACGCTACGAGACAAACAACCACTCAAATGTTGAGAACACTATGAACACAATGATTGGAAGACCAATATAGAGAACTTCTTTTTCTTGGTTGTTCTATGGAGGGCGGTGAGCAAAGAAAATTTATTTCTGCCATTAATAAACCTTTGTTGCCCAAAAAGGCAGAAGGATTAGCCAACCTGAAGTTGCATTGCATTTGACCCCAAAAAGAGTTGTATGTACTACAAGAAAATTTGGTTTCAGTAACCAAATTCTCAGCAACTATAATAAAATGATTGCTAATTATGTACATTTTGCAACTAAAAATTATTTGGTTGTAATATATAAGTTACGTATATTTTTTACCGACCAATCAATACTTGGTGGCTATATATAGTCACTAAAACTTACAATTCATGGATAATAATATAACGAACAAATTTAACAATTTTAGTGACAACTTTAATGGTCGCTATAGAAAATTATTAATAACAACCAAATTAACAACCAACTATTGAGTGGTCACTACAAG
>JAOQMQ010000003.1:9999100-10013662 GCA_027563845.1 Erythroxylum subrotundum
AAGTTTCCGAGGTGATAACCCTATCGGAGATATGTTTAAATAGTTTGGTTTTGGTATTCGTGTAAGAGGATTGGGCTCCGAGTTAGGGGTCCAACAAGTTGTATAAACTAGGGGCACCTCATCATCTGTGCTTGAAGCAGTTGCAACTTTACTCTTATCATCAGTATCATTATAATTATGTTGCTTTTTCTTATCCCTATTCCACTTATAGGAGAACATGTTAATGTTTCTTGCCTTATCGCAATAGTGACATGACTTCATGTCTTTTTCATTTCTAGACTTTGAATGGTTCTTAGACTTGTCACTACATTTAGTAACCCTACTCTTATTCCTTTCCCTATTTTCTGTCATAAAAGCCTACACGTTGTCGACTCCATTCTCCTTTCTTCTGATTTCTTCATTAAACATACTCTCTTTGATTACATCCAAAGAGTGCACACCTTCACGAGCTGAGTTGCTAATCATTGCCACTATCATTTTCCAATTATTTCGTAACAAACTCAATAGGAACAAAGCTTGAAGCTCATCACAAAAATAATCTTTATGAGCTTGTTGATTATGTCCTGGAAATCACTTATATGCTCCAACATTGATTTCCTAGCTTTTAACTTCAAGTTCACAAGCCTCGTAATTAGAGAGGCTTTGTTATGAGCAATCTTCCTTCTGTACAAACCTTCTAGCTTCTTCCATAGCTCAAAAAGATCCATTTCTTAAGACATATGGTTGAATATACTAATATCAATCCATTGTCTTATAGTGCCCATAGTTTTCTCTTCATCTTTTCCTATTCTCTGTCATTTTGAAGGAATATCGTCCTTCATACCTTTGTCCACATCAATAGGATCAAAGAGATCCTTCCAATACAGAAGGTCATCCATTATGGGGCTCCAAATCGAGTAATTTGATGACATTAAATTAGTCATATAGTTGTTTCCACCTTCTATTATGATGACTATGATACCACTTATTGGGAGACAAATAATACAACTCTTTAAAAGATCAATCAAATATCAACTAAAAAAAAACTCTTCAAGTTGCAGCAACAAAATAATATGAGAATAAGAAACTTTAAATAATGAAACAAACACCAAGATTTACATGAAAAACCCTTTAGTGTAAAGGGAAAGACAATGGTGCAAACCAATAAATAAATCTACTAAACTCAATAATGATTTGAAAAAAAAAAGATGATCAGTTGCAAACATACACGGTTACAGAGAGTTATATGGTATTCACACACGGTTTCATATCTTTATAACACTGGCGTGTATATGACCGTGTACAAGATCATGTGTGCCTTCAAATCTTCATTCTTTATTTACATGTTTATAGAGACTCACACGGTTTGTCCACACGGTTGTGTTAGTTGAGACATGAGTGTGTAGCAACTCTATAGGCTGTGCATTTACCCATAAGAGATTCTTCCATCTTGTCTTCACTATTTTTTCATTCTCACAAACCATAAAGCCATCTACAATCATCGAAAGTCTCATAATAGTACTGGACTCTAACATCACAACCTTGCTTGTAAAATCTAAAGTCATATGAGGTTGGAAAAACAAGAGTGGAAGATGCCTAGAAATTCATTCTCCTACAAGTACAATGATAAGTGCAAATTGCATTATGTTTTAGGGTTAAGTTTGATATGTATTTAATTGTTAATTCAATCGTTTAGTATGTGTTTATGTTAGAATTGTGTTAGTTTGTTAATTATTTATGTTTAAGTGTTTTTATGGGTTAGTACAATTCTTTGAGCTTAAATATTATGTTTTTAAGGTACTTTGATGTGTTTGTTAGTGTTTCAGGGTCAACATCAAAGAACGGAGAAGTTTCGGAGACATTTAGGCCAAAACAATGACCCACGATCGTGGCACAACATGCTACGATTGTGACAGAAACACTAGAGTTAGCCCACAATCGTGGCCTATACGTAAAGTAGAGACACATCAAGACATCTTAGAATGAGAAGGAGACGTTTGAAGAGTTAGATGCCAAGAAGAAATGGAAAGAACAATGATGGAAGATAGATATTATAGGGAGCAAGGAACGTTTGTGAATTACAACGAGGCACAGTATGGTTAGGGAAGTAATGATCCTTATTGGAACATGTACACTATGGGGTGGTAGAACCACCTAGATTTCTATTGATCCAACAATGCAAGTACTCACATGGGACATCAGGACCTATCTGAATTTCAGGAAGATGAGTCCAGTTCACAGGATTCCAAATTGGACAAAATCATGGATAAGTAATAGATATGGAAGAGAACTAGAAGAGAATGGAAGAGCAATTTAGTCAAGTAATGAAAAATTATGTTGCTTCTATTCATGACTTGGAGATTCAAGTAAGACAACTTTCTCGTGAATTTTGTAAGACTCTCTGAGCAATATGGAATTATATCAAGAAGAGCAATATGAGGCTATCACATTTAGAAATGGGGAAGAACAAGAAGAACTAGTGGAACACCATAGTAGACCTACCTTACAGAAGACCAAGAAATTAAGAGAGGGGATGAAGAAAAGGATGAAAATCCCTCAAATTATCTTCCATATCTTGGTATACCATGCTTGAGCATTGAAAAATCTTGGGTAGAGGTCTATGAAAACAACCTTATCCTTCGAAGCAATGATGACCAAGTAACATTCAACATGAATGATGTATTAACGAATCCAAAGGATAGTAGCTCATTCAGGATAATTGATGCGTTCGAATCTTCTAAAGAACAAAAGGAAGAAGAACATATGACAACAGACATCGAGTTTGAAGAAGCTATGAAAGTCTCTGTTTGTAGAGTGGAAGAAGCAGAGGAAACAAAGGTGATTAAGGAAGAAAGAGAGCAGCCCACCTTCTTATAGGAAAAACTGTTGAATTCAATGGAAGATTCAGGGAGTTTTGTTATTCCTTATTTTGTTAATAGTTTGTTAGTGAGAAGGATATTACTAAAATTAATTGGTTTTCTCAACTTTATCAATATTTTCCTTCTGAACATTTTGTAATTTGTAGCTTACTTACAGGCTACAAAACTGATGTTGAATGAAAAAGGTGGAAGCAAGCCGCTCATAATTGTTCCCAGTTGAGTTTCTAAGAATAAAGCATCAAACTACCAACGTTAAAAGAAGCGCTGCATGGGAGGCAACCCATAGATTGTTAATTTCATGTTATTTCCTTTGATTTTTTAGATAGTTTGAATTCTGTAGTTAGGTTATTTCATTCCAAATAAAATCGTGAAGGCATAAGACTTCGACATGAATTAGATGATCAAGAAAGTTAGCAAAAGAGAGGTGAAAGAGCTATAAAGTGTTAAGAAGTGATGTCGGGAAAGTGTAGAAGAACAAAAGAAGAAAAAAAAATTAGAAATTGGTGGAAAAATTGTAGGGAACGATAGTGGCCTATAGCAGGGTAAAATTGGAACATGCAAATTTCAATTTAATTTTTTACCATTTTACCCTTCATTCACCTATATATTCATTTCTTACTTCACTTTTTACTCACTTTCATTTTAACTTTATCTCTCTAAGTTTTGAACCTCCAAAAACTCTCACTTCTCTTTAACCAAATTTCAAACCTTTAGTCTCTTCCGATTTCTACCTATTTGAAAGCCAGTATGCCGCACATTAAACAGTCAACAAAGCGCGATCAATCATTGGGATGGAACCAAGTCTCGAGATGAGAGAAAAGGAACAAGGCAGCTGACTATGGAGTACCTTTCCCAATCTTCTCAAATGAGGAAGGTACCCGCTTTCATTCTCTTCGCAATAAGCAAACTATGGTTCCAAAGTATTTTCATTTTGAGACTTTAGATAGACTAGAATTGAGAGACAAAGTCGAGCCAAGAACACCTATTGCTACACAAATTCACATGTCAAAATGCTTTTTGACAAAACAAAAACCAAAAAGTGATCGATGAAGGAACTTTTCATGATGTAGTCCATGGATTACATCATCCTAGTTTGCACAACCACCCACATCTTTAACACAATTATCGCTACTCGATGTAAGAGGAGCAATAACTTAGGAATGAGTTACTTGGTTTCGTCCATAGTTGATTACTATGGAGTTGAGTGCAACGGACTCACAGTCTACAGTCCTGAATTCATGAACCATCATCATCTATGGCGAGCTGAAATCCTGAAATCCTGAAATCCCATAGTATGGAACTTTGGGATATTATTACCAAGACACATGTCAAGGGTATGACCGGTCAAGCGAGTTCAAGTGCTCAACAATAACAAGAAGAGGATTTGACCAGTGAGGAGTTTGAGGAGGAAGAAGAAACAAAAGAACCGGGTTGGAAGAAAGTGCTTGATACAATCTTCGCGAACACTAAGGTAATTACAGATATACTTACGAAGAACTCTAGAAGACTGAAGGAGATGACCCGAACACAATGAGTTAGTGCCGAGATATACGTCATATCCATCGTTACTTTGAGGCTCAAGGCGTCTAACTGACACCTCCAACACCACCCCCGCCTCCATCACCATGAGGCTTTGTTCTAACCCTTTTCTTTTTAACTTTAGTCTTTATTTACCTTTTGTTTTATTTTAATTTATGTTTCTTCTTGCCATGTTTGTTTGTTTGCCTTCTTCTCACATTGAGGACAATATGTTGTTCAAGTGTAGGGAGGGTTATGTGTTTTGCTTTGAATGTAAATTTTGCATATTGTATGATAGTTTGTTAGGTTGCATTTTGAGAATTGTGCGAATGTCTCAATGTCTTAGATGGATTGAAATTGATTTAATGTTGAACATAGTCTATTAGGTTGTAAAGAATCATTAGCTCACAAAATTAGTGAATTGGGTTCTTTGGCTAAATATGCAAGTTAATTAGGATTTAGTGTGAGTTGTCACCCTCTAAATTGTCACATTCATTCATAATTTTAGGCCTTTCGACTAAAGTAGCTCTGTTAGTATTTTTTCATGAAATCGAGTAGCTTAAGTAACAAGGTAGGTAATAAAAAATGTTGGTTAATTTTTAAATAAATAACTATTTCGCTTAGGTTTTGAATAGAGCTAGTAGCCAATTGAGAACGTGATGTAGTTGAGTAACCATATCAACACACATCACAAATGTGTGCCTCCACATCAAAGGGCTATAATGACGTTTCAACCAAGCATCTTAATAAAAAAAACATGACTTAGTCAAGTATTCAGATCGACATTCATTACCAATGTTTGCCTCCGAGTAAAAGACTAGGTCCATGTTCAATAAAAAAATAAAAAATAAAAATACGTTTTCTAATAAAATCTACAGAATTTGTAAATAGCTTGACTTTTCATGAATACGTACTTAGGAGTAGTTACAAAGTTTGAATGACCAACGAATTATTAATGTGTGTGTACAATTGAAAAGGATGAGTAACTTGACATTTAAGTTTTGATTAATATGTATGTTTGTTCCAGAGCCCTAGATGCGGATTTTGCATATTAATGATTTGAATAACTTGAATGATTGTGTTTAAAGTTAAATTATTTCATGAAGTTGAAGCCATTGTCTCATTATTGCATTGTGTGCTTTGTGATTTTGTGTGTTTGTTGTTTTGTTTGCTTGAGGACAAGCAAACATTTAAGTGTGGAGATGTCGATAAGTGTAAATTGCATTATGTTTTAGGGTTTAGTTTAATATGTATTTAGTTGTTAATTCAATCGTTTAGTATGTGTTTAGGCTAGAATTGTGTTAGTTTGTTAATTAGTTGTGTTAACTGTTTTTATGGGTTAGTACAAGTTTTTGAGCTTAAATATTATGTTTTTAAGGTACCTTGATGTGTTTGTTAGTGTTTCAGGGTCAACATCAAAGAACAGAGAAGTTTCGGAGACATTTAGGCCAAAACAACAGCCCACGATCGTGGCACAATAGGCTACGATTGTGACAGAAGCACTGAAGTTAGCCCACGATGGTGGCCTGCATGCCACGATCGTGACAAAAGGCTCGGATGTGGCCCACGATCGTGGTTTTCATCGGGTAGAAGCGCAGACACTAAAAAACGTCATGTTTTGAGGGATTTTTTTGGAATGTTTGGACCCCGAAAAAGTCCTAAGGCTGCTCCAAACATAAAGGATATTTAAATAACACGACAAACAGGTAGACAAAGCTTTTGCATCAGCCACTTTTGAGAAACCCTAGAGAGAATTCATCGAGAGATTGAGGAAGAGAAAAAAGGAAGAGAGAAGAGGAGAAGAAGCCGATTCGACGTACTTACCAGATCAGGAGGTTTCCCGACGTCGCTACCTCCCGTCCTCCATTTGATTGTATTTCCTATTTATTTCAGTTTTATCATTGTATAGAATTGAATTGAATAGTTGATGATAAGATCTAAGTGATGAGGATGTTCTAAACTTACCTTTGGAGTTTTTTTCTTGAATTAATGAAATCTGATTGTTTTTATGTTTATTAGATTTATTGTGATTAAATTCTGTGATTGCATAATTCGATAATAAACTGAGAGGGTAAATCGAATGAAAAATAATTAAATTGGGTTAATGAGAGTTACGTGATTTAATATAATAAGAATTAAATCAAATCGGTAATTGTGCGAAGAGAGATCTTGCATAGGTTCCTGATAGTTTATTGGATAACTTCAAATCTAATTAGGGTTTTAGATAAGTTGTTAATTAAAAAATTGCAATTTTCATGATCTGATTAGGGTTTATAATTTATGGTTAATGATTATAACTCGAGAGACAGTAATCAATCCTAGGATCATTTAGAACCAATAATCTAATAATTCATAATCAATCATGTTAGAATTAAGGATAGGTAAAATTCCCTTTCTCTCAATTGATAATTCTTTTAGGTTGATTTTTGGAAGTGTGTTGGAATGGCTGAGTTATTAATATTTTCGTGATTGATTCTTGAATTGTTTTGATTGATTGAATTGAATTCTCATTTTAATTCGTTATATTTGAATTTCTGCAATTTATTCTGGCTTTAGATTTTAGGATTATATTATCCCTCCTTGTGGGATCTATACTTTAGGAACTATGCAAACGAATCGTGCGCTTGCAGATTATCGAGGGTATTTATTAAAACTTACATATATCAATATCCCGATCATACAAGACGATAGACAGTACACGTAAAGCTAGTTTGCAGCCTTCATCTTACAAGAAACTTCAAAGGCAAACCTATCTGCGCCTGCTGAGAATCAGATGCTCTCAACCTGTGAAGCTAAGAATCAGATGCTATGTTCAACGTAAAACATAGTCTGAAAAGAAGATCTTTGACAGCAGTGAGCCAGGTAAATAAGGGAAACAGTACAAGGAGTCATAAAAATGGAAAACTCGTACAGTTCATTTTTGTGGCATGTCACATTAAAGAATGACTTTAAGATCTTTTTTTCCAATAGAAAAGGTCAAAGCCATAGTTTACAAGAGTGAACAACACTAGAAGCCAAAGAGAGTAGCACAAGCTTGACTATAACAGATTTGGGAAGGCACCCATATCTCAGAAAAGAGAGGTACATTTAATAGTATTCAATAGATTTAGAAAATTGCAAATGGCGGCATCTTCTTTTGACAAAATAAAGCAAAGATAACTATCACACTAAAGCGTTTTCTGATTGCTCGTTCTCCGTATCAAATTGAAAGATTACATTTTTGTTATTATGCGATTCCACGTGAAAGTGAACTCCTCTGAATAAGGGTTGTGGCTCTTGCTTTAGTATTAATTGTCAAGACTGTCTTCTCGTAACTGGTTCAACAGTTTCAAACACTCTGGTTTCCAGCTCCCAGAAGATGCTGAAAAAATGGCAGAAAGCAAAAGGAATCAGCCTACCATCACATACTGATACAGTGGAATTTGGGCGGATCAGAGAACATTGAAAAGCCCTGAAGTCAATTTTTGCCGAGGAAACAAGAATATTGTTGGATTATTATTCATGTCTGAAAGATCATCCAACATAAAAAGCATGCAACTTTTAATCCAAATTTGAAGTACTAGGTTTAAGAGGATTGAATTGCTTTTAGATTTTGCGTCTCTAAATAATACAACCACACATGGCGTAATTTTTTTTCTTTAGTGGTAGAAATATTTCATATTTTTTTTACTTATATAAATATAAATATATCTTCACGATATTTTATTTATTTTTAAAATTTTGATATATTTCAACTATATCCAATGAAAGATATGATATATTTTAGTTCGAATTTACTTTCTTCTTATTTGTAATTACTCATACTCTTAGCCTATAAATATTTTATATAGTGAAAAATAATTTGTTATTTGAAGTTATGCCTTCACAATGTCTAAAAATTTTAAAAATGTAAATAAAATTATTTATTTTATTATTTAATAAAAATTCATAAAAAAGAACTAACATTTATCATGAAATCATTATGTAATTACGTACAGCAAAATTTACTGTAAACTTATATATTTAGTAACAAATAAGTTAAACAACAAAAATACTTTCTAATATTAAAATATAACAATCATCATAAAAATATAATTACTTGTATTGAACATTATATTTTCCTATACTCAAATCCACCTGTAAGTAAACAAAGAGTATAAAGAAAAAATATAAATGAGAAAAAAGAATAATATAAATAAAATTTTAACTCTATTTATTAAATAAATAGATGTTTAAATTATTTATTGAATAGAAAACTTTTCTTTTTATAATATTTTAATAAAACTAATAATGAAATAAATTATATTTAATATTATCACATTTCTTCTATTCTTCTTTTTCTCTTTCTTTCTTTCTCCTTCATCCATTTTTATTATTAACAAATTTCCTTTTATTTTTAGACCAATAGTCTATTTTGAATCTCAATGTTTACATCAGAATATAACTTGCACTATAACATTTCTAAGCATACAATTAAAACCCTAACATTTTCAAAATGTTTAAAACAAATCTTAAATGAAAGAAAAGTTTGATGGGATTAACTATCAATTAGTTAAATGCCACTTAAACAATGTTGTGACATTATTAATTTTAATTAGAAAGTAGGTTTCACTGCCATGTGGTAAAGTGTAATTTACTTTCTAAAACCTCTCTCAAACATACTTGACCTTTCCCAGGCTGCATCTCTAGTGCAAATTCTACTTCTTGCTTATATTTCTTAAAATCAAAACCAATAAAAGTTTCAATTGTGACATTGTTATTATTCATAGAGAAGGTGATTGCAAAATTGATAATATAATGATTAACACAAATGTAGGATAACATCAATACTCAAAGTCATAAAATAATATCTATACTTAACATCTTATCACACATATCATGAAACATACGTGGATTGAATACATAAAAAATGTAGGTAAGACGTTCACTTAAAAGCAATCATAGTACACAGACCTTCATTTAAAAGCAATCATAGTACACATCATTAACTTTTATGATTATACTAACTGTCAGCAAATAGATCACTTAAGCAATGACTTTTTCCCATCTTATGCCTTTATGCACATCTCAAAGTCTCATATAAGACCTACAACTGTGGGCTGAATAACCAAACACAAAGCTAGAGACATCTTTAAACATGCAAGAAGAACAATTCAAATACTAAATTGAAAGGACACTGTGGTGAGTACATTCTTATTAGTAACCAAACCGATCTATATGCACGAGGGACACACTTACATGCTATCCTCGTATTCTTTTATAAAGACAAAATATGTGACAAGTTACTAGCCATCAATGCAAAATCCCCATGCACATACTCATTATCACATATCAGTGCTAAACACATTATCAATAAACTCTATTTGAGAATTCATCACAAAGAACAGAGTGATAATCATGTAATACCGAACAATAAATACTTCAAATTAGATACCAAAACAACATGTATCTCTTTTATTTTAAGTTAAATGCATGGAAATTCACTCACTCATGACTTTAATAATCTAATTTGATTTTTCTAAAATTAAAAATTATTTATAAATGATGCAATAAATCTATAAAAATTGAAAAAATCACTCTATAAATTCATAGGACCCTAAAAACTGACCTAAAGTAACTCGAGAGATCATTTTATGAATTATGGAAAATTTGAGTTTTTCTTCCTCTTGAAGTATGTTGACATCATCAGCTGACGTCAGAATTGCGTATGAGGACGAAAGCCGCATATAATGCATACGCCAGAGATTAACACATCTTTGGATGCTTAAGGCGCATTTATACCACGCATTGGACACACACAACCATACACCACACTCCATAGCGCAAGGATTACACGCTTGATTTACGCGTAGATGCACCAACTGCCTGTGGAGTATGTGTCCCACGTGTTGAACATGCGTATGATACCTAGCTTCCACATGCAATAACTATTTGGTACATGGGCACATCTTAGAGGTAGCAAGCTGCTTCTTCATCCAATCTCTTTCCAATCATCAAAAAAGGCAATTTTGGTGACATTTTCAGTGATTTTTCAATAAATTCTGATGATGTTTATTAAAAAATCACCTTGAAGTCTATTTTTGACCTATTTTCCATGCAACGCTTGTTTAAAATCAATTCAAAAAAAAATGCAATTTATATAAGCAAAATTAGATTAATTTCTTTGATTTTCTTATGGAGAAATCCAAAAATATCATTTCAAAGTCATAAAATCATGGAATCATTTCAATAACATGCGTTATGTTAGAGTAGTGCTCTAAAGGAAATTACCTTTAACACTTTTGTACAAACTTTATTTTGATTAATAAAGTGAAAGGCAATTTTCATTAATTTGATGTTCATTTATTTATGAATTGATGTCGTTCTTAAATTAAATTAACGAAGTCCATGATACAAAATATAAGATGAATCTTATGAGATCATGATAATGAGATTCCTATCAAGTGCAATTATGTTAGTATCTAAATTATCCTTAGTCATAGGATTAATGAGACAGGACATTGTTAATCCGGATAGACTAGCACATGTTATACTCCTTGATTTGATCAAACAGTCGATCTCATAAACTATAAACATGATATGTTTAGAGTTAACATGTGGATGCTTACTAAGAGTAGTAAGTACATCGGATGACCCGCTATGAGATTATCATATGGATGATCTATCAAATGTCAGTGATTAATCTCATTATAGTAATAGTGCAAATATCCTTAGACTTGAGATACTCAAGGATATCTTGGATGCTGATCCTGTGCTTTGACACTATTCCTTGTTGCTTCAAGGGTGGTGATTGGATATAACTATTGGTATTCGAAGGTAATTGGGTAGCCAATAAAGGATTCACTACTCCTGATAGAAGGAGATGATACCCACAAAATCTTGTCGGGGTTATTACTCAGGAGTTTCTAGCCAAAGCAATTATGTGATATGAAGAGAATCTTTAAAGACACATAGAGTAATGAGATCCCAAGACAAGAACTAATATCACTTGGACTAGATCTGACATAGTCAGTCTAGTGGGAGTTGAAACATAGCCCATACTCCGAACCAAGTGGGGGTGTAGGATGGTGAAAGGACAAATTGCATGGTAATTGACTATGGAAAGGTTTGTAAGTCGAATAATTAACTATCGAAGAGTTTGAGTGTTAATTCACTTACATTCTGGTAAATTGGCATCATGAAACCCTTCATGATTTGCTCAGATTAAGAGCTAATTTAAGTGACTAAAATAACTAGGAACCTAAGGGTCACATGCATAAAAGATTGGATGAAAAACAAAATATGCATGGCTGTCAATTAAGCAAGCCACGATCGTGGCTTATAGGCTACAATTGTGACCGAGTTAATGACAGGTGGTACATAAGTGAAAATACCAAAATAACTAGGAGCCTAAGGGTCACATTAATAAAAGATTGGATGAAAAACAAAGTGTGTATGGCTGTCAATTAAGCAAGCCACGATCGTTGCTTATAGGCCACAATTGTTGACCGACTTAATGACAGGTGGTACATAAGTGAGTTCTTCACTTATGTACACACGAATTTTTAGCCATAAAACGCACTTAATAGAGAGACTAAGGGTCTAAAAGAGTTCTAAAACTTGAGAGGAGTGATCTTGAGATTTATTCATGTAATCTTAAGCAATTATTGTATGAGATTAATTGCATGAAACTTGGTCTTGATCTAACTCTCACTAGAGTATCTACTTGAACTCATCTTGTTTGGTGCTCTAACCCCCTTACACATTGATTTTTCTTCATCTATACGTGCTCTCTAGAGGCCAAGGAAGGTGTTTGGTGTTTGTTACAAACCAAACAAGAAGAAGATTCAAGAAAAGAGGAGTATTTGTAAGGTACATATACCGTAATTTCATGTTCTTATAATCTGTTCATACATGCACATAGATTCTGGATTTTCTGGGGATGTCGTGGGTTGGAATTTTGATTTCGACACTTTCGCTGCCTTGCCATGTATGTGATGCATGAATCCATGGCTTCCTTACATGTTATTCATAACATAAACGTTAATTATTGACCCATGGTCAATTATGAACTTGTATTAACAGAGAAAATGTGAAAATACATGTTTTACTATCCATTGCATGATGAACAAGTTGCTGAACTGCTTGAACAAGCTCCTCAATGTTTGAACAAGCTCCTAAAACTTTTAATTAACCTTAAAGTTGTATATCCTTATAACTTTAACGTCTATCTACATCTTTCTTAATGCTTTGGCCTTTAAACGGGTCAGAGAAATTGAACATTCACGAACTTACTTAAGTAAGTAATAGGAGACCTCAATAGCTATTTATACTACCTTATTAGGCCTCATCATCACAAGCCTAATAAATAACTGACCCACACTGATTAGGGCCAATTTTCCTCACTAAACTTCAACCTATTTAACTAGACCTTGTAATTAGCTTCTTTATTATCTTTAATCCGGATCAAATTTAATTTTCTTAACCTTAATTTTATTAAAACTCATAATTAATAATTGTATAATTAAAAAATCACCAATAAGGTTACTATGTTCATTTTTAGTAAAGACTCCTCTAGGTTATATGATGTAGAATCAGAACTCAACAACCATCTTAATGTTACAAGATTACTGATTTGAATTAATAGACACTATTATATCATATCCTAATCTTATCAAATAAAAAGTTATAGGAATAAGGTATTAAATTGAGGTATGTAATTATAATTATATCTATATTATCTGCAATGGTCATAACAGCCTATAGTTGAGAAAAAAACATTGTTGTTTTCATCTCGATTAGTATAAAAAATGAAAGTTTTATGATAAGGAAAAATATAGACAGATGAAGAATTTGTTTGTCAGGTTCAATAGAGCTAATACATCAAAATTTTGTCACATTTAATGTGAGCAAAAATCCAAATTTTCTTATGCATGCTTCTTCAACAATTAAAGAAGTATGTGTGCGGATGTCAGTAAATATTTTCCAGGGAGTTTGTAAACATGTAATACGGGGTAAAATTTTCTTACATAAAGAATATAAAAACTATCTTGTTCCTTCTTGGTTGTGTGAAGAATGAATTACTATACTCTACTGGAGAAACAACAGAAGAAATAATACTATATATAAGAAATATTGAAAAACGATTGCTTCCATATCCTAATTCCTAAAGCTAGTTATGATATTTAATAGTATCAACTTTACTAGACTATAAGTTTAATTTATTCTTGTATAATGAATTCTTTTGTTTTATCATAAAATTCTTGTGCTAAGTGGACCAATAACTCTTAAACAAGTTAAGAAACCTGCCATTATTGTTACTGTTATAAATTTAAGCATAAGTCATACCAGGTGTATATTATCTTTTAACAAACTTAACTAAAGCAACAGATGGACATTTAGGTTTTTGGAAAAGCTTTAGTTTTTTTTAATATGTTTTTTACATGGAAAGAGTAGGTGAATGGTGGTTGGAATCTATGGATAATGAGAAGGGGAGTGACTTTTGAATAGGTTAGATGGGACTTAGTTTATAGAGTTCTTAACTAAACCTTGTAGGTGTGTAGAGTGTTGAGTGTCTAACCCTACTTTAAGACTTTTGGTGAAGTTGACGCTCTTATGGTTCGTAAGAATGCAAAAAAGTGAACAAAAGATGAATGATGGTTGGATGAAACTCTTCTGGGGAAGAAATGACTATGTAGGGTGCTACACACCTATGCCTTTCATTTACACTACCATGTGGATCAATTGTGTAAGGCTTTAGAATCAAGTGAAGAAAGAAGTGAAGGGCTAAGTACTACATAGTTGTGTACATGCCTATGTTCAGGACATATACAATTGTGTGTGATGACTGTGTAGCTCTCTGTAATCGTGTACATCCATGACTTAAGTGACGCTAGAAAAGACATAGTCACTTACACAGCCATGTAAGTGACCATGTATGATGCAGAAAACCTATTTGAGGATATAAATGAGGAAAAGATGTAGGTTCAATCAATAAATGACAACCAAAACACCAAAAAGGGAAGAAAAACACACAGAGAGAGTAAGTAGTATAGTATTCTCATATTTTTTATTATTTTTTGGGATTGATTTAAGAGTTTGTTGATTGACATATCAACTTTATGTTTCAATCTTAAAACTTTAAAAGGTTGGTATTCTCATATTTTTTATTATTTTTTGGGATTGATTTAAGAGTTTGTTGATTGACATATCAACTTTATGTTTCAAT
>JAOQMQ010000003.1:10017238-10029247 GCA_027563845.1 Erythroxylum subrotundum
ATTGAGTGAACCATCGAAGATGGTTACCTCACTAAGTTCGCAAAACTCACCAAAATTGCAACGTTATCTTTTCAGGACCGAGAGTAGACTCCTAGTTACAGAGGGACTTTTCCAGCCGTGTAGATTGTTCTTGACGAGAGAAGTCATGGCTCACAGGTCGGTCAGCTGGGACTTTTGGATGACCTATAGATATGATCTTTTTCCTCTTCCATATAGCATTTTGTACTAGGTTTTTGGATTTATGTACAGACAGTACAGGACGATAGATGTGTAAACTTTTGATCTTGATGAAATAAAATGAGAAAGAGTTGATTTCAAAAAAAAAATATTCTGGTTTTTCTATTGATGCTTTATAGATGAATCATGTTATGATGTCATATAAAGAGAACGTAGTGATCGAACGTAGCTCACCCTTGTCGTAGGATATGTACCGGAATGACCTGTGGGCGTCCCGGTGTGTACCCTACGGTAAGGGGGCGCTACATAGATCATAGATGCAAGCGAACTTATGCTGATGCTTATATGTATTTCAAGTAGTTCGCAAGTGAGAAATTTGTCAATCATTCTTCTATATGTTAATGATATGTTAATTGTAGGTCGAGATGTTGGAAGAATCCAAAAGTTAAAGGAGGATCTGTCTAAGTCTTTTAATGTGAAAGAATTGGGACTTGCAAAGTAGATTGTAGGCGTAGAGATAACTTGTGATAGGAAGAGTAAAAAGTTGTGGTTGTCACAAGAAACGTATATTGAATGAGTGATAGAAAGATTCAATATGAAGCATGCCAAGCTAGTTAGCACACCACTGGCAACTTACTTCAAACTGAGTAAGTGTGCATATCCCTCAATAAAAAAGGATAAAGATGGTATGTTTTCTATCCCATACTCATCTACAGTAGGGTCTCTGATGTATGCTATGATGTGTACAATGCCAGATGTTGTACAGGTTGTCGGGTTAGTGAGTAGATTCTTGTCTAATCTAGGATAGGTTCACTAGGAAACAATGAAATAGATTTTGAGTTACTTGAGAGGTACTTCAAGATATAGTTTGTGTTTTAGTGATTGATTGATCTATTTCGTGAGTTTGTCAATTATGTAATAACTGCAAGTGCATAACGTAACAATAGCTAGTATTGGGAAATACCGTTCAATCCCACAAAGACTATAAATACTAGTACTTACCCTTCCCCTATTATCTAGCCTAGGGATTAATTTTAGATTTTTTATGAAAAGAAGCTAAAACTAAGGATGGTTCTTAGATACTCAAGTAGATGATGAAACTAAGAGTTATCATCTATACTTTTATTAAGCACAAAATTGGTAATGGAAAGAAGACTTGGTTTTAGTTTGTCAATAGATTGGTTAGTAGCCCCCTTATTCATTTTCTTGACTTCCTAAGTCTCAGAAACAGAATACCTTTAGACTTAAAGGTTTCTTCCTTAATTGTAAATGGTGAATGGTAAGCACACTTTAGAGGGTTTCATTCACTTATGGACCACTTCCTCAGTCTTCAAAGCACCGTTACTAAGGATTCTGTCTTTTGGTATCTAAACCGGAATGGTGCTTTTACCAATCAGTTTTGTTATAAATTATTTTTTGCTAACTTCTCTGTTGTTCCCTGGCATAACTTACTTTGGAAACACAATATATTTCCCAAGGCTTCCTTCATAACATGGCTGGCTATTAAGAACAAGCTTCAAACTAAGAGCTAATAGAGGGGTGGGAAGGTGCTTCATGCTTACTATGTAGTAGAGCTATAGAGGACAAGGACCACATATTCTTTCTATGTTGTTACGCTAAAGCTATTTGGAGGAGAATCTTGTATTTATTTCCTATCCCTCATTCCAATTATAACTGGGAGTATGTCCAGAGATGGGTTATTTGTAACACAAGGAAAGGGAAACCACGCTTCACTTTCCTTAAAGATGCTTTAATCATTACTATCTATTGTATTTGGAAAGAAAGAAACAATTGAAATTCACGGATAAGAAGGAAGATAAATACCTTATTGCTGACGGAGCTATAAACATGATAAGAACACATATATATGCTAAAAATGCACATCTCTCTCTTTCTGCTGATATGAAGAACATATGGCAAATCTAAGTACTTTTAGTTGCACTTTGATCTTATCACCTGTATATTTCTTCTTCCCTATAGGCTTGTAAGTCTTGAACTAATTGTAATGTTGTATTAGTTCCTGCTATAGTAATACATTATTCATTTTTTAAAAAAAGTAAAATAAAATAGGAAACAAAATTGAATAGAGAATTTAGGAAACACTAGGAAATTATTGATATGGAGTAATTAGTATCTAGTTTTCAAATCCCCCTAAACCCTTAACAGATTGACCTTTGCAATTGTTTTGATGATTTATTGGATAGTGGAGACTCTTATGGTATGCTTATAGCTAACATTGAGTCTACCAACAACTAATCCTAAAGCTTCTAATTGAATTACTCAGGTTAAATCTTATAGTATTGCGTTATCGTTTTATGAATCCCTCTATTAGGTTTGACCATAATCCGAAAGATTTATGTCATCCTAACTTTAGGATTGTAATCAACTCTTTCCAATTACCATGGATCTATTCAAACCTAGGATTTCTTAATCGCTACTTACGAAATCAGATTATGGTCTAATATTTCAGAACACTCAAACATAAATAAATAAATAAATAGATCGTAACAAATCAATCAATCAACTGCATTAATAGAAAAATCAACACATGTTAAGGCATCGAAATAGGGTTCATCTAACGTAAATACTAAGTAGACATTTAGTTACACATAATCGAACACGAAATCAAGCATACATTGAAAGAAAAATAAATAAAAAACAACGAGTTTATAATTCTAAATCTCCCTGATTGTCTTTTATTGAGTATTCTTGCGATGTAAAGGTATGATCTTGTATTCCAATGGATCTATCGATGATTCTTTTGTGATTTCCACTTCTCTGGACCAAAATTGTCCTTTCTGGATGAACTTTACGACTGGAATCGCCTCCAAGAGTTTGTTCCCCCATTAACTGCCAAAAAAGTCTTTTATATTAAAAACTAGGGTTTTTGAGACTTACACGGTCCGGTACACAGTGGTGTATCATACTGTATATGTCCAAAAACACCTGAAGCAATTCTGCACGACCTGGACAAGTGCACGACTATTCATCACTTCTATGCTTCAATTCTTCATTTTATGTTGTTTTTTCTTCCAAACCCTTCTCTTTTAAGTCTATGAAAGCAAATATAACCTATAAACATACTTGAAGCACATTAAGTACCAAATATATAATAAAAGTATAAGATATTAAGCAGAAAATATCAAATGAGGTAAAATTATGATCAATTACGCATCTATCAGTGATGGTGAGTCAATTCTAGAAGGTTATACTGATTCAGATATGGATGGAGATCTTGATTAAAGAAAATCTTCTTCAGGTTTTCTGTTGAAGTTTGCGGAGGGTGCCATTTCATGGCAATCTATGCTACAAAAGTGTGTAGCTTTATCTATGACTGAAGCAGAATATGTTGTTGTAGTGGAAGCTAGTAAGGAGATGTTTTAGTTGAAAAGATTCCTCCCAAAGTTGTAAGTGAAGCATGAAGACGATGTAGTATTTTATGATAGTCAAAGTGCTATTAACTTGAACAAAAATATCATGTATTATTCCTACACAAATGTCAAATATTATCGATTGAGGTTTGTGATTATGGAGCAATAATTGATGTTAAAGAAGGTTTATACAAACTTCATTGGTCCTGATATGTTGACTAAAGTGGTTCCTGCAGGAAAGTATGAGCTTTGTAGTAAACTTGCTAGGATGTCTCTCAAGTAATTGTTGAAGCATAACATGTCTTCCCTATAATTGGGCTAGAGGGAGAGATTGTTGAGTGTCTAGTTCTAGCTTGAGACTTTCGTTGATTGCTGATGCTTTTTATGGTTCGTAGGAATGATGAATGAGTAAAGACAAGACAAATGACGGTTGGATGAAACTCTTCTAGGGGAGACATGATGGTGTAGGGTGCTACATGCCAGTGTCTTTCACTTATACGATCACGTAGATCAACTGTGTATGTCTCTAGAACTGTGTGAAGAAAGACATGAAGGGAGAAGACATATACAGTCGTGTGTGATGACTGTGTAGCTCTCTATAATTGTGTACATCCATTACTTAATTGACGCTGGAAGAGACACAATCACTTACATGGTCGTGTAAGTGACCATGTATGATGCAAAAAACTTATTTCGGGATATAAAAGAGAAAAAGACATAGGTTCAATCATTGAGTGGCAGAAAAAGCACTAAAAAAGGGGAGAAAAACAAGGAGAGAGTAAGCAGTATAATATTATCATCTTTTAGGTTATTTTTGGGATTTATTTGAGAGTTTGTTGATTGATATATCAAGTTTGAGTTTCAATCCTGAAACTTTGTGAGATAACTTGTAGTTGTGTTGTGAGATATTAAACTTTGTAAATCTTTATTTGATCTTAATAGATTTGCTTGTTAACTTGGCTAGTGATTTTTTCCTCTACATTGGAGGATTTTTTTTATGTAAATCTCAGTGTTGACTTTTTTTAATTACGTTTCTATTCTTATACTGATATTTGTTGATTAAACTTGGAAAAAGTGTGTTGTTGTTACTCTTTGGTTGATCTTTTAATGAGTTGTGTTTTTCTTGTCTCCCAATATAGATAAGGGACCACAAGAGTGAACGTGCATTTGCATTAAGGACATTATAGAAGAAGTTGAGAAGGTGGTTGTGTATGATAGGATTATTGACTCTCTTTACTGTTCGGTCACCGAAGAATACGAATGTCGATGAACAAGGAGAGGATCATGAAGGCTCAGGCACTAAGAGATAGTAGCATGAGTTCTTATATGTCTTAGAAGAAGACATTGGAAATAAACCCCAAAAATGGTATAATGAAGGAATTGAAGAAGAGAATGGAGATGGACAAGAATGACCGACTTAATACTACTGCTCTTTTAGATAACTCTTTTGACATCTAGATGATCCTAACACATTTGCTACTAGAATTCATAGGACGTTGAAATTGGGACTAAGTATTAAGGACGATGAAATTGCAATGGATGATGTCGATATACTTGTACTGGAGAAGATGATGCTAAAGAGAGTACTAGATGCAGGAGGTTGATTAAGGTCAATTTGTTTGGTAAACCAATGGGCACCTTGATAGCCATAGAGCAAGTCGGTTAAAACGGAAGAGAGAGGCTTTAAAGGATGCAAAGTTGAGAGAGGTTTTAGATAGTGGGTCCCATTTTGTGACATGACAGAAGGACCTAGTTTTTAATTAAAAATAATAAATAGTAAATAATATTTCATTAGCATTGATGTGACATTTAATTAACAGATTATTGATCTTATCAAAATTTTCTTCCATACGGATGGCAAATGTGACCTCGCCTAGCCTGACTTTGGCTTGGGTTGACCGGGTCATAGGTCAAGATTGCTTGGCTCGACAAGATGGTACAAAATGACGTCGTTTTGTTAAAAACAATATCGTTTTTTATTTTTTTTTAAATAAAGTCTGGCCAGGGTTTGTCTAGCCTAAGATCCCCGTTCGGCCCATTGTCATCCTTATTCTTCCATTTACAGTTTGTTTTGAGTATTTTGAAAATATTAGACTTCAAATTATATGCTTCGAAATTTTATGTTCAAATTGTATTATGATGCAAAAGTTGAAGTTCAAAATGCACTTTTAGCCTTTATTTTTATCTTTTCCTCTTTCTTTCCTTCTCTCATTTTCTCTCTTTTTTTAATCTCATTCTCTTTCCTTTTCCATTTGTCTTTCACTCTCCCACTCCTCTCTCTAGTTATTATATGAAAGACATTTATTTTCAAAGTAAGACATCTATATTTTAGAGTGACAACTCTCCTAAAACTCATATGCCAAATAACGATACAGCGGATATAGTTACGTAAGTATGTTTTAAAAAATGAGACAATTATCTTAGCGGAATAAGCAACTCATCTTATACACATATATTCAAAATGAAGCAATTAATTTAATTAAGAGAGACAAATATACCTGCAAATTTTAAAATGAGAGAACTGTCCTTGTGAAGTAAGGCAGTTGTGTCTTTGATGTCAGACGATTGTAGAATAAGGCAACTCACTTGATAAGATAATGAAATTGGTCTAAATAAACGAGACAATTATCCATTCAAGACAAAACAATTGTGACATTTAAGTGAAGTAGCTCCCTTTACTCAAAAGTGATGTGATGAAAGACAACTTATTTATGGCACCAAAATTCGATTTAACTTATATAATTAAGTGAAATAATTATACTTTCGAAGTAAAGAAATTGCTCTACTGAAATAAGGTACTTCAGCTAGTAGCATATGAACAAGACAAAAAAAGATGGAGAGAAGGGATAAAAGAGATGGAAAAAAGAAATAAATAGAGAAAAAGAGAAAGAAAAAAAAAATAAACAACACAAATTGAGGATAAAATATATTATTGATTTCAATGTAATAAATTATATTTAAAAGGTATATAATTCTATACAATTAAGTGATTCAAAATTTTATTTATTCAAGGGATCCTACACCCGTAATTATAGTTGCAGAGATCAATCAAAAGCACCTCTTCTCATTTTACTAATAGTCCACGGTTAATGGCAAATAATGATACAAGCAATCAAATAACAACTATGTTCAAAGGGACACAAGATTGAAACAGAAAGAGAGGAACACCCACCGTCGTCGTACACTTCGATGATGAAGAGACGAAAAAATAAAAGAAAACGTAATGAGAAACTGCCTAGGAACTATGAGTCGAAGATTGGAGAGAGGAGATCGGTGGGCGACTGTGGATTGGCAGCCTCACCTAATATTACTGTATTCCATAATAGTCTATAAGAAAGCAGGGACTGCATTTTTGTATGTACCATGCGTTGTTACTGAGGGATTTCTTCATGTTATTACTTTTATCAGATGAGATCTTTTGAAAATTTCAATATATCAAAGATGGAAGTCTATGGGCAGGATTAGACTACTGATCCTTCTACATATAAGCTTCAGTCATGCACTTTTCATTAAGCGAAGCTCCTACTCAATAGATCTACGACCAAGGTTTTTCTCTTCGAGCTTACTTCAAGCTAGAACCAGATAACCTGCAACTAAAGCTGCCCATTTCCAATCACAATTCATAAGCAGTCTTTCTTCAATCCTTTCGTCAGCTTCTTTCATTATAACAATAGTCATGCAAATTCAATCTATTTCTCCTGAAAAATACGTCTAGAAGAACGGCTTTTGGTAGTATTCAGTTGAACGTGACATTAATCCATAGAACTCTGTTATCAGACAGATGTATTAGGGCGAGAAGTACCGATAATTTCTTTCTTACGGCCATCCATTTCACAGCGACATCATTTCGCCTGCTTAAAGGGCATCGCCGTCGACTCCACATTTTCAACATATCTACTGTTTCAAAGGAAAAAGAAAAAGCAATTTAACTCTACATTGTATGCACCAATTTGATAACTCAAGTGGATGGAAATCAATTCTACATCTCAAAATTTTCCGCCGTCGTAATATCAGAGTCCAATGTCAGCCTGAAATTGCAAAAGAATAGGCAGAGTGATGTATAGCCATTTGCAGCTTAATCTGGCAAGTAATGTCTAGCAGCACCTAATGAACGGATTCGTGTATGAAATGAACCCCCGGCCACAAAATTCAATATCAATCATACATGTATCTCAGCTCTCAAATCACGTTTACTCAAGGTTGCCTCCTAGAGCGCGCCAAGACAGCAAGAAGAATCTTTTTTCTTGGACCCTGCAATTCAGATAACCTTGTTTAAAATCGGAAGTGCTAAGACTTCTGAATAAATTGGTAGCTGTTTCAAACACAAAGAAGTTTAAGATACAAATCTATCAAGTAATTCAGGGAACGTTAAAAAGTGTCGATAAAATTAAGAGCAACCTTCTCTTCAATTAGCCAAAAATAAAACACATATTAGTTGCACAAACTCACTGAACATCAAGACAACAAATCTACAAGATGTTTAACTAAAACTGAGTGAATAAAGAAGGGTAGCCGTTTCAAACACAAAGAAGTTTAAGATACAAATCTATCAAGTAATTCAGGGAACGTTAAAAAGTGTCCCTCCATAAAATTAAGAGCAACCTTCTCTTCAATTAGCCAAAAATAAAACACATATTAGTTGCACAAACTCAATGAATATCAAGACAACAAATCTACAAGATGTTCAACTAAAACTGAGTGAAACAAGAAGGGTAGCTGTTTCAAACACAAAGAAGTTTAAGATACATTCTACCAAGTAATTCAGGGAACGTTAAAAAGTGTCCCTCCATAAAATTAAGAGCCACCTTCTCTTCAATTAGCCAAATATAAAACACATATTAGTTGCACAAACTCACTCAATATCAAGACAAATCTACAAGATGTTTAACTAAAACTGAGTGAAACAAGAAGGGTCCAACGCCAAATCTTAATTAGTTGGGAATTTCAGTTTTAATTGATTCTCATGAAGCAGCTTCTTTGGACAGAACCCATTACAAGACCAAAGGTTCTACAAATGGATTGAAACTCAAACAGATGCAGTCGGGCCCTAAGATTATGGCTACATTGTTATCCTTTCTTCAGGCTACTCTAAGGAACATTTCTGGATCGTTCTCAAAATAAAAACCTACTGGAATTTTCAAAAATTAAAGCAACCAATGCAAATAAAAGACCCAGACTAATTATTTAGGCTTCAACAATTTCTATCCAAGCCACCAATCAGTTGGATAAGAATAGAGAGCATGCTCTTGAATGATTAGGCATTGATTGAGTTCAGGTCAGATACTAAGAAGGTGAAAAAAGGTATATTTGCTAACTAAAAGTCAAAAGAACAGAGGAATGAAGAGGAGAATCACCATTGGTATTCCCAGCTCTTTAAGGTCATTTTCGCCCATCTGCCTCAGCGCATGCATGTCCACCTGTTCATAATATGTCATAATGAGGAAACAGATGAAATTAGGTGAAAGAGATGAACAGAGGCTGCCAATGAAAATTGTCACTGCATTAGCATGAAGTTAGCAAACCTTCAAAAAACATAATCTAAATTCAAAGGATTGAAATTATGTTTTTAAATGCAAATTAGCAATTGAATTTTAAAGAACAAGGTTGAAGGTACTATAATCAGCAATAAAAGCATATGTTGGACATCTAGTCTAGATCTATCTTTTAGAATTCCATGGGAATGGTAGGTCCCAGTATTGTCAAATTTTGTGCCTCATGGCATATACCAAAAAAGTAAAAAGCTCAAACCAAAGAAAATATTGCCCACATTCTGAATGGCATCTCAGAGAGCAAGAACACATACTTCCTCAGCCTTGAAAAGAATTGCATATTTTCCCAGTCCCAGTGAATGCAACAAGCCTTCTACTGTTTGTTGTTCTTCACCCTATGTGACAAAAGTAATACATAAATCAGTCAATAATATGCCAAAAACCAGAATCATAATAGCAAAATGAAGCAAAAATATTATCAGAAAACAACAATATTAAGTAAATAATAGAGGTCAATAAACAAATTAGCTTATCTTGTGAGGCAATCATAAGAACAGCTATCCCACATAAGAAAAAGCATCTGATTTTGCAAACTGACTAGGAAAGCATAAGAAAATTCAAGGAAATAAGCAGCAGTAAAAAATGAAATAAAAGAGTAAGGGCATTAAAACAACGTATCTTCTCAGTGAACCAATTAAAGTTCAATGTCACTTAATAGAAACAAATGACTTGCACTCAATACACAAACAGCTTATAAGCTACAATATTTAACTTCTAAATGGAATTGTACCTGCAGAGGGCAAGTCCTTTTATCTTAATATATTTGTAGTTTACAGCATATAAACAATACGGTAACCCGTTAATAAAATTTTTTTGCATTCTTGTTCTATTACTGAAAATTTGGTAGTAGCTTCGGCTTCAGTGATAAAAAAAGGGAAAAGAGTTTCAAATCCAAAGCTTGGTGAAAAATTGGCAGCTTCTTAGAATTACAATCCATTTGCTAACTTACTCTTTATAGCCCCTTAGTGTTACTCAGAAAGCTAAAAGATAAAATTCAATCCTTGCTTCCCATTGGAGTTAAGGGTGAGAAAGACACTTGAGTAATAATTCCATAAAACCACACAAACAAGCAAGTTACGAGATAAACTATGCCAATATAACATTACATAAATGCAGTTGCAAGCAGGTGAGGTAAAGTAAAATGCAAGCCTCATACCATAAATGCACTCTTCTGTATGATGCCATTAGGTGGCAGAATCTGGCCAGGAACTGTTGCAGGCTTGGCAGATACAGGTGGTAAAATGTGTTTTGCCATGAAACTTGTAGAACTAGTCACTGACCTAGGAGCATCATGAACATCTCGGCCCATATATGGATGTATTTTTATGTCATCATATGTCCTACTGACAGGTCTTTGATCAAGTTCCCGGACATTTCTGGACGAAGATAAACCCTGAGGAGTACTCATTATCCTTTCCACAGTTCTGGGTGGTGATAAATCCTGAGAAGTACGCATCATCCTTTCTGGAGATCTTTGTCTTATATGATCCAAGGTCCACACAGAATAAGAATTTCTAGGTAAGTCCATACACGGTGAATCACCTGCAGCTCTTCTAGGAGAAATTTGCCTCCAGATGTTAACATCCTTAGGTTCAGACATCCTCTGTCGTCCATCACGACTATTGATAGACTGTCGTGCATCATGGCTATGGATAGAACGGTCTAGAGGACACAATGTTCTTGAGAGCTTCTCACGGAGGTCGACAGTTCTCTCCTGTTCATCATTATGAGCTCTTCTATAAGAATTTTTCCGCAGAAGTTTGAGTCGAAGGTCATCCTTACCAAGGCGAACATCTTTAGTTATTAAAAGATACCCAAGTCAGCTATACAAGAATAGGTTCAATATATTTATAAAACAAATATTTCAATGCAGTACCCTACCTTGTGCATCATAAAAAGTAGAATCTTCAATTTTACCATCCCGTCTTTGCCTGCACGAATGTAGAATACAACCATAACATACATAAACCAATTGGTACAAAAATCAATGGGCACGGTGATAATCTACGGCACAAACAAACATCCTCAAAATCACATTTTGCCACTATACCAACCATAATCATTTTCCTACAAATATGGTCCTCCCTAATAGTAACAAGCATTCCACATAAACAATACTCTGTGAACAAACCGTTTGTCGTCACCATGGCTTCCCTGAATCATCGAACTATCTAAATTGCTCCCTAATCTATCCCTTACAGACCGCTTTTTTCCAGCATTTGGCACAGAATCCGAATAGTCAGCCTCTGATAAAGTTGCAGCCCTCTTCACCACCTGTGTGATTACACGAACAAGTCAAATCAAACTTAAACGCGATTAAAAACCCCAAACGCCAATTTCCACTACTTTTATATTCCTTTTATTCGATTGAAACCCAAAAACAATAGTATCAAAATCATAAATATCCAAAATTAGATAAGTTAAGCAACAGTTAACTCTCCACAATGCCAAGGAAAATGGCTACCTGACCACTTCGACCAAGAGTAATAGTGACACGACCTCTCGAAGTTTCTGCCATGCGAAGAATACTCGAAACTCTAGCCTGTAATAAATCACCTTCTTCCTCTTTTCTTTGTGGGGGGAGGAGGTGCTGAGGTTAATGGTTACAGCAAATGATCAATTCGTTACGGGCTCAAACCCTAAACCTTATTTGAAGAAGAAAGTCTGAATTTTCTTTTTCTGTGATTTTAATTTTAATTTTCTGTTTTTATTTACCTTTCAAACAAAAATAAAAATATGTTTAATTGTTAATATCTTATATTTTCATTACTTTTTTTATAGATCTTTTTATTACTAATAATAATTACATAGATAAAAATAAATTATTTTAATTAAATAAATTTATTTTAATTTTTAAATAATTTTTATTTTATTAAAATAAATAATTTAAATTAACATTTTATTTATATATT
>JAOQMQ010000003.1:10048530-10062218 GCA_027563845.1 Erythroxylum subrotundum
ACTCCGAGGCGATATGATGCTATCTGGGTCATAGTGGACCGGTTAACTAAATCGGCCCATTTCTTGCCAGTGAGGGAAAATAATTCACTCGATCCATTAGCCCAGAAGTATGTGACTGAGGTAGTGAGACTGCATGGAGTTTCAGTGTCTATCGTATCAGACAGGGACCCCAGATTTACTTCGAGATTTTGGAAGAGTTTGCAGTCTGCTATGGGTACTAAGTTGAATTTCAGCACAGCATTTCATCTTCAGACAGATGGGCAGAGTGAGAGGACAATTAAGACTTTTGAAGATATGCTTCGAGCTTGTGTATTGGAGTTTAGAGGAGCATGAGATCAGTATCTGGCTTTGATTGAATTTACTTATAACAACCATTATCACAGTAGCATCGGGATGGCACCATATGAGACCTTATATGGAAGACAGTGTCGATCGCCTTTGTATTGGGATGAAGAGGGTGTGAGAATGGTTGAGGGCACAGAGCTGATTCAGGATACAGTGGATAAGGTAAAGCTGATTCAGAGCCGAATTAAAGCGGCTCAAGATAGACAGAAGAGTTTTGTGGATCAGCATCGGAGAGAGATGGAATATAATGTAGGAGACAAGGTGTTCCTTCGAGTATCACCGTGGGGATGAGTGTTGAGATTCGGTAAAAAGGGCAAGTTAAGCCCTAGGTACATTAGTCCCTACGAGATCATTGAGAGGATAGGACCTTTGGCCTATAAGTTGGCTTTACCGAATGAGATGTCTCAGTTACATAATGTCTTCCATGTAAGTATGCTCTGGAGATACCGATCAGATCTGACACATGTGATACCGGCTCAGGAGATTGAGGTTGCTAGTAATCTAAGCTATGTTGAGGAGCCGGTCAAGATTGTGGGATCACAGATTAAGCAATTGAGGAACAGGATCATTCCATTAGTGAAAGTCCTATGAAGGAACCACTCAACTGAGGAAGCAACTTGGGAGACAGAGGAGCATATGAGGAGACAGTATCCTCACCTGTTCGAACAAACAGGTAAGAATTTCGAGGACAAAATTTTTATTAGGAGGGGAGAGTTGTAACATCCCATCACCGATGGAAATGATAGAATAGTAATTTGGAAAGGGATAAGAGTGTTTTGAATGGTTTTGAAATGTTCATGCATACCCTTACACGTGAATAGTGAAATTTGCACATGAAAATGATTGTACATGCATTCATGACATTTTCCGGTATATGTGCCTAAATGTGATTTTTTGTGTGGAAAAATATGATTTGTTCTTAAAAATTTAATTGAAGTGGATTGTTGTGTGTTTTACATTTTTGGAGAATTTTAGGAATTTTTCTGGACAATTTCGGGAAAAAATTTCGGACCAAAAAAATTGCCAGGCGGCGGAATGATTGGTTTCTGGTACTGAAAATTACTGTCCAATGGCACTGGAACTTAGATATATGATGTTAGGATTTATGAAATAGAGCCATCGGAAATTTGGGGATAATTAAACTAGAAATTGACTTTGTATGGAACTAGTTTAATGAAGGAACCAAGCTAAGGTTTTAAATTGGACATATGTCACTTATTTAGCCATGAATTAAGCCATTATTTGTTTTAAGTATAAGCATCCCCTTTTCATTCACGACACTTGCGTAATTGAAAGCCAAATGAAACATTTCTTAAAGCTTTCCTCCCCCATTTTCGTAGTCTTCTTCTCCCTCTCTTCTTTTCGAATTGTTTTGCTTATCTTTTCTATTTTCTTCTCCATACTTGCTTTCCTTAGGGGTGAAATTGGTTTGAGAGTCCTTGTGGGAGACTTTGACCTAGTTAGAGGTAGAATTTGCTTCTAAGTCCTTCATGAGAATTGTAGCATATTTTCTGATCTTTTTAATGATATAAAGTATGGAATTTTTGGACAATGGGATAGGAAGTTATGAATTGTGGAAGTTGTGTTACTGTTCAGGGTGACATGTGTTGGGCAGAAACTTTGATTGAGAAATTGATCTGTTTATAGGTTGAATTTGCTTCCAAGTTGTTCATGAAAGTTGTAGAATATGTTTTGATCTTTCTTTTGATATCAAGCTTCAAATTTTTGGCAAAGGAAATGGAAAGATATGACCTTAGAAAAATGTTGTACTGTTTTGAATGTTCATGTGAAGGCAGTAACTTTGATTGAATTTTTGGCACCCTTAGGGGTGAAATTGGTTTGAGAGTCCTTGTGGGAGACTTTGACCTAGTTAGAGGTAGAATTTGCTTCTAAGTCCTTCATGAGAGTTGTAGTAGATTTTCTGATCATTTTATTGATATAAAGTATGGAATTTTTGGACAATGGGATAGGAAGTTATGAATTGTGGGACATGCATTCATGGATAATTCCGGGTATAATTGTTTATAAATGTGATTGTTATTGAGAATTGTGATTTTTATGTGTTGAAAATTGATTTGGAGAGTGTAATTGCTGATTTAGAATTTTTGAAATTTTTAGAGAAATTTCTGAAAATTGTTGGGTATTTATGGACTAGAAAAATTGCCAAGTGGTAAAACTATTAATAAATGGTAGTAGAAATTACTGTCCAATGGCAATGAAAATTTTGATAAATGACCTTATGGATTTATAACAAGTGTCTATTAAAATGGGGAGACAATTAGAGTAGGAATCGGATTTAATTGGACTGGTTAAATAAAAGAGCTAGTTGAAATTCATGGAAAGTGGACAATTGTCCAAGTCTAAAGTTACTATTCTTTCATTTAAATGAAAGACCCTCCTTTTGTCTCTCACGATGCTTTATTTTGGAAGACCACATAGTGTTTTGATCTTGGTTTCTTCTTCTTCATTTTTCGCGACCATCTTCTCCTTCTTCTTTTTCATTGGATCTCTTCTCCTTCATGTCATTTTGTTGCCAATCTCCACCAACACTAAACCTAGCTTCCTCATTTATTACTTGCTACTCTTCCTCCTTGCTCTCTCTTTCATTTCCCACCAAAAACCCTAACCTTCCAACCCTAAAGATGGTGATGATCATGGGTGGTGTTTGAAGTTAGGTATTTATGATTTTCTTGAAGAGTTTGAAGATTTGGTAGCTAAAGCAAGTAAGTCATGTTTTAATGTTTATGGGTAATGTTAAATGGAGCATTTATGATGATTGTTTGAGGTTAAATGACATAAAGTGGTGTTTTGTGTTTGATGAGCGTGAATGATGAATAGATGAAGTAAATGTCTTGTTTTTGTAATTGTGAATGACATTAATGACCTCTAAATTGTTATAGAGATGTTTTGAGGTAGAATGATCATTACAATGGTGTTTGGATGAGTGAATTGACTTGATGAATGAATGAATATGTTTGATGTTCTGTTTTTGGGTTAATGATCAAATATAGATCATGAACGGGTTTGTAAATGTTATTGAGTTGAAATGGAGTAGAGAATGGAGAGTAAATGAAGTAGAAAGGATGATTTTTATATAAGATGTGTTAGGTGTAAAATGTTAGATGTGAAAAATCTGGAAAATGGGAGGAGAGTGCTGGACTGAGTATGCTTCTGTGAATGTTTGCTGAGGAGAACTCGAAGGATTTGGCTAGGATTCCTTTCGGAAAAAGTTCACCGCGGCAAACTCTAGGTTTCTCCATGGCAAACTTGTGAATATTATGCGAGAATTCCTCTCTTCGCCACGGCGAACTTTTCTCTACAATGAACATGCTGCAGTTTTTCGAGTATAACTTCTTATGTAGTTATCCAAATGGACTGATTTTTGATTTGGCGTAAACTAGAGACATAAGGATAAAAATTATATGAAGAAACCGAATTTTAATTCAGTCTTTAGGACTTTCAATTTCTGGATGGAAGTTGAGTATAGGGTACTATCTCAGTATAAGAACAGTATGAAAATATTTGGAAAATAACTTTCAAAATACGGAACCAAATTGAACAATCTTGGTGTCATTAAAAGGATATGACATAGAGGAACACTTTTCTAGAAGAGAGTTTGACCAAATTACTTCATTTTCACCTTCCGATTGAACGTGAACAGTAGACCTGAATGGGGTGTCTTGAAAAATCTGAAGTGATTCAATGAGAAATGAATTGTGAATTTAATAGTTTTAGTGAGGCATAAACCTAAGTATAAATTATACTTAGATGAATTTTGATATGAGAATGATTTTGTGATGAAATTGATGGTAAGATACCCAAGATTGTCATGAACACGCACTGTACATATTTCATTTCTTACATTTGCATTATTTAACACTTATGATTGTACAAATTGTGATATATGTGTATATTGTTTGATATAGAGGAGCAACTGGAACGTCAACCACTCGACGTCTGAAACTTTTAAGCATTAGCTTTGGGAGCAATTAGTGAGTAACCTAGACGGTTTCTCTCAATTATTGTTTGCTTAAATTATGTTTTGAATGATAAATGAATGTGAATTGAACTGTGTTGATTTTCCGACAGAAGGTCCGATGATTGTGAATGGTGGAATGTATATTAAAGTGCTGATTGTATATGAATGTGAAGACTTATGTGCTTTATAATATGATTGATTGTGGTACATGCATTCCATACATAAGTGCACAATCAGATAATGACAGTTGTGACCAGAGTAGCCACCGATCAGAGCTTAAAGGTCAACGAGTGAAAAAGAGCCTCGAGCTCAGACAGTGATTAAGAGCCTAAGGCTCACTATGTATAATGAGCCATGTATCATCATCAGATAAGGGACAATTATTAATGGGCTTGGTATCCAAAATAGATACGAGACAGTTCAGGCACTCGGTCACAACAACGTAATAATTGGAAAGTGTCTCATGAGCATTTCATATGCATTTTCGTTTGATCAATTGAAATGCGAAAAATGATATGATGCCATGTGAAGTGAATGTAGTGATCAAATGTAGCTCGCCCTTATCATAGGATATGTACCGGAATGACCTCCGGGCGTCCCGGTGTGTACTCTACAGTAAGGAGGCACTACAGTACTGACGAGGGATGAGAATGGAAAACTAATGCTCGTATAAGATGAATTGCTTGGCACATAGTAAATGTACATAGAAAGAAGTAAATGCTTAGGAATCTATAGAACAGATAAGAGCACAGTACACACTGTGTATACACAAGAATGACACAGAAACATTTTGTTCAAGTGTGAGGATATTAGATAGATGCATATTTGACTAGGAGCCTTCCAACAGGCAATATAGTTATTTTAGGATAGGAGCCTGTCAAAAAGCTTAAATGTGAGGATATTTGATAGATGCATATTTGACTATAATTTTCCCTTATATTTGATATATTTTTTCTTGATATTTAATACTTTTATTATATATTTAGTACTTAATTTGCTCTAAGCATGTTTACAGAGTACAATTACCTTTACGGACTTAAAGGAGAAGAATTCAGATGAAAACACTAAAACGAAGATTCAATGCACAGAAGGGATTCACGACCGTGCATATGCCCGTGCACATCTCCTAAACCATGTAGTTTCGTGACATTAAGAGAATTTGGTTATGCACGGCCATGCACAAGACCATGCATCAGGCCAAAACCCTAGAATTCAATATAAAAGACACTTTTTGGAGTCAATTCATGGGAAGAGATGATAGGAGGCATTATGATCTTCTCAAAGGCAATTCCAAGTACGATTGTGAGCCAGAGGAGCGAGAAACGTGAAGATTTTATCAACTATTCCATTGGAATACAAGATCATACCCCTATATTGCCAGAATACTCAATAGAAGACAATCGGGGAGATTTAGAATTATGATTTCGTTGCTTTCAATTTGTATTTCTGTTTATATATGTTTGATTTCGTATTCGTCAATGTGTAACTAAATATTTTGTTAGTATTTAGGTTAGATGAACCCTATTTTGATATTTTAACATGTGTTGACTCTTTTATTAACAAAACTGATTGATTGATTTGTTGTGATCCAATTATTTGTTTTATTTATGTTCTAGTACTTTGGAATATTATATCATAACCTGATTTCATAAGTAGAGTTTGAGCAATCCTATTGATGAATAGATTTATGGTAATTGGAAAGAATTGATTACAACCCTAGAAATAGGATGACATAAATTTTTTGGATTAGGGTCAAATCTAATAGAGGGACTTATAAAACGGTAACGCAATCCTATAAACTTCAACCTGAGTAATTCGATTGGAAACATTATAATTAGTTATTAATAGATTCAAGGTCAGCTACTGGCATATCATAAGAGTCTCCACGGTCCAATAAATTAACAAAATAATTGCATAATAAAAGATCAATATGTTAAGGGTCTAGGGGGTTTGAAACCTAGATACTAATTATTTGATATCAGTAATTAACTTAATATTTCATAATTCTCTGCTTTAATCGTGTTGCCCATTTAGTTTATTCATTTAATTTTAATTCCTTCAATTCAAAACCACAATCAATTCTTAGGCTAGATAATATAATAAAGATAATTACTAGTACTCATTGTCTTCATAGGATTGACTTGTACTTATCAATACTAGCTATAGCTAGATTGTGCACTTACGGTATTACAATACTGACATTCACGAAACTAGTCAACCAATCATCCTCATCAATAAGCATAATCTTGAATTCCTTTGATATGAATGGCTCTAAATTCCTAAGGACGCCTTTATGATCTTATTATTTACACAAAACCATATACACAAGCTAATGTAATATAGAGATTATTTATTAATCTTTTTTTCTCCCGCCAAACACTCAAAGATATTATTAGTCATCATTAAAACAATCATAATACACTAGATGGAAATTTTGTTTTTTCAAAATACTTGCTTTAATACCACTTGTAAAATATTATCTTTTATAAAAAAATCAAAATTAAAAGTCACAACTTTAGTATCTTGAATAAATAATCGTTACAATTAATTAGGGTATAATATTGTGTACCTAATGCGAAAGGCATCATTATCGTAGAGAGATCAAGAAACTCTATCATATCTTTTGTTACAATTGGTTTCACTCTCGTAACTCTCTTTTTATTACAAAGAACTTGATAGAAAACTTTCTGTAACCTTAATTAGTGGAGAGAGGATCTATATATATATATATATATACACACTAATTGGACTACTTTATAACATCTTCTAGAATTTCTTTAAAAAAATATTTGATTGGTTCTTGGTTAAGTTATTATACAATTGGAATAAGGAATATGAGGTTAATTTTTTTTTTTAAGATCATACGTTTTAGAAATTAATTAAATAGTGTATACATCAAGTTACTTAAATTAACAATAACGGAACTAACTGTGTGTTATATTTGTTATAAAATAAAATTTTATATATTAAAATATTAAAAATAAAATTCACTGTCATGTTATATATAGTTTCACTGTAGTTAATACAATTTCTTTTAATTTCTAAAAAAATAAAACACAGGTCAATTTTAATCAGAATTAAAATATTAAGTTCCCCTTACTAATTACAGGTATTTACCTTAGTCGGGATGCTATATGTTAAAGGAGCTTAAATGCATCATGAGAAAATTAAGTGGGTAACTAGCTCGTAGAATTCTTAACATATAAACTTAGTGAGAACGACAGTGCATCTTCCAATGATGTTATTCAGTTGGTGATCTATTGTTCCAGTTATCTTTAATTCTTCATTTTGTTTATTAGCAAAACCTTTCGGTTATGTACACCAAGTGTCAAGAAAGCCCAAGGATGAATTAACAGTAAATAGCTCACAGCTATTTATGTGCATGCTTCAAAGCACAGGCAAAGTATGATGCGACTTGTCATGGAATGTATATTCATATATTAGGGCATTCTATATGAGCATTGCATGCGCAATATGCCAGGTAAAATGTTGTTGACTTAAACTGGTGAACAGCAGGATTTAAACAAATATGTCTCCGGGGAAGTTGACAATTTATAACTACTAGAAGATCTCCAGATGCCTAACAGCTCATGATGTCTTCTTTTTCAGCGATCCCTTGATTCAAGCAGGAAAAAAGCGGCAGTTCCTTGGTGGAGGGAAGCCTGTTTACAACTCATAATTTTGATATTCTACTGACGGGGGATGAGAATGGAATACCAATGCTCGCATGAGATGAGTTGCTTGGCAGACAGTAGATGTACATAGAAAGAAGTAAATGCTTAGGAATCTATAGAATAGATAAGAGAACAGTACACACTGTGTATACACAAGATTGACACAGAAACATTTTGTTCAAGTGCACAGAACGGGCGCCATATCATTGTTATTTTGTTAGCTAGCTGTTTCTCATTTCTAATGTTCTGGACTATGAAACAACGAGTGGGAAAAAAAAAAGAAGAAGCAAATCATTAGGTTCATAGCACAGTATTTTTTTACTTTTACCCGCTAATCGGTAAAATTATTAGAAATTCGAACATTCACTTCTTTCTCCTTTTCCTCCAGGAAACAAAATTTCTACCTCAAAAACCAAAGCTCTTGCCAAAGTGAACGTCAATCACCTGTTTACTTACCATAATTTGATTGATCCAGTGAACATGATATAGATATCTCTGGAGTCATAAACAAAACGAGATCATCTCTATATGCATATATGTTAATGACACAATTATATAGATTTTCTGCAATGCCAAGGCCAAGAAAGGAGGTTGAAATGAAAACAAACACCTGCAATTCTCCTTTCATTAATAGATCTATAGATACGAAATTTTTTAACCGTGATAAGTGGCGGAACTCTCGTTTCTCTGCAATCATGCTAGGGTTCCATACAATAGAAAAAAAAAAAAAAAAGGATGATCAGACACGTGTTGTTATGCAAAGGGGATCTAGCCCTAGTTGGAGATGTGTACTATAGAATATATGATTGCGATATTCATACAGAATTATCGTATGTACAGCAATAACGGGTACAAATTAACACCAGAATAGAAATTTACCAATACGTGATACAAGAGTTCATGTCTGCGAAGGAGTGAACAACATTTATTTCTATAGGTACATATAGAAACCCAGATCATTACATCACCTGCAGCTTTCAGAAACTTGCACCAATTGAAAGCCTTTAAAACGACAAGACAAAACAATGATATTATTCAGAAGACGAGAGACAGAGAGAGAGAGATGGAGAGCTCATCATGTTGTTCTGTAACACAAACACACAAGTCGAACAAATAAAGCTGTATTATGCCATCTTAAGTCAAAGCAAGCAAAATCCAAGTAGCTAGTATCTGCCTCACTCGTGACTTCATATGGCTGCAAAATTAGCGAAACCCATAAAGATAAAGACTTGCAAACTTTAGACACACAATTAGATAAACTTGATCTAACAAACAATCGGACCGTGATGCTTCGATTCCCCAGAAGAAAGAAGAGAAGGAACTGAGATGTGAATTATTTTCAAGAAACAAAAAACCCTTTTCTCAGACCAGGTCACTGGGCAGCGGAAGATAAGAGTAATAGGGTTTTTTCTTCTTCAGCGAGCCCATCTTCATCTTCTAACTCCTGAACTGTTTTTTTCTTTCTCTTTCTTGTTCTTGTGATGTTGGAGATTGATGACGGTGGTTCAGGTGGGGTTGAAGGAGGGTGAAAGATGGAATTGGGTCGACGATGATTATGATGATGAAAGTGAGAGACTAATGATGAGAGGAAGGAGGTAGAGGACATGATGATTGCTGGATGGTATTTTTGCGTTGAATAGAGTGATATAGTCCAAAGGTTTGCGTGCTATTTTCTAATAAAGGATTTGATGGGTTTTTCCTTTCCCTTCACATGAGCTAATTATAATGAACCCCACTCAGACAACTCTTGCTCTCTACCTAGGAGCTTGCACTGCACCTGTACAAAACCGTGAGATAGGGATTATGGTGTCTAGGGAGAGATCTCAATCAAAGCATTCTTGCATTTAACCCTTCTTCCTTAAAATGGTTCTTGTGTGCTTGTTCATTAAAAGTAGCAGATAATATATATAAATTACACCCTTGATTAATTGTTAACTGGTGTTTTGTAGTCTTTTGTGAAGGTTAGGACTGTTAATTTCAGTATTTTGACTTTCTAAATTTCGTGTGTGGTGAACATGCATACTGGCTCTTTAAAGTTATATATATAAAAAAAAAAAAACAAGGCAAGCTTTTCGTCTAGAATAACATGCCAACCCTTTGAAAGTTTTCTTTTTAGGTTAATCTCCTTCAGTTTTTGACTTTTATGGGGACCTCTCCTTTGCTTCAATTTAACAGGAGATCTCATGTACTTCCTTAAATTCATAATCATGTCTTTTTGTGACTCGGAACAAGAACCAAGTAGCCATTATGGATCTTTTGACAACATTCGCTATAATTGAAGGTATGATTTAAAAGAAGTTAAATTAAATACACTCTTTAATACAAGTTAAAAGGTAATCTATAAAAAATTTAAAAGTGAAATAATACATATTAGAGTTTTGAAATAGTATGTGCTTAGATATTAGATGCAAAACTACTATTGTTTTAATCTGATTATCAAACAAGTTAATGGAAGTCAAACAGAAGAGTTTAACTAAAAGTTTAGAAAATTATCATAAATCTTATAACAAATTGAGAATAATGGGTGAGTGATTTCTAGAAAGATTTGAAGTCACTTAGCAATTGGGGCAGGACTCTTTGTCACTCAAGATACAGAGTCTAAGTAAGGATACAATGAACCATAATTTTATATATATATAGAAGGAACTTGAGACAATCCTACTCAAACAGAAGCTTTTGTCATTTTCATGCTTCCTGATCATTCTATCACAAGTGATAGTTGCATGTACAAACAAAGACAAATGAACAAGAATATAACTTGACGATTAGATTTTGTAGGATGATGTGATTAAAGGTGAATATGGTTACACTGTCGAGAATCCACAGTAATATATATAAGACTCTAATTAGTTAATTTCCTTCAATTATAAGAAGACTTAACTTTGTCAATTTGGCCTTCATTGTGTTGATCGTAGCCAAGCCAACAACTGCAAAGGCAAAGCCAATAAGCAATCGAGGGAATTGATTTGCTACATTTCTCAATTGATGAGGTCTGAGGTCACCCAAATTATATGTATTCCAACTCTTATTACTCTGGATTTCTCAAGAAGAGGAGTAGATCACCAATGCCATTACATAAAAATATATAAACCAATCTCTGGTGCAAAGATATTCAAGAGGCACCATCATGACTGGGGACATAGGATTCGAACTAATGTATTCTTTATAACCTTTAATTTGAGCTGATATAGCAAATTTTATAATTGTAAGCTCTCATTATTGTTGCCTATAGCCTACCATTAATCGTACTCTACCGTATCATCCTCATCTTTGGGTTAGCAAAAGAAGAAAATTCTCAAATATGATAATAAAGTTCTTATTGAAGTACAAGAAATGGATTAAATTTATCATGCCATACCGTATGTCGATCAAGCTACCAACGTTTCCGTATACTTTACTATTTAGCACCAAACTTCTTTGAGTTTTAAAAGCTTATATAAATGGAAAAAAGACAGACCTTTAATAATAATAATAACACTTACAATATTAGAACTTTAAAAAAATGTATTATTAAAAAAACGTCATTGTCAAGCTGGGTTTCATTTGTGTCGACCCTAACTCTTTTCTCTCATCGATCTCTCTGTCTCTGCGGGTGTCATCTAATTGTGCATGGAAATTATACTTTGACTCTCAACAAATATTCCCAAGGCACCAGTCGTCTCCTATCTCTGTGGTCTGTGCAATTATGCATTGCAACCCCAACTCACTCGTCTCTTGCTATCGTATCTGCGTCTCTCTGATCAATAGAACATGCTTGCTTCACCTTCAATTGAAAGCAAATAAACTCTTCACCTACTTGTTGTTTGCATAACCATCATTTGATTATGTCTTTTTTCTAGTTTTTTTTTTTTTCTTTTTATGACTTTTTAGTTTATGAGTTTCAAGCATTATTTACATATTTAATTCAATCAGATTTTATATTGTTTAAAATTTGCTCAATTTGACACTGGTCCGTTAAACTTCCTATTTATAAACCAAAAAAGAAAATATAGCTAACCCATTTTTAAAATTTATCATATAAAAAAGTTATACAAAGTGATCAAGGATAGTAAAAAGGAAGATCAGTTCCATGTTAGCAGAAGTCAGCATGCAACTTTTGAGGAAAAGAAACAGGAAATGAGTGATCTGATCCTCACCCACCACTTTTTTCTCGAACCCAAATAAAGAATAAAAAAGTTACCAAGTCCAGTACTGCCATGCTCATAATCTTCTGGTTTCGTTGCTTTCCTGCTCATTCAGGGCCTTGCTTCTGGTGATAAAGGTCTATCTACGAGATAGGAACAAAAGAGCACATTAGCATTGGCCACCCGGAAGTGGTAGTGTCGTTTCAAGGAAAAGGTTTCAACTTTGAATGCAAAATCAGCATAAAAAAAACATGTTTCTTCTTTTCATATCACAGTGGGCATTCCCTCAACCCTCGCCCCTAGGCAACTTTGGTTGTAATGTTATACTAACGGGAATTAAGCTCAAGTAATGGGACAGAAAAAGTTGTAAAAGTATGTTCCTTACTTTCAAAAAATCTCACAAAGTACTCTTTCCCCCAGTTGCCGTTGTATCTTATTTGGCCCACAAGAGAATTTAACAGCTTACTTTCCTTGCATAGATCGAAATTTAAGCCTCTAGAGCGCTAAGGATATATGTTGGTACTAAAGGACTGTTATCTTCTTCAAAATGCTGCCATTAAGATTGAAAGAGGAGAATGGAAAAAACGGAGCAGCGCAGAAAAAGTTACTCTGTGTGATTTCCATAATAAAATTAAATGATAAAGTTTGTTTCGTGGAGGTGGAATGCATTAAATGCATGTAGTTAATTACCATGCATATCTTCCTTTATTGGATCACTACTCTACTAGTGAAGTGCTATAATAAAATTTGGAATTCTCTTTCCTCCGTTAATTCATCTTGTGCCCACTCGAACGAAAATTCAAGTTTGAAAATGTCTACCGTATGTTTGGACGACATTTTTCTCACGTAGATTCCTAAGAAGATCCTCCCCAAAATCATAATAGAAATATTGAATTAAAGGAACTACTCTATCCAAAGTCGTTTTAAAGAGATGTACACTTATTAAGAAAGCTAATGAAATGTTTGATATACCCTTATTAATGGTACTACTCAACAATGATGCTTTGATATTCCTTTGAAAATGTAATCTGTGTAATCAAGATGTGAGAGAAATTAAAGGGTAATTTTGGAAGTAAAATTATAAACATGTATGAAAAGTCACGAACAACACTTATTTTGAATAATTAAAATCCCTCTAAAACGACTTTCATTTTGGATAGAAGGAAGTATCAAAATTTGAAGTTTAGTTAAAAATCGAAAACTACAAGTCATTCCTATTTCCAATGATTGATTAGAAAACATTAATGAAAAATCGAAGAGAGTTAATTATTTTGTAAACTTTTCGCAAACTTCTTTGGTACCAACAAAATAAAAACACGCAAAACTAAAATAATAAAAAAAAATCAGAAATTTGGTAACGCAGTTCAACACACCTTGCCTACGTCTACGGGACTTTCACCCAGCTTAATAACTTTCACTGAAGTATAATAGATTCACCCAAGGCTTTATTGAGCCGACACCACTCATCCCTTGACACTATCCCTCAACCTCATTTCTCATAAAAGAATTTCACACTCAATAGTACGACCGCCTTGTACTAACCTCGACAGAGAATTTTCATACACT
>JAOQMQ010000003.1:10062318-10075009 GCA_027563845.1 Erythroxylum subrotundum
CTTTTCTCTTCTTCAAAGCATTAGCACATTTGGATTGAATGTGTCCAAAACCTTGACATTCATAACATTGAATTCTCCTTGTCTTCCTTTCACCCTTTTGTATTTTGACTTGATGTTTTCCATTGTTACTCGATGAACTTCCTCAATTTTGCCTAAACTCGGGTCTGTCCTTTTTCATTCTCTTCAGTCACTTACTGAACTCTCGTGTTAATAGCTCCATATCCTCATTCTCATCGGATTCATCTTCTAAGTCATTCACACTCTTTCTAGTTTCCACATGTAGTGCCAAACCTTTGCTTCTTTCTTGCTTACTTATTAAAAGATTTGTCTCGAAGTTTGTAAGGATTCCAATAACTTTTTCTAATGATAAATTATCAATATCGTGGACCTCCTCTATTGCTGCAATTTTCGAAATAAACCTTGGAGGTAACGATCTCAGCGATTTCTTGACTAATTTCACGTTGGAGTATTTCTTCCCCAATTGATGAGCTTGATTGGCTATATCTCTCAATCTTTCATGAAAATCTCCAATAGTCTCATTCTCATCCATCTTCAGCTCTTCAAACTACACAACTAACATCTGTGGTTTTGACGATATCATAAATTTAGACCCTTCATGAATAGTCTGCAACATGTCCCACGCATCTTTTGTCGATTCACAAGCTAAAATCATTAAGAAGCGTCCCTCATCAACTGCATTGAATATCGCATGCATTGCTTGTGAATTTCCAAGTGCACTTTCTTCTTCAACTCTTGTCCATTCAGATGGATCTTTCTGAACTGCCTCTCCTTTATCATCAGTGATTATTGGATGCGTCCACCCATGTATTACCGAAAGCTAAGCTCTCGTGCCTTGAGCTTGAATGAAGACTTTCATCCGTGATTTCCATGCAGGATAGTTAGATCCATCCAACAGCGGTGGCCTGATAATCGATGCTCCTTCTTTTATAACCATGTTTGCAAAACTAGGATCTGCACCAACTTGTTACCAAGTTCTGAATCGGTGACCTTGCACTAATACCAATTGAAAAACCGAAGGGGGTTAGTTATTTCGCAAACTTTCCGCAAACTTCTTTGGCACCAACAAAATAAAACAAGCAAAACCAAAATAATAAAAAAAACATCAAAAATTTGGTAACGCAGTTCGATACACATTGCCTACGTCTACGGGACCCTCACCCAGCTTAATAACTTTCACTGAAGTATAATAGATTTACCCAAGGCTTTATTGAGCCGACACTACTCAACCCTTGACACTATCCCTCAACCTCACTTCTCATGAAAGAATTTCACACCCAATAGTACGACCGCCTCGTACTAACCTCGACAGAGGATTTTCACACACTGTTTGATAATAAAGATAATTAAATGAACAACTCAAGTGATTAAAATAACTAGAAACAAAAATGATAATACACTTGAGATGAAAAGAACAAATTCCTGATGAGTTCCTCTCTACTGAAATAGATCTGGAAGTTGTCGCAACAATAATAGGCTGATTCACATAAACACCAACAATTCACTTCGATATGCTCAATAATGAAATACGTCTACAACATCAACCCTTACTCACAAATCTCCTTCACCTGACTCACATAACCCATCAAACGTTGTTCAGCTCTATTCACCCACGTACGCCTCAACCGCAGTATCTATTTCATTGAACAATCAACACACATGCTCCTATTCCACGTACACATAACAACTCAATTGTAGCACGTTAACCACTGCAGTATTTTCACCACACAAAGGACTCACACACAAAGGACTGCAACAGTTTCACCACACTTCAATGCCACACACGCAATCTTCACTTTTATTAATGCAACACCCACTACACACTTTATAGTTCTCAAGCTTCAATTAACGCACACCTGTTGTTTTGGAGATGGATCACCGCAGCTATATCTCTCAGCTCTTATAAAACACCCACTGCACCATCATAACTCCTCTTCACCATGCCTTTCAATCAGACAATCATAACCAAACAATTGACGCACACTCTCATACTATGCCACTACACACTCACGTTTTTCAATAAGTAATTAATGCACACTTGTGGACAATTAATGCATACTCCAACGTTGCCTTATCTCACATACACTCTATGCATTATGCCCACATAAACACAGTAAGATTAACTGCAGGAGTAGATGAGAGACGTGCGCAATCTCTTCAAATAATAAGAGTCTCACTTCAAATACACAACAACCTCATCTTAATTTGAATTTTAAGATTTGCAATATCTTTAAGATCTAATAATAAAAAGTGTCAAAATTAAATAATAAGATATATAATAAATATCTTAACAATTAAGGCCCTAATTTGGCACTCCCTAAGAAACGTGGCTTCAAATTATGAAATGAGAACCTTGCTAATCACTAGTCACTCCTAAACTTTATAATGTAAATTTATTAACTTGAGGTCAAATGTCATCACCTTGAGGCATCATAATATTAACTAAGTGAGGAAATTTAAAAAGAAATGTTGAAAGATACATGTCAACTCATTTTTCATTATTATAATCACAATGAATCATAATCAATATGATACCATTTTTAAGGACAATCAAAACTGTGGCAGTCGTAGGGCCTTTATGAAATCAAATTTATCGGCTTGCTTATATGGACCCAACCGCCCAACTCCCTGCCTTGGGCTCCGTTTACAACTGTACCTTTGCTTTTAATTGTAAAGTTGCCCTTTTGCCTTTTTCAAGTTTTGGCTTGTTGATTTTGTAAGTATATAATAATTAGCTAAATGGTCATTACCTTCCACTAACCAATTCAGTTTCTCAAAAAAATGTATATTGAAACGACGTAGAATTAAATTACTATATTATATAATTGCATTGTGGGACAGTAGAACATTTTAATTTCTTGATGTTTCGAAAAAGACGATTTATTTCATTAATTAAATGTATGAACATATTTTTAAACTTTAAGTAATTTCTTAATATTTTAAACATTTACAAATTATCATTTAAAAGTTAATATTATTCACGCTCTTATGTGAATAAAACTTATTATCGTATCAACGTTAGTAATTTTGATATAAGGAGTTAATGACAATACAATGTTATTTTTATTATAGAAATTTAAAGAGTGTTTAATTAAAATTTAATGTGTAAAGAGCTAATTAAAAATTATTTGATAAAAGATAAGATTTAATATATCAATATTAAAAAGCTTATCAGTAAAAGTTTAAAACGTTAGGACTTATCATAATGTTTTACCTTATTATGCTTGGATCTTACCTGGACAAATAAAGGGGGCAAAAGTTAGGCCCTAACAACCATGGTGTCGAGCAGCCCAAGCGGAAAGAATCTATCCCACAGTAAAATTCTCAGTTTGCGAACTGTCCGTACATTAATTTGGTGTTGGGTCTGAGAATAGATTGATTGACAGCTACTTACTACCTGCACATTTATATGGGAACTGGTCATGCTTTGTTTGCTTCTGAAACTCCCAGGACATAATATGGTCAGTCCCAAGTGGCTAATGGCCTGCTATGCTGAACAGGACTAGTCCTGTAAAGAGGATCCCACACGAGCTATGGAAAGCACATGCCTGAAACAACCTACGTTGAGAGGTGAGCAATGAGTGGTCCACTTGTTGCAGGAAATGTCATATTTTCCTGATTGTTAGTTCATAGAGTAGATTGGATTCTGTAATATTAGGAAGCAATTCAAGGTAACCGCAGTTAGTACTAGAGTTCTATGTCGGTCAACCCTGATATTTAAATAACTGTAAATGAAAATATCATATAATTTATTATCGAATCATAATGCCTGCTTTCATGTAGCATGTTTGCTTGTATTTATAAAATTATCTATATTCATTCGTATTACTGAATGTTTTAATCCTAGGACTATATGTATACTATTTACTAATCTATTCAATTTAATAATCTATTAGAAATGTCTTTACAAATAGTCAACAGGATTTTATGTAGCATATGTGCTAGTACTTATAAAAGGGTAAAAGATAAATTTGTTTAGTTTGGGAAATTGTCAAAAAAACCTCATAACTTAAAATGTTTGAAAACTATCCTTGTACTTTAAACTTTTTCAAAAAAACTTCCTAACGTTGACTACTATTAAAAGATATACGAAATTTATATACGATAAATATGGTCCTCGTGGATCAGTTATTTTTAAATGATGCGAACCTTAATTATTAACTCAAAATTCAAATTAATATTTTTAACTTAGACTCACCCTTGTCTTGGAAACCTAAACCCAATCCACCTAACTTGACTCTTCCTACCGTCTACCTAATAGGATAAACCTAAAATACCTCCCCCCAGATAACGGATGTCCCTTGTTCGATTACAATAATGGAGACCAGAGAAGATAAAGTTTAAAAACTATTAAAAGTTATGTTTTAGAAACTATTAAATTTATAGGTTAGTGTTGTAACATTTCTACTTATTCTTTTTTTTTGTCCTTTCCTTTAGTTGTTATTGAATTAACATACCAAGTAGCTGGGTTTCTCAACGTCTCTATTAAAAAATACTTGCCTCAATAAATCCATTTTTAATTCCTCTCTAGTGATCATTGATCTTTGCCTCTAAAAAGGCCTAATGAATGCAATGCTTTTATTTTCTTTCTTCCATTTTCTAATACAAGCCTAGGATATTTCATCTTTACCTTCTCCTTTATACTCTCATGATGTGATCTTATTAAGGTTGTCTAGATTTTTCTCTCTTTAGTTTGATATGTTTCAATGTCTTAAATTGCTTCCTTCTAAAGGTATGCCAAACTAGATATATTGACCCATTTTTTAATGCTTTTTGAAATATGCAAAGTGAAATTTAGGATTCACCTACAAGCTTGATAAATATATGAATGATGACTGTTCTTTTTTCTTAAAACTAATGTCAATAGTTGTTGTCATATATGTGGATAAACTCAATGCTACTTGTTTTCATTTTTTTCATGATATTCTTTATCTCATGGTTCCATACACAAATTTATTTTATAAAGAGGATAAACAACTCATAATTAGTTCCTTATAAACCATATTTATCTACCAGTAGGTATGTCCCTTGGTGGGTTTGTCTTTTAGAGCATGAAACGTGAATGCTTTGAACATTTAGGTCACAACAATTTTTTCTTAGGAAATATTTGTCTAATGATGGGTTTGTCCCTTAGTGGTTTCAGTCTTACCATTAGAGCTTTAATGTTTATTTTTCACAACTTATTTATGTCTTCTTGTTTTCTTTCTCATATGAAAGACCCTAAAATTTACTTTTAGTTTTGGCATGGTAGAAACTTCAAATTTACCCCTATTATGCACTATGAAAGAGGAAATATGCATAATTTAATATTAGAACTAGATCGTTTGACGATTCTACAATTCACATACACAGTAAGAGACTTAGGCCATATAGGGGTCTAAGTTTTTTGTTATAAATTTCCTCAAGATTCTTTTAAGGATGGCATTAGAGATATGATAAGTGAATCTCAAATCATTAATTTGATTAATTTAATTAAAAAAGACTATAAGATTGTGGAGGTATTTTTTATAACATCAAATATCCCTTACTGATAATGATACATAACAAAGGATGTTGTGAAGTAGGTGAACAAGTTGATTGTGAGGTTTTAGAGGGTGATCAAGCTACTTCTGAAGTAGGCAGTATAGAAGTTTTTGTCGTTAAAGAAGGTGAACAAAGTGATGGTTATGTTATAGAGGGACAACAATCTATTTTTAGGGAGCCTAAACAACCTACCATTAATGATGCATATAATTGTGAACTTAGTGATCCAATATATCAGGTAGACAAAGAAGAAGTTAGTGACATTGTTCTAGTTCATTTAATCTTGGGGACATATCTGAAAAGGTGGTTCATAAGAGGCTATGAAAGAAGTTGACCAATTTTTTAATGATGGTGCACAAGATGTCCCAATAGATAATGATCTAGATATGCAAATAGATTCAAAATATGAATATTTTTAATGAGATTAGGAGTATGGATTAATAAAGAAGGAAGAAGCAGGCCTAAGTTTCCAAATTTTGAAATAGATAATGATATGATGAGGCTAATTGATTTAAGGACTGATGTGTTATTTGATTCAGTTAATGCATTTAAAAAGCTTTAGTTAAATGTCATATAAAAAGTATAAGCAATATGGTCACAATGCAAGGACATGTTCCAAGAGAATACATAATAATGCTTGAAAAGTCAAAGTAGCTAACTAACATAAAAACCAACACATAGGCAAAAGAAAAGAAGAAACTAAATATTTTTGTTTGTTTATATTGCACATTATGGGTAGCTATTTTTTTTATATAATGTAGATTCTAGATAGCTACTTTTTATATATGGTGCACATTTTAGATTAATACTATTTGTATATGGTGCATATTTTTTATAATTATTTTTGTATATGGTGTCGTTTTGGATGATGAATTATGGTTTTCATATATACTATCTCTTTTGGGTCATTAATTATGTTTACAGTTAAATTTGATTGAAATTTCATAGTCATCTTTGATTGTATAAAAGTTTTATTTTTATATATGTTATACTCTTTCAATCATGAAATCGTCCTAATATTGATAGAAATTTTATATATGGTTTTCATATATGTTGTATAAGAATTATTTGATTACAAAAGACTTGATATTTTACTTTTTACAAAAGTAAATTAGCATTATAAAAAAAAGGAATAAGCTAAAAAAATCTAACTAAGATGGTACCAATTCATTAATATGGTGGATATTTGAACATAACACTATATCTAAAATTTATTGTTATAAATTAAATACAAAGTATTATGAAGCCTAGAGTTGATCAAATATAGACAAACATCATGGTCTCAATTTTGGAGTACATGTATTTTGACAAGTAAATAACTAACTATGTCCAACGACAATAATAAAAATGACCCAACTACAATCAACATCTTTCACATAATAAATGATCTTGTTGATTCTTTAATTTGTCAAAGATCTCTCTAAAATCATTTATGATATTTATGCCTTTTGGGAATTTTACATCATGCCACACAAAGTAATCACTTTTTTGTTTGCTTTACAAATAAAAAGTATAAGATAATTTAGCAACCCACCATGATGTAATCTAATTTACTAAAGTAAATTTTTATTTAAATTTCATTTTAAATTGTGCACATCCCTTAAAATCACCTTCTTGGGTTGAGCTCGGTCCAAGAAGTCCTTACAGGTGTCATCAATTCAAAAAATTACAATAATATAAGTGGTCTTCAATCTTATTAATTGTATTACTGGATAAATTTGTAGTCTTCACATCTTTAACTTTTAAAAAGTGAATACAACAACTGAAATTAATAATAAGTATGCAAATAGGACAACATTAACCTCTGGCCATAGATATGAATAGAAAGAAGATGACTTAGGAATATTATAAAATTTCAAGTTTTCGTACAACTTTCGTTGTATAGAAAAATAAAAGTAGTTTCTAATTTGACTTTGAAAAACTTTAGGATAGCAAAATATAAACATAAGAAGAAAATTAGAAATCAATCTCTAAGAAATGTTCCATATGCTCAAGATTATTTTAAACATGAGCGATGCAACAAACTATACAAAAACAATATAAGCTTAAGTAAATCAACTTAAGGGTATTCACATATATAAGCACATCAGGAACACTCATCTTAGCTGTTGATAAGCACATCATAGCCTCATCCTCATTCAATTGTCAAATTTCACACTTAACATGATATAGTTAAAAAACGGAAAAATTGCAGTAAAATTAAATCACATTAATTTCTATTTCAAGAACAATATGAACACTACCAGTCATTTATTTTCATACAATTATATAGGAACTAGGAAGAACGTCCAAGAATCCATATCTAGATGTTATAAAAATGCATATTATAAGAGATAGAGAGCAAGAGGTGATATTATTACTTGGGGTTCTATCACACTCTCTGTTCATCAACAAAGGGAAAAAGAGCATTATGAAATTACACTACAGTTCTAATAGAAATTAAGCATTGGCACTGCAATTTCTTTTGGATTCATAAGTTGATGATAAAATATCTCAAATCTAAATCTTAATTTTCATATCTTTATTTGCATATTATTTTATACAGAGCTTGTTTGTCTAATACAATCCTATACTAAGTAACCATAAATATCTTAAATGGTTTAGCAAACTATGGTTGGGCAATTGAAGAAAATTTAAAATAGGCTGAATTAGAGAAGAAAAAAACGTAAAAAGGAGGCTGAAATGGAGAGGGAAAAGGGAATAAATCTCTCTAAGGTTGCAAAAGAGACATGAATACATTTCTTCTCCAGTATATAAAATTGAGCTTCCATATAATACAAATTTCAGCCATGATACTTTATAGTGAATGATAGTGAAACTGTTGTCAACAACTAGTCAAAATTACACGATCCTGCACTTCATAATTTCTACTTGCAATAAAAGCACTTTCCAAAGAACTAAGAAGATAAGGAAAAAAAAGTTTTTTCTCAAGGATGGTAAATCTTAATGCATGCGGACGCATGCTATATTAAAATGACATTACTCAATTAAGCCTTAGTGCATTAATGTGCCAATCAAATGCATAGGAAGCACATCCAATATACACATTTTAAAGTACAGATTGTAGGAAGTAAGTTATAAAAAAGAAAATAAGTTGAAAGTAAGCTAGCATAACCTAAATCTCATATACCTTTCGTTTCCACAATAGGCAGATGAAGATAATGATGAAGAGATTTGGTTAAGTTGTTTCTTCTATGGTTTGTTCAACTTTGGTTACACTTACTTCTAATGCTTATTTACCCTTATCTCACGCTTCTTCATGCCCTTATTCTGTTGATTATTGATTGTCTTCTTCACGCCCCACTTTCTTTACTATATAATGTGAGGATGATTGAAAGGAAATCGATGAAGTATTTTGGGAGGAAATTAGGTTAAATAGATTTGGAAATTATTTAGGTTAATTGGGTCAAGTTTAGTGAGTTAAGAGATGAGGGAGGGGTTGGTTAAAAGGGTCAGGTTACATTTTGGGTTAATAATTATGGTCCATATCACTTAAAAATAATTGGTCCATATGGACTAGATTTGCCACATAAAAATTTATTTTAATTTTTTAATAGAAGTTAACTTTAGAGGGTTTTTTTGAAAAATTTCAAACTGAAAATTTTTAACAATTTCAAAGTTTAGGGATTTTATAAGATTTCTGAAATTATAAGGAAAGTTTTCATCTTTTACCATTTACAAAATTATCTACATTCATTCATATTACTCAATCTTTGATAAATAGTAGTTTTAGGACTATATCTATTATTACTTTTGAACTACTATTTAATATTCTGTTACAAATTTCTTTATAAATAGTCTATAAATTTTAACATGTAAATAAAATTTATTTAATATTAAAACCAATGTTACTTATGGTATTATACTTACACTGATGTACAACAAATATGTATATCACAAATATACATATCAATTATAAAAATATATATAACTTTTTTACTGAGCAAACTCGAAGTCATCACCAAGATTGAAGCTTTAAAAATTATAACAACTAGTCTAGATGATTTAAGTGCAATGATTAAAGGATGGAGTATATTTTCAAATAAGAACTCAATCAAAATAATGAAACGTTTATGATTTCTCGTGACAAAATCTCAATCTCACCATTTATAACTTTGAAGTTAAGGGACATATTAGTTTACCAAATTTATAGCATGACATTAACAAAGCAATTGCTATTAATTTAAGGTTTAGGAAGTTGGAGTAGAATCTGACTTCGTGCATAATAAAATAATGAAGAAACCTTTTCATTCTATTTTTCAAAAGTCAAAATTACTTAAATTCTGTAACATGATTAATGCATAAAAAGAATAAAACATGAATCATATAATCATACCTTATTGTGTAGTTGGATTATTTTCTTATCATTTTCTTCATGTTGTTTTTGAAATTAGGTCATTGCAACCACTATAGTCATATATTTGTTTGGCCTATGATGGTATCTATGGAATACGTTAAGAGATTTCCTTTTTTTTTGGGTCTTAGACCAGGATATCCACCGGCGGACCTAGTGACTAATCCCCTCGCTGGTTTGTAGGTACCTTATAGGGTGGGACAGCTGGCCCAAGGATTTAAGGCTGCTCTATACCCAAAGTCAAGGATCGAACCCCTGACCTTTGGTTAAAGATGGATGAGTCCCTGTCACTCAACCACACCCCTTGGGTTGTTAAGAGATTTCTACAAGTGGTGTAGAGAAGATTAAACAAGAAATGCTAGCTTCTTTAGAGCCTAAACCTATTTATAGTAACATTTGGATCTTTTAGTAATTCAATTGAAATAAAATTATAATTATAACTAATTTTAATTAAATATCAATTGGGCTCACATAACATCTAACATCTAATATCTTATGTTGTTCTTTTTTTATTAAATATTTCATATTTAATCCTAAAGTTTCTCAAACTTTACAACCCTATATAACTTTAATTAAAATATTTGTTTTATCTCTTCAACCCATTTTTTGTACGTGACCTATTAGGTTTCTAAATAATTGATATAAATTATAATCCAAAATTGTATTTGAGGTTAGATAAATTAAATTCATTAATTTCATCTTTGATTTTGTAATTAAATAATTCATATTCATATCTCAAAATTTTGCGTTTAACAAAGCATCATGTCTACTCAAATATTTAAAAAATATTAAAGTGATTTTGACTTTTTTTTTCTATATATGATTTTTATGTAATTTAATCTTTTCATCATACAATCTGATGAAACAAAAAAAATGAAATTAATGTTCTCCACTGTCATTAATTGATAAGTAGCTTATTTTTAAACTTATACTAAGAAACTAGTCAAATGAAAGAATAGCCTACAAATCCTTAATCATCTCATGGATAAAAGATAGTTACTTTCCCTGCAATTTGATTTATTCCTTAAAATTCTTCTTATTTTATATTTAAAAAATCCCGTATTTAACACAATAATGATAACCACGTTTTTTTTTCAAACATTTTTAATAAAATTGAGACGTAAAATGATTTAACCCTTGTCACGTGTTAAGTTCTATCAAAATTTTTGATATAAAAATTAACATAGGTTATAGGGAACATAAAGATAAGAATGGAAATCTTTTTTTAAAAATTAAATCATACATAAATTTTCGTAAATAAGTCGAAATGTGAGAGAATTAAGGGGGAGTAGGGGCGTAAGAAAAAAACTATATACAAGTGAGAGTCGGACTACTTAAGCATCATTTGCTCACTAAGATTTGTTAGATGATTAAATTGCAAGATATTGTCAATGCAAATAAGTTGCTCTCAGCCTTTCATTGACATTTGAAGTAGCCTCATTAGTTAAGGATTGCTTACGATATCTTTGTTAGGTCTCTTTTAACTACTGTTAGAAAGAAGGACAAACCTTTATTTATATACTGAAATTCATGTACTTTTTACCTACATATTGCAGTAATTGTAAAGCTCAAGTCCAAACTGGCGAATTCAGCATTTTATCATTTGTAACTCTTTGGATTAGCATTATCTATACATGAGGTTTCTTTTATTAATTAAGTACGATTCTTTTATAATTTTACAATTTCTCGCTTTCACGTGGCAGAAACATTCACACCCATGAAAAAGCAAGTTAGAAGAAAGTAGATTTTTCCGGAAAGTGAAAAGACAAAGGTGATAATGTGCATCATTTTTCTGTAATCATCCGGAACACGAGGATAGGATCGTTTTATGTGCTGTTTCCAAAGTGTCTTCTCTGAGATGCATAAACAATAAACAAATATGAAATTACAGGTTGAAAGGAGGATATATAAGGTACAGGGCTTGAAGGATAGCTTTTTACCTAACCTGCACCAACTTGTATTAAATTAAGTGGACCACATATTTGTGTCTTCATATAACAGTGGACCAGGATATTTAATCAGTATCGGTTCTCTGAAATGTATGATTAGTAGAGTCAGATTGTGGTATGATGTTGAACCTTACTGATCAAGTGTCCATACAATTAATAAAAGCTGTTCACGGTATCTGATGAGATAAATTGACATAATAGAAAAGAAAGTAACATTGGATTAGCAAGGCTCGACTTATCATTATGTCCATTCATAGGCAAAAGTCTTATCATAATTTTAAACTACAGGTTATATTATGATTATGAATTCTTACACCAATTGCAGTTTGACAGGGACATAATTAAAAATAATGTGAATGTAATTATAACAAATTATAATAAGAGATCTGACTATTACCATAATATTGCAGTCACGTTCAGATTTGCGGTCCGCAATTTAAAATCTTGTGCATGAGGTTGGAGTGCACTGTTCCTCTCATTCAAACAGCGGCTTCTTTCTATAAAGATACAATTTTGTTAGGATCGAATTTATCTGAAAGTCAAACCATGAGATTCTGCAGTTCTGTAACTCTTCAAGGATTAAGCAAAAAATATAAAGGTGTTACGGACTATATAATTACGCCAAAACACGCAGCGACTATACTTTGAAGCAACTCATTGGTGCATTAATTTCAACAAAAGACGGGAGTTCATGATTCCCAGGTCTTGCTTCTTACAGTGGTTAATTACCTTAAAAGAAACAGGTTGACTTATTGCAAATGATCCAAAACCCATTTAAGTCTTGTGCATTTGCAAGCATCAACCAATACAACAGTTTCAAATAAGTGACCAATGCACTTAAATTTTT
>JAOQMQ010000003.1:10101976-10118531 GCA_027563845.1 Erythroxylum subrotundum
CATAATCTTTCTTCTTATATGAATCATTAATTAATCAAATTACTCACTTAGGTCTATTTGTTATTCCATTAGTTAAAGGATTCTTGACCAAAAAAAAACTTTTCTTCCCCATAAATATATCTCTTTGCATATTTGTGTGTTTTAAAAAGTTATCATCAATTATTTCAGTTGGTTGCATTCTATTATTTATGGATAAGTCATTAACTGTATGTATACTTTTATTATCGTCTCTCACTCATATATGATAAGTTCTGTTATAAAATTTATGCATCATACTTATCTAATAACTCATGCAACTAGTATACGACGAGAGCATATTATCATACATCTATTAAGAATATATGACTTCTCAACTAGTGAATTAATCCTTACGAAGATTTAGTACGTTATACCTTAGATCATTTATTGTATCAATCATTGTCTCATTCTCATTATATAAATATTTTCTAATCGTACTACCTTCTATATAGAAGTTAGGCCCTTTTGAATACATCTTAATACAAATTCATAATTGAAATGATATTTCTTATTTGTCAATCATTTGAATCAAATTAACTCACTTTTCTATAATATCCCAGTATATTAAATCATTCATGATTTTGTAATAACATTGTAAGATATCAAATATTAATTCAATTCTCTAAAATTAGAAAGTAAAAAAGGTACTTAATCTTCAAATACTGTATAGATGGTAGATCCTTCATCTAATTCTTCATTTAAGAACATAGTCTTTACATCCATTTAATATATATATTAAGAACTATTCCAATTACTAAGGCTATAATCAATTAAATTAATGTAAATATTATAACAAATGAGAATTTCTTCTTAAAATTGCTCTTCAATTGTGTGTATCCTTTTGCCACTAGACACGTGTTTTATCATTCAAAATTGCCATAAGTCTTTTACTTAACATTTAAAAAGAATTGATTTTGATGGCTTTGTGTCCTTTCAGAATATTATCCATGTCTTATACTTATGTCAAACTTAGTGAAGTTCGTTCTTCTTCTACTACTATACTCATCCATCCCTAGTAAGATTAGATGGAGCCTTTTCACATTTCTCAGCTTATTATTTTCTTTTGGAATTACCACAAGGTTATTCCTTTCAACTTCAAAATTATATAAGGAATAATATGCTTACAATATGGGTATAATAAAAATTTAAGAAACGAATCTCTCTACATTCATATTGCTCCCACTTGAATCAAATAGTGATAAAGAGCTCCAACTAGGTTGCAATTGTCATTGATCATAAACCAATCCATCATACCCTTAAACTAATCCCACTTAGATGAATACCATTCAATTGGTCTTGTCTTACAAGATCATTCTGTTTCAATTCTCTGATATAGAGATGAGTTTTTAACTATCTTTTCTTTCTTTAGAAAATCATTCTTTAAGAATGAGATATCTTGTGACACAAATTCAATTAGTTGTTTATTACCTTGGTCACCTTTGAACACATATCCTTCAGAATGTTTAGAAAATACCTTTCAAAGATACTCTTCTTTCATTTGGAACCTAAATTCCTATATTATAAGAGGGACCATGAATATAGATAACAAACACATTCTTAAAAAATCAGATATAGTTAATTGGGTATCTTACCTATCCATATCTCATATGGTGTTTTAGGATATAATTTCATAGGCACCCTATTAATTACATATTTGATCATCAATGACACATGAACTCAGAAAGTGATGGGTAAATTTTCATATGCCATTCTAGACCTAACCATGAGAAGAGTGTTATACCTTATCTATGCACCACCAGCTTGTTGGTGGATTTATATAATAGTCATTAGCTATCCATTCAATTTTCATCATATAACCTCTTGAATTGATTAAAGAACTCTTTTTATACTCGATTAGTTCTTAAAATCCTTATTAACAACTAAAGCCATATACTTCTTGAAATAACATAATATTTCAAATTTTGAAAAATCAATTAAATATAACTATAGTGAGTATAGTTATTGATAAATGTGATGAAGTAAGTATTTTTGTGTCATGCTTTCATATTTGTTTAGCCACAAATATCTTAATAAGTTACTTGTAATAGCTTTGTAGCTCTTTTTCCCATGCTCAATGGCTTTTGCTCTATTTGTTAGCAAGAAAATGTTCATAAGTAGATTAAGCTACTTTATGTAGGTCTTCTAAACAAAATATGCTTGAACAATAATCGATTTTATTTAATGTGACCAAAGTATAAAATGCCACAAATTGACATAGATATTATAAAAATTAGAAAATTTTGTTAAACCAAAAAATCTAATTTTATTTGTTTAATAAACAACATCTAATATTATAAATCCATCCAACTTGAAACCATGACTATTATAATTATAAAAAAAAGTTATCCTTTCCATCGTTGTGGAAATTATTATGCATTTAAGGCTAACTAAAACATGACATAAGTAATATTTGTTTTCTCTCTAGGAGGTTCTTTTCCTTTCAATTTAGTTGGGCTTAGTCCTTCTTGGAATCCTAAGAACTATGGAAGGCTTTCCTTCCACTTTTCATTCAGACTTATCATAGTACTTCCTTTTCTTAGTTTTTAATTCCTTGTGAGCATAACTTAACCCTAAATGCCTCAATATGTAGCTTAAAAGCCTTAAGATAATTATAAATAGGTGCCACACATTATCCTATATTATTTTGATATTCATATTATAGGTTAAGTCCACTTTCACATACTCCTAACACGGAGGCAAACTATGTAACAACTTATATTAGCTCCATATAAGATAAAATATGACTAATATCCCTTGGTTTACTATGTTTGACATTAGCTTCACATACTCATCATTTATTTATTACGATACATATATATATATATGTCAAATATAATAGTAAGTGATCATAATATAGTCACTGGGATGCCACTATAACATACACCGTGAACTATATGTCTATGGTATGGTCATACCTCTTAATCTCTAGCATAACATCATTATATATCTTATATAAGCCAAAATTTTCCTCTTTTACATAATTCGTATACTTCACAATTAGTGTCCTTCTTAAAGACTATCATGATTTCATGTAATGAGACAAGAGTCCATTTCTCTTCCAATATATATTGGATTTTCATAATTCCAAACTTCTAAATTATGGCAATTAAAATTTTCACCTCTAATGAATTCTATACAAAAAAAATATATATATATGCAATAGTCATTTTTCTTAAACAAATATGTCCATAATAACATATTTAATATGTGAATGTTATCAATTTCAATGAATTTGATGCAATCTCCTAAATAAAAAATTTAATTATTTTCACAATTATCTACGGAAACAAAAGGTCACTAAGTTTCCAATCATCATCTATATAATAGTTGATCAACAATTAATAATTCTATTTAGGTATGTTTATTTACAAATATCTCAAGTATGATATGTATAACACGTACATATGAAACAATCAAATTTGAAAAAACAATGCATTTCAATAGACACATAATATTTAAATTTTATCTATTGTTACAAACAACTAATGGTATGCAAGTATCTTTAAACGTTCAAAAAAATTGATTAACACTTTTGAATAAAATAATAAAATTTGATGAATCCTACGAATATGAAATTTGAAGAATTCTATGGGGAATCTATTTAATTAGTTTTTTAAATGTATCATTGAAATTCATATCTGTTATGATCTTTATAATGTCCTTTGATAGGCTACCAAAACTAAAACCTCTAGACACTTCTTTTCTCCTATGCTCCCTAAAGAAAGTTTGCACCATTTGATTATATGTGTTAATATGATTCAATGAGGTATTGAACACTCTAATTAACAAATCCATATGTTGGGGCATGAGCATTTTGCAAAGCGCTTCATTTTTTTCTCATGGGAATGGAGAACCATTGACAACCAATAAAGATGAGGCCTTGGATCATGTTATTCACCAATATAACATGTAACATTAGTTTGTCTCAAGCACTATATGATATTGATTCAATTGTGCCTTTATGAAATTCACATGATTTCTTTGTGCTGGAATTTAAACTAAAATAAGTATTCTCATTACAACCATTCCCTGAAATGAATTGGATGAAAAATAATATTAAACACTTTTGAATAATAAGCTAAAATGTGTCACATAATATGGGCCTTAGTGTGTGTAACCTTACACACTTTCAACCTCAGTTGTCTCCTCTAAGTGTAACAATGGAACCAATGGCACTAGCAGGAGAAAGCAGTTACCCATTCATCTTCTCCATATATTGATCTATGGGAGGACACCTTTTTTTGTCCTCCAACCATAGTCCATTCATTGTGCAACCAAAAGCAATGATTATGTAAACTTGGTAATGACAGTAGTATGTTTTCACTTTCTTAGGTGATGGTGACGAGGAGTGGTAGCAAACAGAGGGGGGATGTAACGGTAGCAAGTCCTCCATCCATTCTAGGCGCTAACCTCGGTGGAGTCTCAAAGAGACTCTCCATTCCATTATCTTCATCACTGCTCATCAGTGCATGACTTGCCATTAGGAATAAGGATCTAGACCATCTTTTTGTTCCTTTTAGTTGGGCTTCGAAATACAATAAACAATTTTGTAATGTTATGGAATCTAATTAAGTTTCTATTATTTAATTAGATTTTGTTTCCATCATTTATGATATTGTGGATAGGTTTTAGGTTTTCTCCAATTTGTATTGTGCATGTCTATATTTTGTTATCCAATGGTGATTTTGCATTATATATGGAAATATAATTTTTAATCTGTCATTCTTAGAAGAACGAGAACATTAATAGAGAAACTAGGATTACTAAAGATGTGTTCATGTTCGTTGGACGTTAATCTCCATTGTGTGTTTTGTTTATAATAGAATATAAGTTTTAAAGGGTCATCTTGAGTAGGAACAAATCTTAATCATATCTCATACAATGATTCTAATTTGTATGACGTTTGGGATTATTGTTTATGTCTACAATTCCGTTGTATATTAGTCTGTATAGTGTTTGTTTTGTAATCTATATAGTGTTTATATTATATGGATTTGCATTTGTTGTCATATCATATTAAGTTATTACTTCATAAAAAACTGTTGTTCCCATCCACGATAAGAACTCAAATTGGAAAAAACATAAATCTTATACAAATATGATTATACCAGATATTTATAAATTAATTATGCACAAATGTCATAATTTAAAAACCACATCTTATAAAATTTGAATTATTCTAATTCAACAAATGAATTATTGATAAATAATAATTCATCAATAAATGGATTATGAGACTATAAAAAAGTAGTATGTGACATATAGAACATAAGAGATCTTATTCTTAGTATAATAAGATAATCTAATTTAAATTCAACATATGAATTATCTATTATGAAAAATAATTATTGGAATCCATTTATTATCAAATCACTTTATTAATAAAGTGAAGAAAATTAAAAAATTATCTAATAACTCATCAATGAAATTAATTCAAATTTCAAAATTCTTCATGATATATATACACTATTGCTCTGATACCAATTGTAGGAAATATATCACAAAAATATATATACATGATCTTTCATCTTATATGCATAATTCATGAATCAAAATCAAATCGCTTGCTTGAATTTGATTGTTATTCTATTAGTTAAAGGACCCTTAATAAGAAACTATTTTCTTTGTCGTTGAAAATATCTCTTTGTATATTTATGTCTTTCAGAAGATTATCATCAATCTTTTCAATTAATCATTATCTATTATTTATAGATATTTTCATTACCTATTTTTTAAAATTTATCATTTGAAAGGTCACACCTTTTAAACTCATCAGGTATTTCCTTTTATTGTCAATAAATAACATATTATTATTTTAATAAAATAATATTTTTAATAAAGATGATATTAAATACTATCATTAATTGCTCCAATCCTATTAAACTTGTGAGTGAAAGTATAATCTTCCCAATCCATTTCCAATATCTATATGGAGCTTTGCAAGCTTTAGATATATTTGTATATATATCTATATCAAAACAAAGCAATAATGGTTTCCTATTTTTAGATATATTATATGCTAATAAAAAGCATGTCTACATTACATTGACCGAGATATGTTCATATGTCACTACTAGAAGTAATTTATAAAATTTAAACTTTACAAAATTGTTTTCAAATGTGTTACATATTATCAGTAAATTGTGTTTAATGTATATTTTTATATAACTTATAATTGTATTTTGAGTTTTGTCTTGCACGCTATCTCAAGAATGAAATATATTTGAAAATTTGAACTATTGATTTCTTAATTTTTATTTATCAATATCTTCTTTTTTTAATATTTAAATTATATTGAAATTTTCATATTTTGAATATATTTACGTTATAGATTAGGTTAAAAGTAACATTTTCATCATAATCTAACTTGAACGCCAATATTTAGAACCCCCAATTTCAATCATAACATTTTCAAAACATTCAAAATAAATCTTAAATAGACAAAATTTTTAACAAAGTTCAATTTTTGTTAGTTATACGTAACGTCAATATTGATATGATATTTTTATTATTTTTAAAATTCATTAGTGGCCTCATTGCCAAGTGTATGCCATGTGGCATAATGGAGCCTATATGAATTTTAAAAAAGCTTAAAATTATTGATATTTTGTCATGTTAATTTTATTATTGTGTTATATTAATTTTTTTTCATTAAGTTGTTAAGTAAAATCTCTAAAATCCTTAATCTAAAACCCTAATTGTAAAAATGAAACTTAAATCTATAATTCCTATTTAAATTCACGCTCCTCACCTCTCTATGGAACCAATTTCCTCTTCTTTCTCTCTCACACTGTTCCTCTTCTTTATGTATTGCACCTGCTTCTGACTTCATCTTCTTTTCATGCATTTGAAAGCTGTCCAGTTGGAGGGTTTTCTTGTATCTTGTGAGATCTGACATGAGACAAGCTTGTTTATGAGTTTTTTTATCCTTAAAATTAATTTTGTCATTTAAAAAAAAAGGTTATAATGTTCATATATGTTTCTGCTCTATATTGTAGTTGTAAACCTGACCTTGTATATGTCTACTCTTAATAGTTTCAATCCATCTTCTTATAGTTTGTTCTTCTTTTCTTCTTGTTACTATTCTTTGTCTATAAATCGTGACATGTATAGAATTGCGATTTCAAGAAAACAACTTTCTCTATTAACTTTCAGTCCATTTTTCAAGTTTTCATATGATGAGAAGAAAATTAATGAGAAAGATGATTGTTTTCTTAAATCTAATACATGAAACTTCCAATTTGATTTTTGCTACAACCCAGTAAGGAAGATGTTTGTTTAAAGTTTATAAAATCAGGTTTTCTAGCATAAGAGAGAAAGAAGAAGAAGCTAATGCAGAGCACGAATTCAATTAGGGATAAGGGATTTTAGTTTCATTTTATAATTAAGGTTTCAGATTAGGGATTTTAGGGAGTTTACTTTAATTAAAATTAACATAACACAATCATTAAATTAATATAATAAGTTATTAATAAATTTAAGTTTTAAAAAAAAGTCATATGAGGTCTTTTATGCCACGTGGCATACATGTGATAATAAGACCTCCTAACAAAATTTAAAAATAATAAAAAGTGCCACATCATTTAATTGAAAAATGTTTAAGTTCGTTAAATTTTTCATCCACTTAGGATTTATTTTGAAAATTTTCAAAATGTTAAGATTAAAATTGGTCGTTCTAAAATGTTAAGTTAAATTTTGATGAAAATATTAAGATTTAAATTACACTTTTGACTTATAAATTATAAAGTTAAAGAAACATTCTTATTGTAGGATCTTACAAACTGGCATGATACAATTCTATGGTTTTGTGATCCAAATAGAAAGAACCTAAGTTAAAATCAAAAATGCTCGAGTCTGCATTGAAACCTCTCTCTAAAAAAAATGCTCTCACATTTTTCTAAAAACCTCCTTCTTACCCCTACCCTATACCCCTGCTAAACCTGATTTTTTCCTAGTTTTACCAACCCGCCTATTCCCTTCTATTCCCACCTCTCACCCTCTCAATTTTTTAAAGTTATAGGTAAATTATGACAGACATTTCCTTCTAGCCCCCATTCCATTCTACTCCCACCATCTCTTGCATCGAACCTTACCTTGCCCCACTCCCATCTCATTCCCCTGTGGCAGAAATAGAGATAAATAACACCAATTAGGAAAACAATTTCGAGCTTGTTAATGGAATTACTTCTTAAACAACAGATCAACAAGAAACTCATACTAAGACTACTTAAAGCAAAGTTGTGGGAGATCCAAAAAATTTTGTTTCACTAAGATATATGCCTACTGACCCTAAGGAACCTATTAAACCTCCTATTAAGGTACTCCAGCTGGGTGTTAAGAAGTGAAGCACTACTCTAGTGGGACGTTATTTCTTAGAAGAAAAAAAAGACTTGCATTCCCTATAGGTCAATAATAGGCCCTAAACTCTTTGAAGAAATTTAGGCTACAAAAGGTACTTATAAATGAATATGATATGTTTATTTTCAAGTTTATCTAGGTAGAAAACACTCAGAAAGTGCAAGAACTTAGTCATTGACATTGTTATGATAGACCTCTTATATTGACCAGATGGTATCCTGGAACTAAACTGGATAAGAAGGCTCTTCGAACCATCACCATTTGGGCCAACATCCATAGAGTTCCCTTAAAATAATGGTCTGGGGAAGTAATCAGCTACCTTGAGAGTGCACCGGGTAAACCTATCAGCCTAGATGAACACACCACAAACCTACAAATAATTGGACATACTAAGGTGTGTATAAAGGTTAAAATAGATGCATAATTACTTGAATTTGTGAGAATAATGAGGCTAAATCAGGATAATCAACTATTTGAAGACAAACTCAAGGTTTCCTACTTATGGAAACCAAAAAGAAAGGAACCAGTGCAGGCATGTATCCCTAAAATAAAGGAATCAGTTGAGATCTCAAATATTAATACTACTATTGCGGCAAATCTGGATTCACACACTCTTAATAAAGAAAAATAGAACCCCCTGGTGCAAATGGAGCTACAAAAATCCCTGCTAGCCTTCCTAAAATTGAATATGAAACTAACAGGGGCTTAATCACTTCTACTACATGCATCACCAGTTCTTTGGATTATGAAGGACCAGTTCATGAAGCATCTGTAACTCAATCTCATAACAACTCATTACAAGCTCATCCTAATAAAGGCAACCTTGCCAATTTAATCCTCCAAATTGAACCTGGTACTAGTAAACTAAAAGGGGGAAGGAAAGCAAGGAAGAAAAATGCCTCCACCCCAACTCCTGAATGAATTTTCATAGCCCTACCAAACAAACTTTTGTTGGAGATCTTATTTCTTTGAATAAACTTAATTTTGTAGCACTCCTTGAAACCAAAGTCAAAGCCATCATCGATTGTATAGATACATTTGGGCAGTCAGCTTCTAACTGTTCTTCTTCACATCCTTCATTATCTCCCTCCGTTACTACTTCTACCAAGTCTTTGTCTCCCATGACCACATACAATTGTAATTACTTCTTCTTACATTTATGGCCTAGGATGTATTATTCATCGCACCAGAAATAGAGTCCTTGGGCCCTTTTATCCTCAAATTCCATGCTCCTAATGTGTGTTTGGAGTTTTGAATGATTTTGTTATTGTTAGACACGTTAAAGCTATCGAAGTGGGTATTATTCCATCTGATGTTAAACTTCTATTTGTGTTTAGTGTTTGTTGCATTCTTGGAACTAAGCTACGACGTGCCCCAAAGCTTACGTTCTTTAATATATTCCCTCGAAAGAAAAACATGTCCCCCTTCGCCATCATTATAGCTTCTTGTCTCCTTGCCAACATATACGCGAGACGTAAAGAAGAGGGCTTATGTAACTGTATAGTTACTTCAATTTCTGGCTTGAGAACCTTAAGAAAGAACCCAATTAAATACACCTCCGACAATGATAACATATATTTTGACGCAGTACTTCAACATTGAACCTTCTATTTTAACACTACAAAGTCTCCCACTGGGTCATCCAAAATTTCTGCATCAGAATGATGTTTGAGTACTCTCGTGAACTCCTTTCAATCCACCACTTCTGGTTTATATCATTTCCTTAAATAGATACTATACCACTTCTGAGCTTGTTCATCCATGCGGAGGATCACCATTCATACCTTTACCTTCTCCAGAGTTTGATCTAGTTGAAAAAATTGCTCGCATTTATATAACCAGAGTTTAATTAGCTCACTGTCAAACATTAGAAACTCAATTATGCTCGGCCTTGTGGGAACCACATTTTCATCCTTCTCCTGCACAGTTGACTCGCTACAATTTGTGTGTTCCGGAGTGATGGAAATAGTTGCTCTCGGTTCTACTCCTTATCTTAGCATGAATTGTGCGAAAGTGATTTTAAGCTCCACCATGTCCTTCTCATATTTACTAACTATGTTTTGTACCTCAAGCAAAAATTTCTCATTCTTGGTTTGTGCCTCCATCAAACTCTTCATATTTTCTTTGATCCTACACAACTCAGCTCCTCTTGTACCTTCTATCATTAATTTCCTTTCCCAAAATCGACTGCTCTGATATCAAATATTATGCTATTTTGTGTTTGGATACGTTAACATTCGAATAAGAGAGAGAAGAAGACGAGATATTAGAAATCCTGAGAGAATTTTTGAAGGAAGGAAATAACCAAATTTTGTTATATTTGTCTAATACTAGTTGTTATTACATCTTAAATACATGTAAAAGAATGACTAAGATTGGTGCTAGTCTCAAATAACAATGGTGTGGTTTTATTTAAACGGTGCGCTTGATGCGTAGTGGCTTGGACGTTGTCATTTTCATTAACTTCTCCAGCTCCATTTGAAATTCCCGTAGTTCACTCGTCTTCTTCATTAATTTCTACAACATGGTCGCGAAATTTGATTTAAATGGCAACTTCAAAGCATCACGAGCCTTAACCCCAAATGCTAATCCTAAAAGGCATAAAGCTAAAAATGGTAATACCATCGTTGGCGGTGGTGATATGATTCGGGACATAGATCAGATCTGAGTATTCTCTTTTAGACATGATGCGAAATTGAATCCCAATCAGGAGCTTCAATTTCACGAAGGTTAAAGAGATCCGGTTTGCTACATTTAAATTACTTAATTCGGATTAGACATGGAGCAAAGCATGATTCTTTTGGGGATTATTGACTAATTTTGATGTTTATGGACAAAAAGGCACATGGCAGATTTAAAATGAACACGAGTATGACAAAAGCATTCTTGCTTAAGAAATTATCAATTTTAACCTTTTCTTTGTCAAAACCTAACTCAAATGAAGAAGAAAGACAAGAGAGTATAATTATAGTCTAATATCTTTACTAAAAATTATTTTAAACATAAATATTTTAATATATTTAAAAATAATTTTATCAGTTTATTAATTTTTAATTTAAATTTAAATTGAACTTTTATTCTATTAAAAATTTATATGTAAAATTAAATATTTTTAAAATAATTTTTTCTCCTCTCTTGTCTCTTTCTAATTTCCGTCTCTTCATATTTAAACTCTGGACAATACCTCCACCAATCTATATTCTAAAGAACCTTTCACTCATAGTCTATTTATCTCAAATTCTTGCCATTGTTGGTTCAAGTAGAATTAGAAATTCACTGCTGAACTTTTAGCAGCTACAACTTCAACAACCAGTGGCTTAATACTCCTCAATGTCACCGTATAGCATTTGAGCCGAGATGTAGGATTAGGTTTCCTGAGCTCTAATTGTCGTCAACCTGTCATACTAGTTTCGTGGATCTACTTGGAGCTTGTGAAAATTTCAAATCGATACACAGGGATGACAGTAAGAGGGAAATATTCAATTCCTACTGCTTAAACATGGCTTCACACAGCCATTTACAGTAATTGATGCACCAGCTTTAAAAGATACAGAACCGTCTATATCCAAATGCACCAAATGTGTTTCGTTTCTCAGTTAGTATGGATCAATTGATGATTATGATAGAATAAAAGACCTATACAAATTATGGAAAAAGGAGGAAGAAGCCAGATAAACATCACAAAGTCTGCTGGCAAAACTGACCATTGTTGCAATCAGTGCATGCACCACTAACCCCACATTTGAACCAGTTTTTCCTGTTTGAAATAATCTGATCTTCCAACTGAACCACTCCAGAAGCTTCCAAAATAAAAGCGCACAAACAAATAGGCTGGCACTTTACAATTGTTTAGCCAACAAAACTTGGTCTTTACTCTAGCGAAGAAAAGTCATGAAGCAAAATAAAGGTGGCTGTAGGTAGAGAGGGATTGGAAAAAAGGGGTGAGGATAAAGAAAATTTTTAATTTTTTTAAATTTAAATTAAACGATGAAAAAAACATTAAATTTAATTTGATCCTTTTGTCAAAAAAAATAGAACTGGACTTTGGAAGAAACGCACAGATGCGGCAGACTTGTAATACAACTAATTGAAACTCATCACCGGAAAAAATTAAGACAAAAAGAAACTTATTCGGAGAAAACCACAATTCATAACACCTTTATAAATTAAAACTATATTTGTACTTAGTATTGTACACTGCAGAGCATAGGCGTAGCTCATGTATGCCTAGGCAAGCCATTCTGACATTCCAAACAAAAAGCAGTTTGAATAGCAAGGAAGGAAAAGTACAGTGTCTTCCACCACCATTGGCTGCCTAAAAGGATTTAACTGCACCTACAACGTTGGGACACGTATAAGGCCCTTGTCGAATTGAACACTTATTAGAATGACTGAGGAAGAATTTACTACGAACCGGAATGTTGAGAGAACTGCCAGTTATACTGTTTATGCACTGAGCTGCTAGATGGCAAGCTTCTTCACAATAATCAGAAAATACAGCTGGAACATTTAATTCCTTTATGAGCTCCTGACATCAAAGCAATTAGAATTTATGCTCCAGAAGTTTCAAACTCACAGAAATCACCCAGGATCAGAGTATTTGCAACATACAAGAGTAGGCGACCAACTTGGATACGCAGCAATGCCTGCATTTGGAGCAATGACTAGATGAGGGAAAGAATCCTGCCCACATGTCATGTCATGTCATCAGCAGTCGTCATCAGAAGAACCAAGCAGAAAAAACATATCCAGAGGTGTAAATCTCTGGAATAAGAGGAGGGAATGTGTACTGTCAGGAGATATCCATCTGTATGTACTTGAATGAAAGGAGATGAAGATGGTACACCTTTGCTAACTCCCGGAAACAATCATGATAGTATCCCCTGTGAAGTTGTACCGTCACTGATGAACTACCCATGATAGCATTCTCACTTGAGGATTTGCAAATGCAGTTTTCATCTAAGCAATAAGCATAATTGTAGATATCAATCTTCTCATTGTCCCTGGTTTTAGAGAGGAACAAAAAAGAATAATGGAAGATAAATCATTAATTTGCTTTGTTATAAGAGTCCGGTAAAAGAGCCTGAGTAAGAATCTAAGGCTGGAAAAGTCCACCTTGACCATAAATACGTAGACATGGAAATTACCAACAATCCCATATCAACATAAATGTCACAAGTATCAAAGATATGAAGTTCAGGGTTAAGTTAACAACAACCTCCATAAGAACACAAAAAGGAAGTTTGATACTTGAAAATGAATGTTAGTCAAGACGATGTTCCAGTTCCATATCCATCTCAATACATAAGCACAAACAAGATTGACCATTCAAAGTTCAAAGCTTTTAGCATTGGAGATGTAACTGACCTCTGTGGTGGAACCGCAGGTCCAATGAGCTCTATATGCACTCTCACTCCAGGGAAAAGTGCATGCAACTCCCCAAATGCTGGAAGTTGTAAAAGCTCCTTTTCAGGCCCTTCCAAGGTTCAATTTATACAAGAAAACTTAGATCCAGAGGGACAAAAATATAGAGGTACGAATGCTGACAATTAAATAACTTGTAAGAAATGCAAATGAAATCCCTATTATACACAAGATATAAGGAGAAATACAAGGTAACAAAAGAGAATGTGAACGCGTGCGCGCGCGCACACACACATATATATAGATATATATGTATATATTCAAGGCCCTAATATTGACTATTATCATCTCCATCATTATAGCTGGGACTTGGTGTCAACTTAAAAAGGTAAATCTCAGTGCTAAGCACTAAAGTGGTGACTTACAAACCAGCCTAATTAGTTGTAATGGATAAAGCCAAAAACTTGCAGGGCTACGGAGAAATTGGGGCATTACTATTATGATAGACTTTTAAATGGAAAATACAAGCCCATACAGAATAAAATGGTAAAGTCATATAAATAGTGAAACAATCGCAAGATAACAGCTCCAAACTTACCAAGGTAATGTATGCACAAGTGTTTGCAGGATGTATGATTCAGGCTTTTCATACGAGTAAGACATGCAGCATAATATATGGTTAGTGGCTGCATGAAAGTAATTTAAGATCAGTTACATTTTTAACAAGAAAGCACTAACTGAAATTACATTAAAGTTTCCTAGTGTAGAGAAAATGATCTGGGCTTAATATTCTTCAACATTTTACATTCACAAGATTTCAAGTAATTATCTGATGCTGACAAAATCAGCCGACAAAGCACACATATTTGGATATACCAGAATTGCTTCTTAAAGTCAATCCACAGTTTTTTTAAAGTCTTCTATAAACCTAAGTATGGAAAATCAGAACTACAAGTGGGAATAAAGAACAGGAAGTGATTGCCATTTCTTTAATACAGTGAAAAAGGCAAAGAATATGTACTTTTAAACTACAATCATATCATACCCAATGAAGAAGCATAGCAACAGGTGAATGTACGGGGATGCATCTCCATTGGTAATAATCCATCCAACAACGTATATGTTCCGATACCAGAGATACAGGTCCTGCATGATTCTATTAATGCCATATACATCTATCAAATCTATATGCAAAGATTGAAAGAAAAAAAGGAAAGAACAAAGGGATGATACCACGGCATGGACACAGCTCACTGGAAAGACCCCAAGCATTGGTTGTTGAACTGTCAATCACATACAAGAGGAAAAGGACATTAAAAGAATGACCTTTGTCAAGTTTTGGGAGGTTGCAATTGCATAATAACTATCTGTGCAGCTCAACAGATTCTTTGGATTATGATAGTACTAGACTAATTGCAAAATAACCTTCTTAACCAAGATTTAGTGAACAAGCAGTTGATGTGTCAGATAGAAGCACAGTCACCATTGGGCAATAGGTTGCCCTTGCTAACTTTTTCTCAACTTTTAAGCACTGGGAAAGTTTTTATGCGGACAAATTATGTATGTGAAGTTGTACTTTCAGTTGTGATTCAGAATCTCTTTTTTTTCTCCTCCTTTTGTGTTCAGATATTCCGACTGTTGTAGCTCACATATACACAATCCATAAGTCCATCATTCCGAAACAGGCTGTCAGGTATTTTTAGATTTGATTTTCCGTTTCCTTCCTACAATTGTTGAAGATTTTTCGGAACAACTGAACTGGCTCCTCCTAATTCACGATTTGAATTCTGTCTTTTAGCAATTTTCAGCCCTTAAAGAAGGCAAGAAACTTGCATGATTATAAACACAACCCAGCAGAGAAACGTGAAACGAGTCGAGAATAAACCTTGAAGAATCAGAGAAAGCTGGTAATGTAGCACATTGGCATTCACATATCCACATTCCCAATCGATGTATACCTCTTTTGCTCAAAAATGAGCACCTAGTCTCCTTCTTTTCATTTATCTACCAAGTACCCAAGTACAAGTCACACGCAAACAAGATTAAAGCTTTGAATACAAATCAAACAAATAAACACGACACCAACACAGAAGAATTGGTCTTAACCTCAAAAGTAGCTTCTTGAGCAAAAGTGAAAGGGAAATCGTTCAACAAATCCACACGCTTCATTTGCTGCTCTAACCTCTCACACTCCAGCTTATGGTCATTCCAATGTGAAAGCTACAACTCAACCAAGAAATTTTAAAAAATGGCTGTATTTGAGAGCATCTCAGATTAAAGACGGTTAATTGGAGACGAAACACTGGACAAGTCCAACTACCGTTAGCACGGAATATTATATAGGCCTACCTGATGAGAGGCGGAGCAGTAAGAAACAGCGCCGCAGCGTCCACAGCGTCTCGTCGGAGGGCCGATGCACCGCGTTCGACGTCCCTTGCCGGCGCACTCCATTTTGCATTCCAGTTGAGAAATCAGACTTTAGTAGCCGGAGGGTTCGCTCCTACTGCGACGTTAGGACTGTTTCAGGCATGAGAAATGGATCCAAAAGTCAAGATAGCCCAATTGAACCATATGGATGCTTCAGATTAAGAAATCTAAACCAAATTGGACACGGATAAGGACTGTCCAAGATGAAATGGGGATGTTGACAATAAGCCTACTTAGTTTGGTTAATTACCCTGTATTATTGGTGTTGAACTCATTAATGAAATTTACTCCCTCCGATTCATAATAAGTGACGTTTTAGAGGAATGCACACTTATTAAGAAAGTTAATGAAATATCTAATATACCCTTATTAATTACATGTTAAAGTG
>JAOQMQ010000003.1:10126972-10145096 GCA_027563845.1 Erythroxylum subrotundum
TTCCCCTGACCAAAGAGGACAGTACCAATTGTGTGGGCCGCGGGGGTATGCGGGGGTGGCTGGGCCACCAAATCCCGGTACCGAATCCCGATACCGAATCCCGGACCCAACATAAACTGCGTAAAAGGACATTGATGGTAGCCCTAGTCTTAGCGTTGCCAAATTTTTCATGTCCTTTAATAATAGAAGCAGACGTATGCAAGAAGGGAATTAGGGATATGTTCCAACAAGACGAACATCCTATTGCTTTTTTAAGTAAGGCATTGTCACCAAAACATCAAGAACTCTTAACCTATGGAAAAGAAATATCAGCTATAATTAAAGCTGTGAAGCAATGGCATTAGTACTTAAATGGGCAATTTTTCAGAGTATAGATGGATTGTAGGAGCTTGAAGTACCAACTAGAGCAAAGGATCTCTACACCCTTTCAACATAATTAGCTACCAAAACTGTTAGGGTATGATTTCGAAGTGGCATACAAGAGCTAGAAGCAATGTTATGAAAATTGTACTGGTATTGGTACCAAATTGAGTTCTGGTACGGTATTGTACTAGTATCGGTTGATACCAGGTACCGTTTCTGGTCATTTTTTAAATTTATGAAACAGTCCCTAAATTTTTTAAAAATTATAAAATAGTCTATTAATATTTTATACTGTATACTTTATAATTTTATATCAACCATGTCTCCAAAAATCATAATAATAAGAATTTAAAATAACAAAATTTTATTTATTTATATTAACATTAATTTTCACATATTTCACATATAAATAATAACTAAAATTAATATACAAAAAAGATCATTTAATCATCATTCTATTATAAAATTAAGAATAATACAAGTTATTTGAAATATTACAATTTCATCATATAATAAATAATAATTACATCAAAGTATCAAATAAAAAAGAACAATAAACATCCTATTACAATTTACAACAAGAGTTTGTGACGAGGAAATGACCAACTAGAAGTGAAACATGAAACAAAAACATATATTATTTAATTTACTATCAATTAAATATATATTATTTAATATATTTATTATTAATAAGAATTTAAACAATTTAAACATGATTTCGTACCGTTTTTCGATCGATATAGTACAAAACTCATAACGTTGGCTAGAAGGAGAACATTGCAGCAGATTCCTTATCTAGACTTTCAAGTCAAGAAATGTTGGCGATGATAGTATCTCATATTCATACAACATTAATGGATGAGATCAGAGAAGGATGGGAGAAATATGCCATTATTGGAGATCTTATAAGGAAATTGGAAATCTAAGGAATACAGTTTAGGAATTATGAATGAAAAAACATATTATTAAGATGGAAGGGGAAAATTGTGATCAATTGTGATGATGAACTCTAAAAGAAATATAGCATCAACCTTTGAATTTAGTTCTTATGTCTATTACGATAGACCATCAAGCATTGAATCAATTATGTGAAGGACATTGTTTTGGGCTACAACATTTTATGTTTGTCAATTCAGTACTTCTTTTACTGGAGAAACAGGTACATGATTGCTGTATGGACTAATACTTGTGGATCTTCAATATGGCCTTATAGATACTCTAGTGGTTTTATTAGTCTGGGCTTCCAAAGGTGGAAAATCTTTCTCTTATGATCTCATCATCATACAAGATAATTGTTTGGGAATCTCCTTAGGGATTAAAGAAATTATTGGCGCAAAGCATTTTGGTTAGATCAAGTGTTCTTTTCCAACTAATCTCAATAGTTTAGAGAGATCCTTTGGTCTAGGCTTAGGATTCCTAATGTCAATCCAAAGTCTCGAGTCATCATCTTCATCGTGTTTGGGTTAGATCTTCTTTTGTGGTTGGCACTTAGATTTTGATGTTCTACTAGGCTCTTCTTACCATCAAGGGATATAAAATTTGTCATCACTATCAAAATCGTAATCCATCCAATATTCATAATCTGAATCGCACATAGATGGATCTACATCCCAGATGAAATGGTCATTGACATGGTTGACATATACCTCATGTCCATCAGAGTGGACATACTGGATTGAAGGACCACTAACGCCTTCTTTATGAGAAAAAGCTAGGCTAATCATTATAATTGGACCAGAAGAGGCTCTAGATAATTCTAGATGTTGTTCTCTAAGTTTGCTGAAAATGGATTTTACCGTTCCATCCTTCACACTTCTCAAAATTGGAGGAGTTGTAATATGAATGAAGCGTCGATGAGGAGTATGGAACTCCTTTTCGTAATTTATGATCCACGCCATAGGCATTAACTCAGCTAATTGTTATGATGACAATTGTCTTGGAATTTGGATGATTGTTGTTTCATTCTGAGACATATCTGCCACCATATAAAGGGCATTTCGTGTAGAGTTTGGAAAGTTCAGATCTAGAGCATGGTTCTATAGTCTATAAATGATCTAATGTTGGAGTGTGGCCATGATAGTAGTAGGGTCTTGATCATCTCCAACAATTTGAAACTGAAATTTTAGTTTTGTGGGTAAAGTTGGATCATCAAGCTTGATGTTGAAGTCTGGAGCTATGGTTATGGTGACACTTCCATTGTTAGTTAAGAGGATACCGATCAAGGCATTTTTGATAGGATGTGTATGCCATATCAAGGAGAGAAATTCTAACTATTGTTGGAATTCCTTTTTTTCCATGTAATGTTAAGACCATCTGAATAGCGCCTACATGGAGATGTGTGTAACCTTGATCTAACCATAACGGGATTAACTCAGAGGGAAATCCAAAGTTACATATTGTTATACAGAAGTGGATTTTTGGCCACTTTGGTCTAATATGGATCCTTAGATCAATTCTTTGGGTTGAGTTCGATGAGTTTAAATTAAAGAGTGAATACTCTTTGTAAAATATATAGATATATGATTTAAGATTATATAAGCTTAATCAAGGTGGCGGGGTGTCATAGATTTTAGTGTCTTCAAGTAAATGAGTGATTTCTAGAAGGTTTTTTATTTTATTAGAGTGAGTTTTCTTAGATGTGAGGGAAACTGTTCTAAAAAAAGAGCTAAAGAAAAGTGAATTGTGGTTGATGAGGTCAGAATTTCACTCATATTTATCTGGGTCTCTCTTTACTCGCTCTTATCAACAATAACTTTATCACTGTCACTAGAAAGGCATACGACTGTTTTTATCTTTCAAAAAATTTAAATTTTAATTAAAAATTGTTAGATAAAAGTTGGTTAATTTATTTTAAATTACAAAAATTAATTAATTAGTCAATAAGTTAATAAATTTTTAATAATAAAAAATTATCAAATTAAATTAAACGATCGATTTAATTTTATTTATCTATCAAATTAGGAATGCCAAAATCTGCCTGGCCCGGCCTGTGGCCCGATTGTTACTTCAAAAACGACGTCGTTTTTGACATTTTTCTTTAAAATATATATATGGTGGGTCGGGCCACAGGTCACACCGGTTCTCCGGGCCGAGCCGGTCCTATTTACATCTCTATATCAAATCAATTTCAGTTTTTAAAGGCATGAAAATGGATCGAAAAGTGAAGATAGCCCATAATGAAAGAGCCCATTTTGATAGATGGTCGATAGTCGAGTAGTAGTTTTCCTTTGTCTTGTATATTTTTATTCTCTTGATGTTCTGAGAAACAGAGATGTCTTAAATTAAGGGAATTCTTTGACTCGATGTACAAGGTGATAATTTTAATAAGATTTACATGTACAAAATTTGCAGGTAAAAATTACTAAGTTACAATTTAATTTCATTATTAAATAATATTTTAAATTACAAAAACAGGTACAGTATCATTTAGGTGTATAAGTAAATTTTTAGGGCCATCTAATAATTTAGGAATTTAAATATTCAAATTCAAGACTATAAATAATTGTTGATATTTGGAAAAGGCTAAAGGCTCTTTTACTGATTCAAATGATTTATTCTCATAATTTAACCAAACTAGTGTTTCTGTGTTTCGGTCTTCCAATAAAAATAGAAATGGGATTAATTCTTGTCTCATGGATAGTGGGGTGACTGGACAAGCAAAAACAGATGTAATAAGCCATAGACTTTGTGCCTGTGGCTTTTTGCCAGAACTGGGGCGTTCTCCGTTTCATGAAAGAATCAAACCCAATCTTTCTGATGTTCAAGTAGTTAAACCAAATCTCACACTTCTGAATAAGTTAAGAAGATCGCTCTTTTGTTGTTGTTGATGTTTGATGATTTTCCATTATTGTGCCTAATCGCTAACTTTAGCCAGCATTTCTAAGGATTGAGATTTGAGAGAACATTGAGTTTAAACCTGGTATTTCTTAATACATTTATGATCCAAAGATTTTATTGGTTACTGTGATATCCTCCATCCCTTTTTGATACGTCAAGATTCATACAAATCAAATATTACTTGCATCCCCCCATTTGCAATTTCCTCGTTATCATCCATTCTTTGAGTATTAGTATTATTCGTCTTTACTTGTTTGGTAAAGGGAAGAAGATCCGGTTCTCTAATGGTGTTGCTAGTACACGAAACATGAAAAAGAAAGATACCCAAATCACACTCAATTTTGGAAAAGTAGATGCCAAATCTCTTAAGTTAAGAGGGGTTGGAAGTGATCAATCAAACTAAACAAGGGTCATTTCTTGTCTTTTACCAAAATTTTCTTCAAAATCTTCGACTTTTCTTGCACCAATGTAGCCTATGATTCTTGCTGAACCTTAATGCATGATCGGATCTGATCCATACAGGTAATTCAGTTGGTCGGCCATAGCTGTAGAATCAACATGAACATGCATGTAAAAAAAGCCAGTGCCCACGTCTTGGCACCGAAAGTCTATAATTAAGATGAGGTTAGAATTGTACGGCTACTACCCCACAAGCTTAATTAAGCTTATAGCTTTTTTATTATCGAGTTAGGTACCCATTTCAAAGCTTGTATAAGAGAGAGTAAAATGGGCTATATTTCTTTAGTGGGGCATAATAGATTCGGTTTGACAAAAGGATATCTGTACTTGTATTTTTATTGACATCTCTTTTTCATCAAGACTTTGGGTCGGTTTAGCTTTGTTTTCACGATTAAGAGGTCAATCATTTCTTAATTGGCTCCTTTCAATTCTTAATTACTTTTCAAATCTTTCATATCTCTGGACAAAACGAAGCATGTTTTTTCTTCTTTTTTTTTCTAATAACTACTAGTCATCCTTTGGTAGAGGAACAAAATAATTCTTATCTTTCTAATAAACATGCTCTAAATTTTGAATTTTATTGTATAGCACGCTTATTATTATACTAATTTATCATGCTCGTTTAATTTGCCCCAACTTATAGCGTGTATAGCAAAATGTGTCTAGATGTGTGCATAAATTTGGGGTTTTGTGTTGGTTTAATGATTCGACAAAATGTTTGAAGTCAAGGTCTACAAGATAATATCTCAGGACGTGATTATCTGCGCCAGTTTTACTACTTCAATCTTGTTTTAATCCATTTCATTTATACATTTATGTGGGTGCTAATTTTGCTATTCTAATCCTGTTTTAATTCATCTCATCTATACTTTCATGTAGAATGCTAATTTTGCAAATAAATATATGGATGAAATGGATTGAAATAGAGTTGAACTAGTAAAATTGGGACAAGTAATTTCATTTGCCTAATGAGATAGGTATGTTGACTGAATTGACTGGGATTTACATGGTACGAAGCTGGGATTCCTAGAGACCTAGAAGTCTTAGGCCTAAGTAGACTTTAACGTAGACTAAACTCGTGAAATAGGGTGATTTAGGTGTTGGATCACATCCGATCCCATATGATAGTTGATTGAGCCCAAGTTTATCATATAAATTGGCTACACTTTCATGGCTGTTAATGTACTTCTTAACTATTAATTCATGATTTTGTGTTTAAATTAGTCCCTCAATGTCAGCTTATGTTTTATGCAATTTGTTAGTAAAATTGTGCAAATTGACATTAATTGCATTATAATTTTTCTAAGGACAATTGATACTGCAAATTGTTATTTTATATTGTAGGAGAAAAAGAGTCAAAAGGATCAGAAAGTCAACAGGACGTGAGCTCCTCCACGGACGTCGCGGCGTGAACTAATCACCTCGCCGCGGCAAAACTTAATCATCACGTCGCGACGCATCAAGAAGAACGCACGTCGCGACATGATACCAGCATCTCGTCGTAGCGCATCAAGACAAGACACGTCGCGACGTGTTCCAATTCCTATGTCGCGGCGAGCAGGCAAGAGCAGCACGTCGCGACATCAAATAATTCACTTGTCGCGACGTGCAGCCGGAGATCCGAACATTAAATGAAAAATCGTCTCACTGTTTCAGCCCGACCCGCGACCCATCCTATAAAAGCCTTGCCAAATTAGGTTAAGGGGGATGGACGCGATTGAATAGACAGAACATACTTGGGGCAGCTAGGAGAGAACAAGAGAGAAGCATCCACGACGTCACCACCCAGGGTTCCCTTTGGGGGTTCCCTGGGCACATTTTCTATATAGTTTTTATCTCTTCATTTCATTGGCGACTTCCACCATGGTAGCTTGGATTCGCCACGAGTTGTGAAGTTTTCGGTTGCGATGCGTGGTTAGGCATTTCTTATCTCTTGAAGATGAAGTGACGGCTGGAGTTTACCGAACTTCAAAGGGGAGTAGCTTGATCCGTAGTTTAACTATGATTTATGAATGCCTAAGTCTAGGATTTGTAACTTGTAGTGAAGCTACTTGATTTTAGTAAAATGTTGGACATTTAATGTGTTGTGTAGATCAGTAGTTTACATTGTCACGTTTAACTACATTATTATGAACAGCCGAGTTGGGGTTTATTGCTTTGTAGTTAGATTTGCTTGATTAGAGTTTAATTAAGCGTTGAACAATATAATGTGTTATGGATTTGTTTATGTAGAACTTTGAGCTTAAATATATGAAGTCTCATATATGTCCACTTGTGATTTAATTGATTATCTTTTATCTGCCTAGTTGTGTTTGATATTAAGTTGATGCTAGATTTCATTTGACCCATTGCATTGGCAAATCCACCGCACACACTAAGATGCTTTTAAATGGAGTTCATTGATTAAAACATTGGACTTAAGGAATCCTTTAAGGTTCTGAGGCTTAAGAGCGCTCAATGGAATCTTGAGAAATGGAGTTCATTAATCAAGATCATGGACTTAAAGAGAATCCTTTAAGGTTTATCATTTCAAACTTAGTGATTTCTAATCCACCGCACGCACTAAGATGCGCTTAATGGGATCTTGAGCAATGGAGTTCATTGATCAAGATCTCGGACTTAAAGAATCCTTTAAGGTTCTGAGGCTTAAGAGCGCTCAATGGGATCTTGAGAAATGGAGTTCATTAATCAAGATCCTGGACTTAAAGAGAATCCTTTAAAGTTTATCATTCAAACTTAATGATTTCTAATCCCATCAAATTAGTTTTGAACTGTGATAGCCAAAGCTCATTTTCGAGAGGATTTTATCACTAGTTTTAGTCTTGTCATTTTCTATTTTCAAAAACTCAAAAATACTTTTTACATGCTTTTTACAATGCATTTTAGTTCAATAATGTTTTCCAAATCAAAACCCCCCTTTCCTTGCTAATTTCACTTGCGTTTTATGACATATAGGCTAGCTTAGGTCCATTTCATTAGGTTCCGATTAAGTGAGACGACCCGAGGTTGCATCCTATACTGCAATCCTTGGTATTTATTATTTTTGACCAGTTTCTAAGGATCGATATTTAGATCGAAACGATAGAGCCGCGATCAATATTCATAAGCAGGATGTGGATAAAATGTTTCACGATAGCTTTGATGAAAGCTTCTAATAAATCAACAGCTGAAATTAGTTCAACTGTTGATATTTAAAAACCAAAAAGAGCCTAAATAGGGGAATTTCCAAGGAAAAAAAAATGAAAGAGCGAAAATAGTGTTATTGATTAGTTACTAGAAGATAAAAGGAACTTTTGTTTCCAAATTTTCAATTCCGTGCATTTTCTGAATGGGGTGCATATAAAAATTTGACTAGATCAGATGGCAGATTATTCAAGTTCAGAAAAACATTAAATTAATAGTAAACTAGATCAGGGGCAGATTGTTTTAATGTGACAACATAAGCATCATAATAAGTGAAAAGGGTAAACAAAAAAATGTCACTCTATTATAATTTAAGTAATTAAAATTAATTTTTCAAAATTTTACACCCAATAAAAAAGACAAATCTCCATTAAAAGATAACAACAAAATATATATGACATAAACATTACATATACACTCATTAAATATTATCATTATAATGAATTAATTAAATTAGTATGATTTTTCTCAATTAATTAATTTTAGTATAAAATAATAACTTATTATTAGTTTGAATTAAATTTAATTAAAGAGTTAGTATGCCAATAATATTTAAATAGTTCATATATAATATTTCTATTCAGAATGCTAAATACTAAAAATTAGTGGAAACAAAATTAAGATTTTTTTTCAAAGTTATTTCAATATCATAAAAACTTTAACTCTTTTACCCCTACATAAATACAACAACTCGATTATGACAAAAGGGATAATACAAACTTCGGTTTATCGGAACAACCTCTTACAAGATAAAAATAAAATTGTGTATTACCAACTCTCTTCGAAACCTACATCCTAGCCGGACTTCCACTGTCCCGCTTCCACTGTTATAGTTATCCGCTTCCACAGCCCTTTAGGTCCAGGTACTTCGAGCTAAATATCGCCTAGATACTTACCATATACCCCAAGCAATCAATAGGTCAGGGGCTTCGGTAGTATGGCGGGGAATTTCGACAACCTGGCCGATTGTAAGACAAGGTAGCAAATGGACTTTAGGCAATGGAAAACGAATATTATTTTGGCTAGATAACTGGGTGAATGGATGGGGACTACTTATCCATGTGGCGACCTCTCAAATTTCGAATAACAGTCTGTACGCTACGATTGCAGACTTTACTAATGAAAGGGGTAACTGGCTCTAGCAAGAGTTTAAGCAGTACCTTCCTTCCACAGTTTGTTTGGAGCTAGCGACTCTCTGCCCTACTATTGAGAATATAGGGAAAGATAGGTTGGAGTGGGGGCCCACCATCTATGGGAAGTTTACAGTAGTGTCAGCATACGATTTAATGGAAGGACACTATATGGACATGAATCACAAATTTTGGGAGGTTATCTGGAAATGGGCTGGATCTCAGCAGATTAGATCATATCTTTGGCTCCTGGCTAAAAGAAAACTACTGACTAATCAACAACGAGTAGTCAGGCATATCGTCACGGATAACAGTTGCCACTTCTGTGGACAAGAAGAGACAACATTGCATGTGGTATATGACTGCCCGAGAGTGAAAACTTTCCGTAGTAAATTTTCCCTGAAGGTGGTAGATACGGGCTTCTTCCAACAAGACGAGGGGATGTGGCTGGCGTCCAACCTAATGAAACATTCAACAGTCAAGCAGGTAGAGTGAGCTACAATCTATGGAGTCGCCTGTTGGTTCTTATGAAAATGGAGGAACAACAACCTATTTGAGAGGGGTTTTGTATGGTCGGACGATGGTACCAGGGCCGTAATGGACTACGTTGACTGGATCGCAAGAGCTAGAGCTATGGAAAATTGTGTTTTCCCGACCCAGGGCTTGCCTGTGAGGAATTTAGTGGGTTGGACTAAACCGTTGGAGGGTTGGGTGAAATTAAATTCGGGTGGGGCAGTTAAACAAGAGTCTACCAAGTCCTCAGCTGGAGGATTAATTAGAGATAGTCATGAAAAGTGGTATGGTGGGTTTCAGCAACATATTAGAAGGGGCTCGCTTTTATCTACAGAATTTTGGGGAGTTTTCTCAGGCCTTACGTTGGCCTGAGACCTAGGTTATCGACGCGTAGTAGTCGAAGTGGACTCTTTAGAGGTCATTAACATTCTCTCTTTCTCCCAAAGAGTACTAACTGAGGATACTTCTTTGGTTGCAAGTATCCGAGACCTTATACACCGTAATTGGGAAGTTCAAATTCAAATGTCTTTCGTGAGAGGAATTAGTGTGCCGACAAATTGACGGTTCTTGTAATCTTATTAAGTTTGGGCCTGCGCCTTCTACAGGAGCCTCCGGGGGTCGTCTAGGAGCTGTTTCACATAAATGTGTAAGGAGTGTTGCATTAAAAAAAAAATGCGCTAATTTTTTTATTTTTTTTCTTTGTAATAAAAAAGAGAGAGAGAGAGAAGTAAAGTTCGGGTGTAAGGAAAATTTTTGGATGAGAGGCATGGAAAGTTCAAAAGGCAAGAGAAGATGGAGAGAGAAAAAGAGAGAAGAAAAGGGCGTATGTGTTTATGTCATGGTCCCGGTTTTAGATTTGTTAGGGACTCACAAAATCTCCTCATTCCCTGACCTGTCGTGTCTGGTTCTGGCAAGTGTTAGATTTGACAAGCTGCCAATGTTTGTGTCGTTCTTCTCTGGCACTTTTTTGGCTTAAACCTTTTATTTTGAGCTTCTCGGCTTCTGCTACTCTTCCTTCTTTTTTTTTTTTGGTTTTGTCGGCCCCATCTATCAAACTATTTGGTCACGTCCTTGGAGCCTTCGTTTCTTTTTTCTTCCCTGTTAGAGTTTATTGTTTCTGTCTTGTTGGTTGAAAGTTGAAACAACCACGACAGAACATAAAACTTGATGAGATGTGACCTAATAGTTTCATGTAACCAATTTCTACTACTAATTTGTAAAATGAGTTAAAAATTTTGCCACTAATTATAACTTGTACAAATAAATTAATGAAAAAAAAAATATGTATTATAAATTAATGAAAACAACTAATTAAAGAAGAATATTTGTTATATCCTTTTTTATTTGAAAAATAAATATAAAATAGATATTCTTATATAGGATTTACAATTTTACAAAGTCATAGGGCAATTATTACTATTTATTTACAAGCGTTACTTCAATAGTAGATTTTTTTTAAAAAGAAATTGACCAAGAATATATTACGGAAAACAACCAAATAATTTGGGAAAAGATAAATATAAATTTATCACAAAAATAAAGTATATGAGTAGGAGATTTGTTATAATTGGATATGACACGATATATAGTTGTTGAAGACAATATACAAAATAATAAAAGTGCACATATCGATAAATGGCACTTCTTCCAATGAATGATCTTGCAAATTATGTAACAAGGTGTACAAAAATTTGAGAAAATTGGAAGGAAAGTCCCTACGATATGGTACACATTATTCGTATCAATCTAAAGATTGCAGCAAAATCGTGGTTATCCTTCATATGTAAGATTTGAAGACATTGAAATTCCAAAAAAAAAAAGATTTTAAAGATATTGCGACTTTGCTGCATATGTAAGATTTAAAGACATTGAAATTCCAAAAAAAAGATATTTAAAGATATTGCTACTTAGAATTTCTTTTTTTTTTAATTGACACGGATCCCTTGGTCTTGGGAAAAATTTGTCAAATCTAAAATAAATATAATTTTGGATTACACTTATTTGCATTTCACCCCTCCCAAAAGAAAAGGAGGAATCACTTACTTTCACTTCTAAGTTCTAAAGTTCTAATATTCTTTATTTACATTTATTAATTGATGTTAGACAAATTGATTTCCATGGATAGATGAAAATTCCAAAGCTGCTTTAATTTAGCGTCAAACAAGAAGGGGACAAAACAGAGAACGAGATAACACGTGTCAGACAAAGAGGTCGTTAAGCGTTGTCCAAAGGAATCGTAAAGTAACAGATGCTTGTCTCGTCCTTGTTACGAACTGCGTTGGTAAAAGCGGACGCTAATGAGAAAACGCCACGAATCACTACGAGTTTTTCCTAATTTTGATGCCGCCAACTCAGGTTCAATGTCGGTAACTTTTCCCGATAATTCTTTTCACGGCGATGTCCTCCGTTGACTCTTTCAGTCATTTCCTCTCCTCCATCCCGACCATTCATTCACTTGTCACGAGTCCCAAGAGATATGACCAAATTGTCACGAGACACGAGAGAATCGGGTTTTTGGCTGGCGAGATATGATATGTTGGAGCTTGCGCTTTCATTTTTGATTTGGAGATCGCACCAAAGTGGATTTCAGAATCTCAGAGTTTATTAAGGACTGAAATTATACATATAAAAAAGCAGATTGTCAAGATTTTCTAGCGAGAGAAAGTAAAGATTTGATTTTGAGAGAGAGAGCGAGAGACACCCCACAGATTGACAGAGACAAGTGGGCATTACTATACTCAATTCCATTTCTTAACATTGGATAGACTATTTAAACAAAGCAACTGCCCATTACCCAAGAGAGCATTTCCTGTTCCGTGGAAGAAAAATTCCGTTATTAACTTAATCGGTGGCAAAGATTTGAGCTTTTTGCACAATTAGAAATGGCCAGAAACGGTGTGGTTTCGAAGTTGTGGCTGCCGGAGACGATTGATGGCCTGAATCTGTCGCCATCTGGTGATCATGATGAAGTTCATGTTTTGGCAGTTGACGATAGTCTTGTTGATCGCAAAGTCATTGAGCAGTTGCTAAAGATTTCATCTTGCAAAGGTTTGCGTCTTAATTGTGGGAGTTTTGATCAAGGGTTAGGTTTATTTTCCTGAGATTTTGATAGAATTTAGCTGTTCTGACTATGCAGTGACTACGGTGGATAGTGGGATCAGAGCTTTGCAGTTCCTTGGATTGGATGAGGAGAAGGGTTCATCAGTTGATGGCCTAGACGTGAGTACTCATCAACGGTGCTCTTAGTCAATTAAGCTCACTTCTGAATTTTTGTTATAAATTAGTAAACAAAGCCTGACTGAATTCTTCGATTGTGTTTTGGTTACAGAGCTTGAAGGTGGATCTAGTCATCACTGACTATTGTATGCCTGGAATGACAGGCTACGAGTTGCTCAAGAAAATCAAGGTTCGGAATTCTATCTTGAACTCTACACAATCGGTCGTCAACCGAACTCGACGACTGTGAAACATCGCGATCCTTATGAAAGTTTCTATGCTATTACAGGAATCGTCTACTTTAAGAGAAATACCAGTAGTGATCATGTCATCAGAGAACATTATGGCTCGGATCGCTCGGTACTAAATCAATTTCCTGCTTTTTACCTGTTCATAATATGAACTTCTACAAACATCGTATAAAGCTAATTCTTGGTCATTTGTATTTGGACGAACAGATGCTTGGAAGAGGGAGCTGAGGATTTTCTTGTGAAACCTGTGAAGTTATCAGACGTGAAGCGGATAAGAGAATACATGGCCGCAAGAGAGGTTAGAGCAAGAAAACATGAGAAAGGCAACAGTTTTAACAAGAGGAAGCTATGTGACAGTTGTGAATCTTGCGATCTTCCTCTGTCGTCACCGTCCACGTCATCATCACCGACACCCTCAGCGTCATCGTCGCCTTTATGTTCGTCTTCGCCGTCGCCAACACTATCCATGTTGTCATCATCAGTGCCGTGTTCTCCTTCATCATTGGATTCTCCGACCAGACGGCTTAAAATGAGTAATTCCGAGTAGATAATTACAAGACCAATCTGTGTTTACATAACCCACTCCCAAATAGAACCTAAGCCCTTCTGTAATGCACGCAAATTCACCGTTAAGTCAACGGTTTTTTTTTTTTTTTTTTGGTGTGGATTGGCATCGCCTTGGGCCATTTTTTGTCTATATATATAGATTTGAACATTTGGCGCCCAAGGAATTGTTGAGGCTACAGAAAAATATGAAATTCGAGCTTCGAGGAATTGGTATGATGGAACGACAATAGTATGTCAAGAGAAATTTCTTAATTCAATTCGCAGTTGATGCTTTTTCTTTCTCAGTATTTCTTCTTCTGTCTCTGTGTTCATTTTCCGTGTCGTTATGTGAAAATAATAGTGGATCATACGTCAACACAATGAGCAGTGTGAAATGTTGTTAGGTTGGTGCTTTGAAGTAGGGGGAGGGGGTTGCAATGGTGGGGTTTGGGAATTGTGGGTATGTGCATGATAATGTCTGTTGAAAGAATATTTGAAATAAGATTGGGAGGATTTAGTTGTTCCCTTGAGAAGGAACTTAGAGGAGTGGGGTAGACTGTGAAGTGCAGTTTTTGTCTGGCTGTCTGAATTTGGAGTGGAAATGCTTGCAAATGCTAAGCTGTCAAGTGGGAGGTCATTACCTCTATCATTTGGGCATAAACCCCATCCTAGAAGGATCATTGGACCACGGCGAGTGAGATGTACGTTGTAAGAAAATGTGATCACTTTTCTCCCAGCAATGACCCAAATCTCCTTAAAATAACTCTTGATTGATCCCATTATGCTATTCTAGAGTCAACAATCAGTTTTTGCTTTAGAAGATGAATACCATCTGCTAAATCACAAGATCCTTCGTAACCTGTTTTTAGTTTAAAACAGGCTGGCTAGAACTGCAAGGAACTATGATGAATGATGTCCAGCCGGCTGTGAATTAGATCGGCACAGCCACTTAAATATATTTGCTCTAGCCTTTTATTACATTTCATTTCATGTCCGTGTCTTCTTCCCCTTGTTGAAGCCTCCCTTTGCTATATTCTCTTGTTCTTTTTCTTCTCCCCTTTAGGAAATATGACTATCTTTATTTCAGGCCGTAGTTCAACTTCGGGTAAAAGAGATAATTTCAATAATTACCCTTATTATTTGGATTATCACAAAGAATCATATAACAATATAAACTAAAAAACAATATTATGTTAATTATTTTTCAAGTTTTTTTAATGTAAATTATTGTATAACTGATTGTTGTACATATAACAATATCCATATAAATTTAATACAGTAATCAGTTACTTAGTGATATTATGTGTTAAAAATTTTGATATAAACTTATAGGTTGTTTGATTCTACTATTATTTTTCTATTGTCATGTATGGTTTCGTTTCCTTTTTTAGAGTTGAGATTTGGAATCAAAATTTAAAATAAAATTTTATTTATTTTCTTTTGTCTATTTTTTATTATTAATACACTATTAATGTTATATTTTGATATTAGATCGTAATTTAATTTTTTTACATATCAAATTTAATTTTTAAAATTATTGAAAATAAAAAAGTATAAATATTTTATATAGTTAAAGAAGGCTAAGCATTAATTCCGTATAATAAGATTTCAATTATAAAAAATATGCTAATTTATTTTAATTAAATAATTAAAGATGCACATCATATTATAATATTTTAAAAGAAGAATTAAAAAATCCTAAACTTTGCTCAAATTTTCAATTATAGTCTGCACCTTAAAAAGTGACAATTAAATATTCAAACCTTTAATTTTTTTTCAATTCTAGCCCGACGTTGATATCTTTGTTAAGTTTGCTGACATGACTTACCACATGTTCCAGAAATCCTAAACACTTATACATATCAGACCTAATTAAACTAATTAATTAAGTTTAATTAACTATGTAGTTTAATTAAACTAACTGATTAAATGTAACTAAACTACATCTTATATGGCTTTGCAAGTATAATTATGTAATTTTGTAAAATTCTTTGCAAGTATGTCCAAGGTCATTATTCCTGAAGAATTTTGTTCCTCTATATGCCTCAAGACATTCATGATTTCCTCCATTTTATCTAATTGCTTTTTTTTGGTCATGCAACCTCTATTTCTAACTTTTTCTTCTCTTTCTACAAGCTAATAACTGTCTTCCTCTCAGTTCCCAAATCCCTATCAGTGTTTTGGATATCAAGTTTAATCAAATCCACAATCAATCTCACATTATTGTGAAGATCAGACATTGGGATATCACTCTCCCTTGCTTTCTCTTCCGCATTTAGATTCTCCAAATTCATCAACACCTTTATCTGTGGTCCATACATATCAAGCACCTTTTGTACAACTTCAAAACCCTCCTCTTCCTTTTTGCCAACAACTTCTTCGCTATCACATACTAGTCCTGCTTCTTCTTCCTTCCCTTCATCCATAGCCTCTTCTTTGCTTTGTCCAAAGTTCGAGTCTGGATCTTCTTCTCATCCTCCAATGGAGGTAATTTATTTGACGCTTCTTTAAAATCACTGAACCCTATGCCCATATTCTTTGATTTAGGTATTTTAGTCCCAAAACGACGTAGTTTAGTTATGTTTAATCAGTTAGCTTATGACGTAATTTAGTCAAACTTAGTTAGTCTGTTTAATTAGGCCTAATGTGTATAAGTGTTTAGTGTTTTTGAAACACGTGGCAAGTCACATCAATAAATTTAATAGAGACACTAACGTCGGGTTAGAATTAAAAGTTTGAGTATTTAATTGTCACTTTTTAAAAGTTGGGTTATAATTGCAAAATTGAGCAAAGTTTGAGATTTTCTTTATAATTAACCCTACTTTAAAATATAATAGTAATGTTAGTTTTTTAAAAAAATAACCACTTAGAATTTTGACTAATATAATTATTTTACATTTGTGTAGTTATTTCATCTTACTTTTAAGAGAAACTTCGATGATGTTCTAAAGTGATATTATTATAATCTACATATACATTTTGGGTATCTATTTTCACTTTCTATAAATAAATGCCTTATTTTCAGCATAATATTTAGATAGTTAATCCCTTTTTTATGCATTCTAATATGATTCAATTCACACAATAAGATATAACAATATAATTTTTTTTACTTCTTTTTATTATAATTAACCATGTTTAGAAGTACAAAAACTATTGTTTTTAGAATACTAAATATTTTTTTAAAAAATATTTCTCAAATGAAAAATATTTTTAATTAAACAATTCTTATGAATGTTGATTTTTTCAGCTTTTATAATTTGGTAAATGATATCTCTCATCTCAATATGGTGAAACAAATCTAAGTAAATGTGACATCCTGTTATCCCATGTTAAGGGTTAGAACCCTAGAATAGTGTACATGAGAGATTATTGAGAGGTTAGAAAATGTATTTCATGCTCATGCATAATATAACATACACACATATGTGAATATTAATTATTGCACACATTAAAATAATTGTACATGCATTTATTGACATTTTTCGAATATAATTGATTTATAAATGTGTTTATATTGAGAATTATGGATTATATGTATTGAAAATTGATTTGGTGACAATAATTATTGATCTAGAATTTTTGGTGAAATTTAGGAAATTTATGAAATTTTGGGTGTTTTTAGATTAGGAAAAATGCCAAGTAACAGAACAATTGATAAATAGTAGTTGAAATAGAAATTTTGATAAATGACTTTAGGATTTATTAACAAGTGTCATTGAAAATTGGGAGACAATTGGAATTGATTGGATTAGTTAAATAAGAGAACTTAGTTTAAACCTATAGAGATTGGATATGTGGCAAGTGACATCTTCATCCCACGATTCTCTTAATTACTTGGAAGACCATTAAATTGTCTTGAATCTTGCTTTCTTCTTCTTCGTGGCTTTCTTCTTCACCTTCTTCACGAATTTTCTCACCAATCTCCATTCAAGTTGAACCTAGCTCTCTCATCTTTCACTTGCTACTCTCACCTTGTTGTCTTCTTCATTTGCCATAAGAAAACCTAAACCTCCCAATCTCCATGATGTTGTACATGGGTTGTATGAGAAGTTTGGGATTTTTGGTATTCTTTAAGAGTTTGAAGATTTTGAAGCTAAATCAAGTAAGTTATGCTTTAATCATCATGGGTACTGTTAAATGAAACTAATATGATGAGTAATTTGAGATTGATGACTTGACCATGAAATTATATGTTGGATTTTGAATTTCCTAATTTGCTTAATTGGTTAATTGTGTTTAATTATTGGTTTAATTTTTTTTTATATAGCATTGACCCTTAAGTAGAAATTGAGAGTAAGATTAGAATTGAGTTTTTATGAAGTGGTAGGCGAAAGGGAATTAAATGTAAATGTAGAGTTAGTAAATGAAGGAAGAGTTAGCTTGAAGTTAGAATGGGACTAAGTTGGTTAAGTGATAGTTAGAGCCATTAAAAGCTAACCAAGGGCATAGTTGGCAAGGGGCTTTAAATGAAGGGCATAATTGGAAATAAAGGAAGAATGAAATGGCAAAATTTTTAAAAGAAGAAGAAGAAGTGTCGTGGAAGCTGGGTGAGAGGGAGAGAAGTCGTGGGAGAAGAGAGAAAGAAGAGAAGAAGGGAAGAAAAATCCAAGGAAAGAAGAAGAA
>JAOQMQ010000003.1:10188182-10205782 GCA_027563845.1 Erythroxylum subrotundum
TTTAAATTCAGATTGTTCGGCTTCTGTTATTGTTGAGGGGGAAAGGCTATTAGGTTCCGGGTGTACGGGGTAAGCCTATTGGCTTGGGTTAGTTTTCTTTGTCTTCCCTGCCTTTGTCTGTTTTTTGCGCTAATGTTGATTTTATTCAAAGAAAAAAAAAGCTAAGCCATCCGAATATGCCTACCACAAATTTAATTTACAACACTTCCCAACTTAAAAGGCTCTTTTATCTAATACATTACATGCAATCTCAAACAAAAATCATATATTTCTAGATAGTTGCTCATGCACTAGAACTCCAAATAATAAAGTTTTGGAAGAAAATTAAGGCATATTTTGGTTTCATTTCTATTTTCTATTTTTATTTTTAATTTCAAATTATATATTTAATAAAATTTATGATTTTGGTTTCTCCCTATTATTATAACTCATTAAATTCTTAAAATTTAGTTTTTATTTTCTATTTAAATTTTTTATAAATTGATTTTATTATTGACTAAATAAATACTATTCAATTAGTTGATATTAATTAGTAATAAAATTATAAGTAACATAATTTAATTATTCATTTTATTTTAATTTAAATATATTTTAATAAATATTAGTTTGCAAAAATATAAATTTTTAATTATTTTATTATTTATTTTAACAAGATATGGTGATTTGATTAATAAATATTATATAAGTGATTAAAATACAATTTATTTATTTATTTACAAATTTAATTTATGTCATACTTTTATTTATAATTTAGTTATTATCAATTATAAAAGTGTAATTATATTAGTATTGACAACAGAATAGAATTTTATTTTAAAAATAAAAATGGAAAACAAAAGAAAATATCTCGTAACAAAATAATGGAAATGGAATCAAAGAACTCCCAAAAAGGAAAAGATGTATATGTAAACCTCAATTTATTAGAAAAGTTTGCTATTATAATTTTTTTTTTAGTTTAGGAAATAAATCATAAAATATTACTCCTTCAAAGCTAAAATATAATCTATTTTTGGGAAATTCATATTTTGAAATTGTAGAATTCCAAGATTTTGACGGACAAGTCCGGCATGTTATCAGTCAATTGGTTCTTTAGTTATTAAATATTTAAAAATGATCATATCAATCCCCTAGAGTTTGAGTCTAATCTCAATGATTTCGATTTCTGAATAATAATTTCATGCCATATTAGAGATGAGTCAAATTACAATCCTTAATTATCAACAATTTAATAGAGGAAGAAATAAGGAGTCTACGATGTTATCAATCTTCATACATCATATCATATCAATCTTTAACACCTGTCAGAGGACAACTCCCTGGTAAATTCAAGAATTTAGGTTTTACTATAGTACATGCAAATAGAAACTAGAAAAGAGACCATCTTTTCCTTTTCAGCTTTGGTTAATGATTTCGTTATTGTGGCGACGGGTGACGAGGATGATGAAAAGAGACAAAAATTAGGGGTTTTATTGAAGAGAATTGAAATTTTAAGATTAGGCATTGAGTAAAATTAAGGGTTTTGTTAATTTGAGGTTTAGTTAGCATTTAATTAATTATTTTATTTTTTAATTAATTTTATTAAAGATAAATTAAAATCATTGAGAAGTATTAAGTAATTATTTAATTTTAGATATTTTTAAAAGAGAGTTGGGCACCACAAAGTCATGTGGCATATGTAATGTTACAAGTATCATATTAGTACCACTACTGGATTTAGTTATGGTATGGTATCGATACTAGTTAATATCGGGTATCGTATTAAGTAATTTTTAAAAATTACAAATTAGTTTTTGAATTTTTTAAATTGCAAAATGGTCCCTCAATATAGTGTTTTTATATAATTTTTAATTTTGCATCAACCATGTTCCTAAAAATTATAATAATATAAATTTGAAATAACAATGATCTATTTATTTCCATTAATTTTTTTTTAAGTATTTCACATGTAAACAATAACTACAATTAATAAAAGGAGTCGTTTAATCATCACACAAATATAAAACTAATAATAATACAAAGTACTTAAAATGTTACAATTAATATCATATAGTAATGAATAATTACATCAAAACATCATATAATAAGAATAATATAGATCCATGACTCTATAAGCATTACAATTTACAAAAAGAGTTTGTGCGGAGGAATATAGCCAAATAGAAGCTGAACTTGAAATAAAAATACTTGCAGTTAAAAATTTTAAATTTATATTTTAAATATATAATTTAACGTATATATCAAATATAATGAAATTAAGAAAAGTGAAGAAATAAAATACTTGGAACTTTACTCAATGTAATATCCACTTAAATTGTATTGATCACAATTTTATTTAGTATAAAATTCTCATTATTAAAGGAATCTCATCACCACCGTCATTCAAATTCATTGCATCAAATAATATTTCAACACTTTTCCATCCAAGATTCTCCTCCAAGTCACTTTAATTTATCAAACTTGGTTTCTCATAAACTCAATATTTTAAAAGATCAATATGATAAAGCCAAATTGGATTTATACAACAACTTGTTCTCTTAAGAGTTTTTGTGAATAAATAAAATTGAATTATTAAGAAATTACAAAAAAAATATTTTTAAACTTAACAGTGATAATAACATATCTTTTTCAAAGCTTTAAATTGTATCAAACAAAAACCAAATTGATTCAATCTTTTGCGTTCAAATTTATTCTTTTTTTTAGAATGGATGAATTCAAATGTGTTCCAATTTTTTCACACCATGTTGCACTCACACATTGACTCGGAATTTAAATTGCAAACATTTACAATTTTGGAACCAGTTCCAAATTGGTCCTACCAAGCAACTATAAGACAATAAAGTATCATTATAAACAAAATAAAGTGATAATTAATTTCAAACAAGTAATAAAAGTGAACAAATATATACATGGATTAAGTTTGTCTCTTTGATGAATTTTAATAAGCATCCTAAAATCAGCAGATACTTTGTTTATCTCTATTTGTGAGCAAATGAGATATTACATCATCTCATGTGTAACAATTGTAGTGATACTTAATAACATCCCCCTATTAACTTCATCTTCCTTTATAAAACTTGGTGTAAAATAGAAATTAAGATTTAAAAATGTCTCAGCTACAAAAAATGAATAGTAAATTTATCTTTCCTATTTTTCATTAATGAATCCAAGATAAGGTGTATATAAAGAATGTCTATTTTTCATATTGGCTTTGATTGCACCCTCTCCTTGGCATCATAAAAATAATCTACTATTTCCTTCTTATTATTATCAGCCAAATGAAATAATCTCACCAAAAGCTCACAAACTTGGATTATAAATTGACATTGAGACCAAAATTCATAATCTTCAAGTATAATTTTAGAAACCTTCATTACAACATTAAACATGGCATATTGAGATGTAACTCACTTATCACTTGTAAATATTTGTCTCGCCTCCTTCTTCATTAGAAAAAAGCATTGAAGTGATAAGAAATTAGTTACAAATTTTATAATAGCAAGATGACACAAATTCTTAGTATTAGTAAAAACCCTTTCTTATTAAATTTAAGACCTATACATGATTATAGATGAAATTGTTCACTTTTTTTTCTTTCTGCAAAGTTTCATCAATGTTAAGAAAGTATCTAAGATCTCCTATATTTTTTTAACAATAGGTCAATACAATATACACCACAAAGAATCTAAAAAAAAAGAATTATATCTGGTTTGGAATCTTTTTCTAGTTCTTTTATAAACATAACCATTTTCAGTGATGAACTGTATAATATTTTCAGGTCTAACTTCATTCACAACTTTATAAAATTTCTAAAATAGAATATTAGCATTTCTATCAAAGTCAAAATTTCAAAAACAATATCCCCTTAGCATAATAAACTAAAATTTTTTATAATAATCTCATATCTTCTATTTATCCAATTATTAAAAATGATTGAATACTCGTAAGTTGACAAAGTCATTCTTTTTTAATTCAAATAAATTTTTATTTCATAAATAGAGCTACTTAAAAGATTACTTCTGTATTCATCAATTGAAGAAGCTTGATATCCTTGACAGTAAGAGGTAATAACATCCACCATAAGATGATTATAATAAGACTATGTAGCATTGAATGATACACCTGCATCATACCACCATTTATCTATTGCTATGTCTAAATTATGAGCTGCTTCTTTAGATTACAAGTCACTAAGAATTAAATGTTGAGCTTTAGGAGTTATTCATAATGTAAAAAATTTAGACACATGTCTACTTTTCTTCCTCAAATCAGATGCAACACTCCCTTCTTTTTAGGTAGAAATATCACCTTCAACATCCCTAGTATCATCTTGACTAGCGGAAAAAGAACTTCTACTAACAATTTTGTTGTTTAGTATTTACCTTCTGTCTTTCTCATGGTGATACTCTTTAAGTTGAGTTTTCATTTGTTATTTCATGTCTTGACTAGCTTTCTTATAAGGCTCTACATCATCTTTGATCCAAGCTAAATGCTTCTTTGATATGGTGATTCTCTCACCTTTCAAATGCTTGTTACATTATAAATAAATAGTATACCTCTTCAATCTAAGAACTGATTTAGGATGAACCCAAGCTAGATCATCAAATCTTCCCGAAGAGGTTGAATTATTAGTACTTAAACTTTCTTCTACTTATCTGTAAGGATAAATAAATACATATATCAAAATTAAATTGATAATCTCATATCAAAATAAAGTGTTCTTCCAACTTAGTTTCATTATGAACTGCAATATGCCCAATACAAGTGCATTTATTGCTTGCAAATATGACATGATCATTAAGTCATAAATAAATATGTAAAAGTTCATTTAAAACATATAAGTTCTAAACTCTTTTTACTAAAATAGCATTTTTCACTTAATAACATTCCTATCATTGCACGTTTAACCTTGATAAAAATAAGTTTATGTACGAACTTAAATAAATAACACTAAGCTCATCGAACATTTACACAAACAAATAACAATTGAGAAGATTTTATAATGAACTATTACATAAACAGATGCAGATGTTATTATATTATTACTTGTTTAAAGAAGCAATTTTCATTTTAATAAAAAATGTATAATTAAAGTCTAAAAAATAATTACCATAGGCATAAGCAATTTCTCATATTAATAAAAAATGCAACAACTACTTCAAATTCTCAATTACAGCAATATACCACTATTATATAAACAATTTCTCATATTAATAAAATCAATGTCATAAAAATTTACAGGAACTCACAAAATGAACCACTTCGGTGATGAGTGAAAGATCTAAACAAAGAGGACACTAGATTTTGGATAGATATGGAGATGGAGAGAGGAGTGGTGGTAAGGAAGTCTGGTTGTGGTTGGTGGTGCCTAGTTTTGGGTCGCATGACTAGTTGGAGGTGAGATGGTGGTCGATTCTGGTAACGGTGGCAATGACAAATGAAGTGACGAACAGAGGACACAAAGGGGAAGGAAAGGGTGGACGGTAGTAGACGAGCAAAGTGGAGCCAAGAGCAGAGAGCTGGGAGTTGGCCCGACTGGGTCTTCTATTCTATAAGTGGGTGGGAGTTGGGGGCTATTAGAGTTAGGATATTTAATTTTTTATTTTCATTTGGTCCTCTTAGTTCTATTTTTTGTTTCTATTGATAATTAAGGAAATTTTAAGTAATGACCAATCGGTATTTATTCCCGGTACAGTACTAACGTTTGGAATACTAATTTCTGACAACAGTATTTCAATCACTAGGCACAAGTGACACTATAAATTCAAAATATAATATATTTTACCATATTATCAATGACATGACAAAAGATTGATGAAATTATGTGTTTTTTTTTTGTCTATATAGTATTTAATTTAAATTTTTAAAAACAATAAAATTTAATTTTACCATGTAAAAGTTAAATTTTAACTTATATTTAGATATAAACATTAAGTCTAAATTTTAACCTATCTTTAAGCAGTCAAACCAAGACTTATTACTCTTTAAAATATTGCCACCAATCTTTAAGCAGTCAAACCAAGACTTAAATATTGGCTTAACAGGTCACTTACAGGCTTAGGCCTGAAGTTGAGTTTAGTGGGCTTTTAACTTATTTTTTGTTTCTTCTCTCTTTTTTGCCTCGTTGTTTTCTCTCCAAAAGCACAGATGATTAGATACTACCTAAGCAACCATGTGTAGAACTCTGCCTAACCCTCGAATTAAGAAAGAAAAGGAAGTGGACAAACAGTTTCGTACCTTGCCAAACTGAGACTAAGGTCCAAAACTGAAGATTACTGTACTAAGTAGTCTAAATAGCTCAAGACACGCATGAAAGTCCAATAGCTTATAATGGTCCATGCAGTATTTCTAGCAAATTTCAGTTTTTTTTTCCTCTCCCTATACAAATGCCTCTGATATGCTAAAAGGATGAAGTGACGTCCCATAGTCAAGAACTACAGTTGGAGCGACATTTTATTTACTAACCCTTATCTAATCATCTACTTCTCATGCAGCCATTCAATACGATCGCGACCCTTCAAGGACTGCTCGTTGTTTTTGCTCGGTGGTCACATGATTAAAGTGGTCCTACTGTGAAACCAAATACTCCATGTATACCGCTATCCACACTTGCATGTTGCAACCTCCAAAATGGATATGCTTCCCGTTCTCGTTCATTAAAGAAACTCTCATGGCTTCTCTTAGATCATCATAAAGGGTGTGTGATTTTCTATATCCCGACTGTCTTTGAGCCCATCTGCATGTACCATAATTTGTGTTCAGAGATGAATTGAGACATAAATTGATAAACATCATTACTTCATAAACGTAGCCATTACTCTTTTGTTGCGTCTTTTTTTACCCATTATTACGGATCTCCTTTCTTTACTTAAAATTTAGAATCCCTTTTCAGGATGTATGTACTAAAATGCCTATTAAGGTAATGGTACAGGGTTTTAGCACAGTACGACATGCTCCTCCAGGGACCAAGGCCATTAAGAGTGGCTTAAAACGTGATGCTGATACCTAAAGTGAAAGTCAACTACAGATATTTGAAGCCATTCTTCTACATCTTTCTTGAATAGCTAGTCAGAGACATTGCTTAAAAGACACTCGGAGATATCTACTCAATACCAGCATGCTAATTGCAAATTGGTATTCATAAAATATAGGATTTGATATGAAGATAACAAATGAGTATTAAAGAAAGTCATAAATGTTTTGCTGTAACCTGTCATCTTGGTCAGCATGGACGTATGTGCAGTGTCCACTTGACAAGTGAAAAGAAAAGCAGTAATGAGCCTATCCATTTCATCTAGCCCCACCATATTCCTTATCAAACGCTAGTGGTAGTTGACTTCAACTTAAAGTAAAGCATTTCTTTTTAATTTAAAAAAGTATTTCCGGAAATAACTGAAAGGTGCATTTCTAACTACCAATGATATAGCAAATCGTTGACAGCCACATACCAAGGTATAGGCTAAAAGAGATTGAAGAAAGAAAAAGGGCAGAGCAAGGGGCTGGTCATATTCCTTTCTATGCATAAAATATGAATCAATTTGCTTCCAAAGCTATGCGGATTTACTCATTACAGCATTATGGAAACTAAGGATGATCTTCTGACGTGTGAGTGAAAGAAGAAAAAAACTTAAAATATGCCTTACCTTGTCCAGAGGGCTTTTAGATACTTTCTGCACCCGATAAGAACTTGACAATGGCATGGCTTTGAAATTCAGGCTCTGCCTTAGCTTTCTAGTCTCACCCTCTGTGTCCTCCTGTAGCAAGTAAACAGCATAAAAACACTAAAGCAGTTTCAATTTGTTGATCTTATTGCATTGCTTAACTTTATTCTCCAAATACTTTAGCAACAAAAACATTCTATGAAGGGAACCGTGAGAGGAGCCATCTATATCTGAATGCTTTCTTCACAGGGGAATTTGTACTAACGAACTATGGCTTGTTGATTTAGTCCATTGACACGCTACATGCTACAATCTTGATGTATGAAGATGCACCTTTGATTTTGCTCGAAGGCGTGTACTCCCTTCCTCTTTTGTCTTTGATTTTTCTTCCAATTTTTCATTAAACTGAAACATATTGCAAAACAAATCCAACTTAAATAGCTACCAGAAAACAAAATTGTATGTTCAAGAAGTATCAAAGAATTTTTTCTCTCCATGAGAACACAGAAGAGAGAAGAAATTTATTGGTACCTCTTTGCTTTTAACAGCCTTTTCATCGCTTCTCTGCCCCAAAGATGGGGCTACTTTAGCAGTTTTTTTATCCATACTAACTGCTTTAAGGGACCTATCACAAACATATATTGCAACATTAGCGTTCCAGAAAAGGTAATAGAAAGGAAAAAATATTTAATAGCTCAGAAAAATATCACTGCATTTTCGCCAAACCTTTCTTCAATATGACATTGATATAAAAAGAGCTTGTGAATGATAACAATCTTACTGGTAAAATCTCAACCACAAAGAAGATCATATCAAAAAGAAAATGCATTATTACATTGCAGCATTGCTTGAAAGCAACAAGATAAATTCCACATTCAATAATATAAAGCATAATTATGAGGTAATGCAGTATGATGTTATACTATCTCCCATTCATGCAAATCAAACAATTTACAAAGAAAATTCAAATCAGCGTAATGCCAGCTATAATCTTGTAATCTCAGCAAGATGAGAGCATCTGTCTGCAACACGAGCATAACTGAAAGTGGATATTGGGATGATGAGTGAGAAAAGTGTACGTCACAGAAAGTAAAATGATTAGAATGTTCTGCAGTTTTTAGCACAAGGTAATTGCCCATGACCATACAAATTGAGCGAAAAATTAAAGAACTCTTTTAAAGAATTTCACCACTTTATATCAATGAAAGAATGGCTATGAGGATTTATATGGGAAAATAAGGGTAGAATTTAGAAAAGTAGTATTTTGACCAAATAACAAAAATTAGGGCGCATCTTGTTCAGCAAAACTTCAATCCATTTTTTTCCTTTTACTCTATTTGACCTTACAACTTCTCTATCACCTTTCTTATTCTGTTGTTTGATAACAGAAGTAACTTAAAAATCCAGACCTAAAGTTAATGATCCCATAGATTAAAACAGCAGGTAGGCATCTAACTGCATGAATGTGCAAGTATCATGGCATTGAACAACACATCACAGTTGAAACATGAAATATATCATGCAAACTGAGTACATTCCTGGTCATAAGCTGCAAGGGATTAGGGACCTTACCCTCCATTTTCTTTTCGGGGAGTAAGAGAAGTGGAAACTCTAACTTCTGTCCCCTTTGTAGGCACCTGTCAGAAAGATTCGGAAGTTTACATCTAACAAAGTGGCAGTGACCATTCCTATAGTCGTAGAAACCAAAAAGGAAAAAAAAACAAAAACAAAAAAGAGGAAGAAGTACTCTTAGAGGTAAACTTTAAAAAAAATCATACCTGCTTGGTGCCAACAGATCTATCTTCAGAAGATGATTTCAATTGATTGAAGCTACATTGGAATGTCTTAAATGCTCGTTTGACAATGTCTTTGTCCCCCATTTTTTCCATAATAAGAGACTTTCTAGTTGTTGTAAGAGGAGCTGGGTTAGAACTAGGAGGATCCAAACTAAGAGACATGTGCAAAGATTTAGGAGCCATTTTCTTGCTTTGTCCTGCAGAAGGAACTTTACTCTTTGATAATGACGAACTGATGGAATTCTTCGTCCAAGTTCTTGATGTGGACAACGCACTAGAAGTGAAGACTGGTTTTGAGGGTTTTGGGGTGGAAGTTTGCGGCGTTCTAGTGACAGGTAGCGCTGGTTTCTTCTTCGCTCTTGCCATGTCTCTAACCTTACCCAGTGGTGTATTCTAAATGAACATATTAAAGTAGATTAATGACCAATTACTGAAACATAGTTTTAACGGGTAAAAGAAGGATAATTCCAAGAATTAAAACCGGGCAGTACTTTACCTTCTGAGATTCCTTTTGACGGTCTAACTTATTAGCTTTCCCTTTATTTGTCGGGAATTTTTCCACCTCTTTCTCCAAGCTCTTTGGCAATTCCTTCATGGCCTGAGACTCCAATGGTTGATTTTCCTGTTCTTTTACTACAGGAGCTTCTTCTATCTTATTCAACTCGGATATATCAAATTTATTGTCCAGTTCTTCAATCACCTCAGTCGATGAATCATGAACTTTTACATTGGTTGCATCTTCATCGCACTCATCAACACCGGCACTACCCAACTCACTCTTCAACTCTGTTTCCTCCCAGATAGCTTCCTCAGAAGTTTGGCCACTAAAATTCCCAAACTCAGACTTTGTCCCGCAAGGTTTGCCCAGCAGATCTCCATTGTTATGGTCATCTGACCTCAAAGAGTCATGACTCATTTGCTTCTCCAGATCCAGTAGCTCAGCTTTTCTAGCAGCAATCTTCTTGTAATGAGCTTCAAAGTAAGCTTTTTTCTGCGCCACAGATCCAGGTGTAGCACACTTCTCTACTTCTTCCAAGTACTTATTGGGTGAAAAAGAAGACCATTTTTCCCAAGACAATGAATCATTCTCAAATCTACCGAAAGATACCGACACATGAAGAGCAGGATTTGAGGTAGCTGTCTCACCCATCTGTGAATGTAACACAAAAACCAAAATCCTATCAAGAAACAGAATGACAACCCATGACTACAAAAGCAGCCAGGGAATTTTGCAATCATAACATAAATGAGTTATCTCTCAACAATCTACAGCAAAACAAAACACATCCTGGAAAATAATAATAGTAACTTGATCGAAACAGATTAGTGGGCCAAACTCTTCGAAGGTCAAGTGAAAAATGAGTGTACCTTATCTTTGAGTCTCGAAGCTGTCACCGTTGATTCAACCATTAATTCTCGAGCTCAGAGCACAGTAAGATAGATTTGCACACAAGATTTACCTGTAAGTAAGCATTGGCATGTCATGGATTCGGTGATCTTAAGAGGAACACCAAGAACAAGTTAGATCACACCCGACAAAAAGAAAGTTAAAATATGGAAATCAATGAAAAAGGAGAACATGGGAGGGGGCATGTGGTTGTGTTTCACAGTAATGAGACCAAGACACCTTTTTCATTTCCTACACTTCTATAAAGACTCGGCCTTTTGGCAGTGAGAAGAGCCTTGTCTGTTTCTAGTTCTCGAGGAAACTCCTAAATGATGCACCCAATCATCAAGGACAAAAGTGGTGAGGTAATTACCCATTACCCAAAATGATTTAGCTTTTGATTTAGTCCCATAACTTGTTTATAATGAAAGAATAAAGTTCTAGGGTTAAAAAGCGAGTACTTTTCATGGTTTGTTCATCAATAATAATGATTAAACAAACGAAAAGGAACCAAGAGCAATTTAGTGGGAAATTAGAAGATTTAGTTGGACCATAACCAGGGAAGATTCAACAAACAAAGTGGCTACATTGATTGTACAAAGATATTACAACCAATATTTTGATTTTTGACAGTTCTTTATCCACACATTACCCGCAGGTTTCTCTTCCTCAATCTAAATCAAGAGTTACAGAGAAAAGCCGGATGAACTGAGCAGACAAAGCCATGAAATTCGAAAGAAGCAGAAGGCCCACATGGAAAAGTAAATACAGTAGAAATGGGAGTACCACGGCGTGTATGTAAGAGCCAAGGGAACCCATTAGGACGCTAGTGGACCCTGGGATTGAATTTGTTGAACCCACATTATCGTCAATAAAACGCCCAAGGCGGAGTGCAAACATAACCAGGTCATTTCCGCAAGATTAGCGCCGTGGCTTCATTTCCTTCCGTCTTTTTAATTTCTTACTTCCAAAGCCAAAGTGGATACTAAGTAACATCATAGATTCCTATCTTTGTTTATCATGCGTAGATAACTAGTAATACTGCTTGTTATCATTGTGCTTTGTTTAGAAGATGTATGGTAGTGAGAGGAAATATCCAAATTAATGGTCTCATTTAAATTTTTATTTACAATATTACAAAGGAGTAATACTGTTTTTTTTTTTCCTTTTTATATAAAACAAGTATTAAGATTGTATCATCATTATTTCAATTTTAAGGAAAGTTGACAATGATTGAATAAGAAAAGATGAAAGGGCACATTACATTCATGTGGGGCTCGTCCCAACTAGAACTTTAATCTACTTTAACTTGCCTTGCTGTTTCCTCCTTTTAATGCTCTTAAGCTACTCAATCTTCCTCCTTTTTTCTTCTGATATTAAACATCACCGTTCCATCCATCTTGTACTATATATTAACTCCCATTCCTTACCCCCTACTCGCAATTCACATCTCCAAACCAAAACCTACTGGGTCTTGACCATGAAATTCACTTCTTTGTTCTCGTTGTTCCTCGGCCTGGCTCTAATGTTAGGCCCTGCCTATCCAGACCCTGACCCACTTCAGGACTATTGCATCGCTGACACAAAGAACCCCAAGTCTTTTTATGTGAATGGTGTGTCCTGTATCAACCCAAACCTAGCTTCAACTTCCCATTTCACCACATCAGTTTTGTCCAAGCCAGGTAACACAAAAGCTAACCCTTTCGGCTTCAATGTCACACTGCTCAACACTGTCAATTTGCCTGGCTTAAACACTATGGGCCTAACCATGGCTCGAGTTGATATACAAGCTAATGGGCTCGTACCACCCCACTCGCACCCACGAGCCTCAGAGGTGACCATTTGCCTCCAGGGTTTACTACTTGTGGGCTTTGTTGACACCTCTAATCGCTTATTTGATCAACAACTACGACCTGGTGAGTCGTTTGTGTTCCCAAAAGGTCTGATCCATTTTCTTTACAATATCGACACAAAGAATTCGGCACTGGCTATATCTGGGCTTAGTAGCCAAAACCCAGGTGCCCAAGTCACTTCCCTGGCTACTTTCACGTCAAAGCCTAATCTCCCAGACGAAGTTCTAAAGAAAGGGTTTCAAATCACTGGCCAAGACATCATCAGAATACGTAGAAATCTTGGAGGGTGATTACGATGACTTAGCCTGATATCGAAAATGATCTTTATGTCTATTTACTAATCACCGTAAATAATTATTTATTTATTTATCTTCTTTTTTATTTGTACTTACTTTTATATTTACCTTGTTATATATTTATTGTATTATTTATTTTACTTCTTATTTTTATATTTAAATTTATACATATTTATTTATGTTATTATTATTATTATTATTATCTTTTTTATGTGGGTCTATCAGAAACAATTTTTGTCTACTAATTAAGGGTAAGATTGTATAATATTGGACCTCTGCATATCCCAAAATTTTCCCAACATTATTATTACAAATATGAATATGTGCAAAAGAAAATGGAAGCAATTTAACTCGTCAAACTGCTTGGATTACTTGGGCGATTTATGTATTTAAAGGCCGGTTACATCACCTTAAAATAGACTTTGCAGCTGATACAGAGCTTTAGATAAGAAAAACTATTTATTTATTTATTTATTGTGTTTTACTTTTATTAGGACTACAAGGACGTTTTTTATCCTTGTTGTTAAGTTCTAGGTCATTATAACTCATATAAATACTTCTTTATTATATTGCAGAAGAACCTTTGCCTATTTTTCAATCAAAATACTCTATTTCTCTTAAGGTTTTCGTCTACCTTTTGAGTTCTTTGTAGATCTTGGATTAGATATGCTTTTTCTGTACTCTTGGATTAGAATATTGCGTTTTTCACGCTGCGTGAGGTGGTATCAGAGCCTTGAAAACCCAAGGTTTATTCATCTGACAATGGCCAACACCAACGATGACGTTCGTGGGTTACCTAAAGTTTGGGAGTCAATTCGCAATATGGAATGATAGCTGGCGTTGATTCAGGACCAGTTGCCAACGTTGTTGAGAGGAGACAACATAAGAAGAATTGAGGAACCAGTTGTTAAGGAAGTTGACCCTGTGAGGCATCCTCAGATTCAAAATCTCGTGCTATGGAATCATGAAAATAGTTCCGGGGATGAGGAAGAAGTCATCCAGTTAAGAGGAAGTGACTATGAATGTAAACTTAAGGTAGATAGCCCATCTTTTAGCGGAGATCTAGATATTGGAGGTTTTCATGATTGGTTAGCGGTGGTAGAGAGATTCGTCGATTATATAAAGATTCTAGAAGATACGAAAGTGAAGTTGGTGGCCTATCGTTTAAAGGGGAGCTTCTGTATGGTAGGAGCACCTGCGGAAGTCAAGAAGAAGAGAAGGGCGGAATCTGGTTTCTTCGTGGAGGAGGATGAAGCAATTGCTTAGAGGGAGATTCTTACCGCCAGATTATGAGTAGCATATTTTCGACGCGTATCAGTAATGTCATCAAGGCGGTCGTAGCATCCATGAATATACATCAAAGTTGTATATTCATTATATGCCAACTTGAAGAAATGCCTATTTATGTTAGAGAATTTGTTGTTCCTCGGATATATTGTGGGAAAAGATGGCATCCGAGTAGATGAAGATAAGGTAAAGGCCATTAGAGATTGGCCTACACCGAGAACCGTTGGAGATGTGAGGACTTTCATAGTTTGGCGACATTTTATAAGAGGTTTATTAAGATTTTAGCAGCATTGTAGCTCCAATTATAGACTGTCTAAAGAAAGGGAAGTTTAGATGGGAAGAAGAGCAAGAACAAAGCTTCGCCCTTATCAAGGAGAAATTGTATATAGCATCAATCCTAGTCTTACTAGACTTTGAAAAGTTATTTGAAGTGGAGCGTGATGCGAGTGTGATAGGTATTGGGGCAATATTATCCCAAAAGAAAAGGCATGTGGCATACTTTAGTGAGAAACTAAGCGAGGCAAGGCAAAAATGGACTACCTATAATAAGGAATTCTACACCATTATGAGGGCTTTAAAGAAATGGAAGCACTACTTAATTGGAAAGGAGTTTATTCTTTATACTGATCACCAAGCATTGAAGTATTTGGGAAGTCAGAAGCAGTTGAGGACCAAGTTGCATGCTAGATGGTCAGCTTATATTGACAAGTTCCCATATAAACGTGTCCATAAAGCTGGGAGAAACAATGTAATGGTAGACGCATTGAGTCGACGAGTAGCCATGATCAGAACGCTAACAGTTGAGATTGAAAGTTTCAAATACTTGAAAGACTTATATGTTGACGTTGAAAACTTCAAAGGAATATGGCAAACTTGTCAAGGAGAGAAGCTGTATAAAGAATACCACATTCATGATGGGTTCCTTATGAGAGGTAACTAACTATGCATCCCGCGGACATCAATGAGGGAGAAGGTAATTAGAGACTTACATGGAGGAGGGTTAGTTGGACATTTGGGTAGAGACAAGACACTTGAGGAGGTGTATAAAATGTATTTTTGGCCTAAATTAAGGAGTGACGTTGTTTCTATTGTTTCTAGGTGCCAGTTTTGCCAAATTTATAAAGGTCATGCATCAAACGTGGGTTTATACATGTCATTACATGTGCCTGACAATATTTGGGAAGACCTTTCCATGGACTTTGTACTGGGTTTACCAAGAACGCAAAGGGGCATGGATTCAGTTTTTGAGGTGGTCGACAAATTCTCTAAGATGGTGCACTTTTTACTATATAAAAAGACAGCAGAGGCGACAACCATTGCTAAACTATTCTTCTAAGAGGTGATGAGGCTCCATAAGGCTCCAAAATCGATTACCTCTGATAGAGACACTAAGGTTTTGAGTCATTTATGGAGAAAATGTTTGATTCATCCTTAAAGTATAGTAACACAGCTCACACATAGACCGATGGACAGACTGAAGTGGTAAATAGGACTTTGGGTAATTTAGTGCGATGTATTTGTTGTGATAAGCCGAAGAATTGGGATTTTCTTATCGCACAAGCTAAGTTTGCCTACAACAATACTATCCATAACTCTATCGGTCGATCTCCATTCTCTGTGATTTACACTAAGGTACCAAATCATGCACTAGACCTTATTCAGTTACCTAAAAATGTTAACATCCATGCGTGTACAACCAAGTTTGCTAAAGAAACCTAAAAAAATACAAGTCGAGGTTAAGGAACGTCTTGAAAAAGTTAATGCGAAGTATAAGGCTTATGTGGACCCACATAGGAAGAATCAAGAGTTTGAGATGGGAGATGAAGTAATGGTGTTTATGAACAAGAAGCGGAGTATTGAACATCACCACAAGTTGAAGGCCAAAAAATATGGTCCATTCAAGATCGTGAAGAAAATTAATGACAATGAATATGTCATTCAGTTACTTTAATGAATATGTCATTCAGTTACTTTCGTGGATGGGTAATATTAACTAAACCTTTAATGTTGCGGATATTTATCCCTATTTATCGGAGTGCAAGTTAAGGTATGCAGAAAATAACTCGAGGTCTAGTTCTTTACAAGTAGAAGGGACTAATGTAGAGCTTTAGATTAGAAAATTATTTATTTATTTATTTACTATGTTTTACTTTTATTATGACTATAATGATGTTTTTATCCTTATTATTAAGTTCTAGGTTATTATAACTCATATAAATACTTCTTTATTATATTGCGGAAGAACCTTTGCTTATTTTTCAATCAAAATACTCTAGTTCTCTTAAAGTTTTAGTCAACCTTTTGAGTTCTTTGTAAATCTTATATTAGATGCGTTTTCTGTATTTTTAAATTAGAGTAGTGTATTTCCACGCCGTGTTAACAACCTTCGTGATATAAACTAGTTATTTAAAGAATACGCAATCGATGAGCCATTCGTATAGTTGTTAAAGTTTGGTAATGCAAATAGCATACTTGTTTAGCCAGCAAGAGGTCGAGAGAGTAACTTAATGGTACGTCATTTGAAGCAGAAAATAAGGGCGGAACATGAAAGAGTTAAACTGTTCGCACAGCTCAATATTAATTGCAACATTATAGCTTAGTGAGGAAAAGGGTATCAAACTTGTTCATTGACCAGGGCTTAAACTTATGGGTTATTTGATACTGAAGATGGTTTGGAGTCTAGTCGAGGAATGTGTATAGGACCCTAGGTTCAAATTTATTGGTGCACGTAAGAGTGAAGGAAAGCAAAGATTACGTGTATTTAAATTGGTCTTATGTAGGTAGGGAAAAAGAATAAAAGAAAATGGGCTATTAATGAAATTGAGGAATAAAAGAGTACTACTTGAAAGTTAATTGTTCATGGAATTTGCTGTTAAAATTGAGGAGAATTTCATCACTTGCACCTTTTGACCAGACCAGGTCACTAAAATGAATAGTCGGTCATTTAAAAGCCAAAAAAAAAAAGTAATATTCACTTTTGTATTCTTTACGTAGAAAATAAGTGTAATAATGTGAAGCGATTGGAACTTAGGAAGTCACAGTGCATCTGGTGAAAACGATTATGCATAGTGACTGTTTATGCCTTCTCGACGAAGCAAAAGCACACGTTTATGTGAAGAAAAATGCAGCGTCGTTGACAAAACCCAAATCAAACTAACCTGAATTTTCCAAGCTTGAAGGCGGATCGCAGAAGCATCCCTGTCCTTGGTGGCTATAAACAGCCAAATGGGATTGCGAATTCTTACGCGTCGGCTTCATTGGCATACCACTTGGAAACCACAAAGTTTGCTGGTCAATGGTCAATTGGATTGTTCATTTAGCCT
>JAOQMQ010000003.1:10221158-10249266 GCA_027563845.1 Erythroxylum subrotundum
CAAGCCTAGTATGCATGAGCAGTCCTAAGTCATTCCGATCCATCTCATCCTATGCCAAATTTACTATTTTACCCTTCCAAAAGGGGGTGGGATGTTACAAAATACATACAATTTGTCGTCTCTTATGTGCCATCCAGGGACTAATAATGACTTTAAAAGAAAAATACAAACCCCAAAACTACTACCTTCTCCACTATATCCACTAAAAATGTAATAGAACGTTTTCCATATTGAGGGTTAGAGCTTTAGATTATTGCACATGGCTATATCATTGAGAATTGATGAAATGCATTTCATTCACATGTATATAATTAGCATACACACATGAATTACGATTTAGTAAACATTACAAAGATAGTATATGCACTCAATTGACATATTCCGGGGTATGAAAGGTTTTAAGTGATTATGATGTGATTGTGTATTGATTATGTCTTGGATTTTAGTTTAATGAACTATAATTAGTAAATTTTAATTTATTGTTATAGTTGGGTGACTAGTGAAGTGATATGTGCATCTAGTCTACAGAAAATGTTAAATGGCAAGATAAATTGATACATGAAAATTTAAGGTGACTAGACATATAAAATAGTGTCTCATGGCATTAGTACTAGGGTGAAAAATGGCTTGGATAAATGGGTGAAAAATGGTATTATAATTGGATGACAAATGACTTAAGAAACTATGTGACAAATGGACCAAATATTAAGTGACATTTGGTGGCTGGAGTAGAAGACATGTAACATGCCTCTTTACTTGACAAGTGTTTGGACAAGCGTCCAAACCCTTGCCACACACCCACACCCACACCCACGATTTCTACACTTGAAAGACCATCTTTTTCTTGTTTTTGGTTACATGCTCCCTTCTTCTTTCTTCTCACCATCGACCTACACCCATAACCCTTATAACCTTGGATTTTTGCTAAAATTCTGCACCTTGCCACTTCAAAATTTTGCTTCCTTCATCTTGTTGTTGAAAACCCCTTTGTGTTTTCCCCTTGTTCTTAGAGTATGGTTGCAAGCTTGAGGGCCAAGACATCTTGTTAATTGAGGTGGAATTAGAATTAAACAAGTAAGTACAATTCTGATCTTGTGGCATGTATAACAGAAATCTTATGGTGATTGAATTGAGATGAATTACATGTAGGGTTGATGATGAGTGGTGCTGGAATTTGATGGATAAATTGGTTTTGTTTTGATGTATGAAATCGTAGGTTAGAGGATGCTCAATGGATGATTTCAAGTTGGGATTTAAAGTATAATGAAGGTAAATTTATGCTAAAGAAAGTTGTTAGTGTAGTGTTCTTGAAATGGGAAAAAAAACTAGGACTACATATATGATAGTGAATGATAGTTTCTGTTTTAATTTTTTATGCATGAAAGACTATTTTATGAGCTGCTAATTGAATGATTTTGAATTGGAATTGGAGATGAAGTTGATGAGGAAAATGAAGTACATTAAGGTATAATTGAGGTATAATCAGTGGACTATTATGATGGTGTTAGAATCTAGAAAAAAATTGAAGGAAATGGATGGTGAATTTTTTGTTCACCCATCCCACGATCGTGGGAGCTGTGGGAGCTGCATTAGCTCTTCCATGATCGTGGGCAATGCTTTGACAATAGAAAATTTTGTTTTGTCTTTCCACGATCGTGGAAAGGTACCCCATGCTCATGGGCAATGCTTTGAAGTGAAAAAAATATGTTTTGTGTGATTGTTGAACCAACTAAGGATAAGTGACTTTAATTTGGTGTATTTGGACTTGGTTATGGCTTGAAATGAACCTAGATGGTTGCTTGATCAATTGGTTAAGGGTTTGATAAGTCTAGGTTGTCAATTGATGTGATAATTTAAGGAATAGATTGTCTTGATATCAATATACTCAAATTTGGAATTTATGAGTTGTTAAAGGAATGAAGGTGTTCTTATGAATACAAATGTGATCCAAAGGATATAAGTAATGAATTAGGTATGATTGAATGAGAATTGGAAAATTATGTGAATATCCATAATGCTAGGAAAGGATTGATGAATGTATGATTGATGAATTTAGAGTAATTAACTTATTTAAGGTATAACCTAAATTACAAACTAGAATTATACAAGCTATGATGTATGAATGATCAAGACTTATGAACAATGATACATACCCGGGATAGTTAATTGAGCATATAATGAACATAACACATATACATGTGTATAATTAATTACTCATTTGATTAAACAAGTTAGTAGTGTGTAAATATGTGTGTATTGCATGATATAAAAGCACAAATTGAGCATCCACATCCAGACATTACCGGATCGTCAAGGCAATAGCTATCTAGAGCGTGCTGTGAATTGACCTAGATGTTTTCTCACTATGTTTGAATTGTTTTTGATTAACTGTCAGATATTGAATTATTATTGATATAACTGTGATAATTTCGGACATTATTGATCCGAGGAGTTTGATATTCGGGATTGTATTGGAAGTGCTTTCTAATTATATGTGAATATGAAAAATGTGTTTTCAACTGAATGTTGAATGCCGGACTCAGATATGATGAATGTGATAAATGACTGTGCACATTGAATGAAAGTTATTGATCGCATATTATGTTAATTGATGCATTTCATTACATTGTTATGCATGATCAGATAAAGGAGTTGTGACCGGAGTGACCAACATGAAAAAGAGCTTAAAGCTCAGGAAATGTACACAAAGAGCTACAGACTCAGTTATTAATGAGCTCGGTATCCACAATGGGTACAGGACAGTAAATGAAATGAGCCTGATATCCACAACAGTTACAGGACAGTAAATAGGTACTCGGTCACAACAAAATAAAAATAAAAGTGGAGTCACATGTGTATTTGCATATATATAAATTGACATGTATCATAAGAATGAATGAGATGAATGTTGGATTGTTCTGAAATGATGATATGAAATGTTTGTATTCATAATGTACTTGTTGAAATATGATGTATATTGTGATCAGTTACTCAATACTGAATGATGTGATACATGAGATTTGATTTTGAATAATGTGATATATTTGTGAATTTGGTTATATACTTATAATGTTGTGTTTTGACTTGAGTGAGCACATCGATGATGCTTCACTCACTAAGTTCGCAAACTCATCAAAATTGCAACGTTGATTTTTAAGTACTGAGGATACCTAGCTTTTAAAGCAATCTAGTTGAAGTTTAGTATTATCAATTTTAGGAATAAGAAATGACTCAAAGGTCTGGTCAGCTGATATTTGAGGAATTTAGATAGAATGTGTTTGTTTAGTTTCTCATTTCATGTAGAACATTTTGTATAGAACAGTGAACTCACAGATATTTTGTAATATAAATATATGAAGTATGAAATGAAATGCTACAATGTAAGTTATGTTTTGTTAATGAAATGGGAAAGTTGATCCTTAAAATACTTGTGTTTCAGTAGTGCCATAATAAGTAAATATGATTGCTTTAACATGCCATACTCATAGGGTATGTTCTCAAATGTCCTCTGGATATTTGGGTATAAACTCTATGATAGTGGTGTATTACAAAAAATACCTGATTTTTTTTTTGGATTATTGATTAATTAAAGATGAAGGAATACATTTCTTTAAGGTTGCAAGTGCATCAATTAGAGTCACTGATGGAGTTACTTGGGGAAGATTTAAAAAAATTAAATATTTTTATTTTTAATATATATATATATTATTTTTATATCAAAATCTTTGATAACTGAACAAGACCCTCTCTTGAAGTGTGTCGCGTCGTCACTGTCAATGTGATTTGTGAAAGATTGTATGAAGAGGGGTGTTCCAAAAATTTTTTTTCACATGGAGGTGATTAGACATTAACTCTACAAGGTTTTGAACAAATTCCAAGGACAGACCATACTAATAGCGACATGGAGAACAGTCATGGGCTTTTCAGTGATATCGGCAGTTATTGAATTGAGATCTTCCTTAAAAAAGTTAGAAGCGGTGGTCCAATCACCTTCAATGACAGCTTTGTATAGTGGCAAGTAACGATCGACACGAGAAGGTAAGGCAAGGCTGGCATGTCTGATCGTTTTTCTTTACTTTTTGTTCTTCCGTCACGTCTGCTTTTTATATCGACAAGTTTTATAATATTTATTCCACGACAGGATTTAGGGATGTTTCAGCGGTGTATGACCGTTTGATCAATAATTTAACTAAGTTATTGCGGTAGGGAATAGGTTTTTTAGGCTTATGGATATATGACCGTTTGATCAATAATTTAACTAAGTTGTTGCGGTAGGGAATGAGTTTTTTAAGCTTATGAACAATAGGGAATATATATATATATATATATATATATATATAATAAAAGAAAAGGAGATCCAATTATTTTTTAGTATCATGTATTCTCTTTGGTTTATTTGTTAGTCAAATTGTCATTACTTTTACCAGTTACTACAATCACAGTGGAAAGAGCTTTCTCCGCAATGAAAATTATCAAGAGTTCACTTCGTAATAAAATGAGAGATGACCTATTGAATGATTGTTTAGTGTGTTACATTGAAATAGATGTATTTGCAAATATTGACAATGATCTTGTTATGAAAAGATTTCAATATATGAAAAGTAGGCGAGGATCATTGTAATTTTAACTATTTTATATTCTTAATACAACTTTATTTTTTTATTTAGTTTTGATATAAAATTTTTTGTGAAATATATATTTTATTTGGGTCCTCCTATCTTAAATTCCTGGCTTCGTCACTAATTAGAGTATTACATATATGAGATACATAAGAAAAAGAAACAAAGGAAAAGCTCTTTTATAAAGTGAAAATGTTGGAAACAATAATGTCAAAATAAAAAAGACATTCCTTCTCCAACCGTAAAGCAAAGATGAGTAAAGCTACATCACTTTGTAGGATCGTATGTTCTAGCCTAAGATTTCCAGCTTTAATAAAACCTTCCTTGATTGCAATTGTTTTTGTTATATTAATTGAAATAAAAATTTTCAAAATATGCAATTTTGCAAAGGCTAAAAAACTTCGTTAATTCGTATAGATATAACAATAATTAATAGATTATGATTCTTATCCTAAGCTCTATCCATATTTATTTTTATTGCAACCAGATGAGGAAGTCATCCATTTTTTTTTGGGGAAGGGGCCAAAGAAATAGATAAGTCTAATGATTTGGAGTTATACGGAACCTAAGAACCTATAAACTGACTAGTTTTAGCGTGAACCAATGGGTTGCCTCAATTTTCGAAAGCCATTAGAATTAAAGGAACACATAACAGTAATTGAAAGCTTTGATCAACCAATCCTGCATATAATAAAATTGGAATGTTTCAGCATGAAGTCCCAAAGGCGAAGTGAACTAGCCTGGTCTAACATCCTGACAATTCTAAAAGAAAATGAAACGCTTTTTATTCAACTTTAATCAGTGCTCCAGATTAGAGCTGATCAGCTTTAACACTTTTCTCCGTGTTTAAGGAAACCATTCAAGAAGAGCTCCAATTTCCATCTCGAACTTGTCCCAAAATGTAGCTGAACAAATAGAATTTAGGATCAAGAAATTCAGCATTAACTTTAAGATACTCTCAACTTCAAGTTTATTAATATACAGATTAAAGCGTGATCGAAATGAATTGGAACTTACATAATAACAGCTGATTCAAATCCGGCACCAAACTTGCAACTGCTTCAAGTGAGGGAAAGAAACTGCCTTACTGAATTTTCATTTCACGGGTTGATCTCTAAAAATTAGCAATGTTTATTCTCACGGAATATTAAGAAGTTTGTTACCCCTATATCCACAATACTTCAGGAACCACCGAATGAGACAATGTTAACATCACTCCTCTCTAAAGGAAATTACAAGTGTTGAATGCAAGATTATGCTCTTTGCTTCAGAGGAATCAGATTTCTATACAATCAAAGCTTCACAACCAAATATATGGCATGAATGAGACGCCGCCTTCACAAATTTATTTTACTATTGTTTTTCAGAAACGTTGATACGTAAAGAGCCCCCATTGATTGAGTGTCAAAAAAGGTTTTAAGCACAAGGTTAACTTATGGAAGCACAGCTCTAACTTCTTTCCTATCCGCTCCGTAAGCCTGCAAACAAAAGTCACGAAGAATAATTATCTGTGGGAAGAAACAGCCGTAAATCTAAATCAAGGTTCATCAATAACTAACTATGCAGTTAGTGTTCAAATGATAAATGCTTCAAAAATTTGTTGAGGCATGCAATTAACAAAGAGAGAGCATTTATTACCTCAACCCCGAAGCCTTTAACATACACATTGGTAAAGAGTTCAGAAGGATCCGGCATTGGACTTTCCTGTAAACATAAATCAAAATGATACAGAGAGAAAAAGGAGTTGAGATAAAAAGATCATATATACAATCAGTATCAAATTGTTGACACGTAATCAACTTAAAAAGTTGAAAGTAACAAGAATGCCACGCATTCTGATCACTTGTCAAAATGCTTCCTACCTTGGCTTGAGCAATTGCATCATCTACTTCTTTTCTTATTTCTTTCTCAATATCCTGCAAAACATAAGAAGACAAAAGTTACGTACTTAGTTCATTCTGTTGTGAAACCAAGCTCTCATTTACCCAAAAAATAAAGACGGAACAAAGGATCACATCAAAGTCACTATCTACTATTGGTTATAGTAAACAACAAAAAGTGATTCAAACCAAAAAGCAAAAGATGTACAGAAGCAATCTTTAATTCCAGGTCACCTTCAGCTCTTTCTCAGTGGCTAGATCATGACTTAACAGCAACTTTCTTATTCTCTCAATTGGATCACGCTCCTGATGATGTAGAAAATAGAAAAATTAATCTATGAAAGATCTTAAATAGTGAAATGGCTAAACCAAAGGAACAGTGAGGCATAGGAAGGCAAGAACAGAAAGGCTAAGTAAAGTCTTATAACCTGTCTCACACCACTAATCTCATCACGTGTACGATAGGTGCTACCAGGGTCTGACATTGAATGACCATGATACCTATAGGTATCCATTTCAAGTATCTGACACAAGAACAAAAGATTATGACAAGAAAATGGCCATATAAATGAAAAAACCGTGCATCAAGTGACAATTCATGCTCAAACTCAACCAGATATGTGAAAATTTGTTTCATCAGTGTGGTGAGTAATTACACGATAACATGTCAAGCACTCAAATAACAAAGATCACAGGAAAATGATCAGATTCCGCTTGTCCTACTGAATGCAGCAAACACACGGGCAGCTTCATTGACAAGGCCTGCGCTGTGTTACCCATAAAATGAGTCTACTAAAAGGATAATCTTCTCCTTGATTCCTCAAAAAGCACATACATAAATACATACAATTACATGTGCAGACATAGTAATGATGTAATTCTCTATTAAGAAAGGAATCCTTGAGGTTCTCTAAGGGTATATAATTTTCCCTTAACCAAAAACCACCATCATCTGCCTAAAAGGTGGAAGCAAAGTATGAGTAAGACACAAAGTTGATTTCTGTTTAACAATAGAATAATAGCCCAAAAAATTCTTTGATCTTCAGTGGCTTAGAAAAAGATATGTGGTTCGTCTATCATTTTCATGGCTCCAGAGAAAAATACGTCCCCAATTTCTGAGCTAAAATTGGAGCACCATCAAATCAAGTATAGCAAACTTTAATCTAATAGATATGCAAGCTTCACAGATAGTGTATGTGTGAACATATCAAGGTATAACAGCTAAAGATGGGAGAGCAGTATCCTAGTTGTCCATACTTACTAATTCTGATACATATTGATGTGAATATTATTGTGTACAATGAAGTGAAAGGGCAGATCAGAATCAGGAATAAGTGGGATGTTTTAACTAATAAGCTTGTCTTTTTCAGACGTTCTTGATCCTTAAATATATCTGACAATAATGAATACATCGAGCCTAAATAGATGAAGTTCTTTAAGAGGTTCTAGCTACGCAAGCTAAAGGCGTTCAAGCTCAGGATTCAACCCTAAGGAGGCACAATTGACAATCCAAAAGATCTCAGTCCCAGGTCATTTTGAATTTAGCTAGCTAATGAAACATCAAGTTCAGATCAAATACCAAAAATTAGATGATGTCATGTAAGCTCAAGGAATAACATGGCCTTATATAACAAGAAGAAAAGTACACTCTTTACAGGCAACCATCAACCAAGCAGTAACATTCAGAATACACAGCAACATGTTCCAAAAAAGGATGTTTAGAAACAAAAAGGAAGACTATAGAGAAGAGAGTTCAAAACTCACAATTGGTCCATGCTTTAGGGCATGCTCCTTTGCAAATTTGCATGCTTGTTTCACAGCAAGAACATCCATGCCATCTACCTGTACAAAAGAGATGAAGTCTGTATACAGGCTTTTGCATACTAATATTGATGTCTAACCTCAAATTCAACGTAGCAAAGAGGAATGAATCATTGCTGGATGATACATTGGCAAACAAAAACGCATAACTAAACAAAAAAAAAAAAAATCAACTACAAAATGACAAAAATGTTCTTTCTTCAGGGTTGATTCTCCTAGATAACCAACTTTCTTGGAAGAATTTGTAAGACCATAAGTTAGCAGTTCAAGACAACAACAACAAAAGCAGATGTAAATAGGCTAACTAAAAAGAGAAATTGTAACTGGGATACACCATGATCCACCCATAAGCTAACTCCACAATTCCTTCACTGAAGGCAAACTCAGCAAGCAAGGACTATATTCCAATTATCAAATTTGTATGATGATTAGAACTCATGGCTTCACCTCGTTACAATAAATTATCATTTTTTTAAAATTCTCCCATGAACTTAAGGTATACTGACCTTCAACAAATTTATTGCTAACGCTAAAAATGGATGGCATAATAAACTATAGCTTAAATTTTAAATCCTTCTCCGTCAACATCTTAACTCTACAACGCTTTAACATGACAAATTACAGCAAAACCCTGAAAATTATAACTCAAAATGCCAAAAAAAGCATCCATTTCCCAGAAAGCAAAACAACAAAAAATTCAATAATCTGAATTAAATTAAAAAAGATCACCTTTAGTCCAGGAACATAATCTCCGCGCTTATAGTATGCCGGATTCTTAGCAGCTCTCCACTCAGCAGTTCCCATGCCATCTAGCCAAGCATAAACACTCGAACACTCAAAACGCAAACTAAAACTACAAAATATCAAAAAGATCTAATCGTGAAATCAAGATCATTACAGTGATTATTCTCGCAGACCAAAATAACAGGTAGATCCCAAAGCGCGGAGATATTAAGAGCCTCAAACAACTGGCCTTGATTGGCGGCACCATCACCGTACAAATCAAACGTCACAGCCTCCTCCTTATTATACTTCTGAGCGAAGGCAATCCCACACCCCAAGGGCACCTGAGCTCCGACAATTCCATGACCTCCGTAAAACCTCGATTCCTTCTTGTAAAAATGCATCGACCCGCCTTTCCCTTTGGAGCACCCGACTTGTCGTCCCATCAGCTCCCCAAAAACCTCCAACAACGTCCCTCCGCGACCTAAAAACGTGCAGTGGTCTCTGTAGGCGGTTATAATACCATCCTTCTTCGTGATCGCCGCTTCCATCCCCACGGCCACAGCCTCCTGGCCGTCGTACAGGTGGCAGAACCCGCGGATCAGCTTCGCTTTGTACAGAGAATCCGCTGCGATTTCCATGCGACGCATCGTCGCCATGTTGCGGAAAAACGACCAGAGCTCCTGAGGGTTGGTTTCCACGGAACGGGAGGGAGGGTCACACTTATGGGGAGTGAACGGAAGGGATGTCTCTACGGTCAGCGGATCCGAGGAGCTGGAGATTTGACGGCGGAGGATGCTTGTGGCGGCGAGGAGCTTCGATCTGGAAGAAGAATGGAGGTGCGAAAGAGCCATGGTCGATCGGCTATCGGAAGTTTTAAGGCGTTAGGTGACGAATAGATAGAGCACGAGTCGACTAGTCAGTCAGTAACTCCGGTGAAAGGATACAAAATGTTGTGCGTGGCAGAGCGCATAGGATAACGATTGATAATTTTGAGTAAAAGAAAAATTAAAAATCACTTGGCCTTGGCTAGCCTAGAACTAGAAGTTTAAAATGTACGAACAGGACAGATTTAATGCTAAAATTTATCGTAACGACACCGTAGCAACAGTGATTATCTAATCCATCCGTTTAAAAAAGGGCATCCAAATAACGCCCAAGTGACTTCTCTCCCGCCATGAACACGCTCTGCAGCTCTTCTCCACGCTTCTTCTTCTTCTTCTTCCCCTACAAGCCTTCATCATTTCCTTTCCCACATGCTCTCTCCAAAACCCTAGAATTTTCCAGTCATATGCCCCACCATGCTCCACTCATAAACTTGCCTCCAATTGGCCGGTCTTTCAAGTCCCTCAACTCTCTCTACCCCGTCGACTCTCAGCTCTCCGACGCTGACGAAGAAGAAGGGTACAACGAAGACCAAGAGGAGGGGGAGGACGACGACGACGACGAAGAAGAAGAAGAAGATGATGATGAAGACGTGGCTGCGGAGGAGTACGGCGATGTGTTGGCCGAACTAAGCGAGGACGAAACGGAACTGTCGGTTGATGCCAGGGAAGTGTCAGCTTGGCGTGAGGAGTCAAAAAGGAGGAGAGTTGAGAGGCTGTGTACTGTGGTCAAAGAGTTTGGGGATGGGATCATTGATGTTGATGAACTCGCGTCTATTTACGATTTCCGTATTGATAAATTTCAGGTTCGATTATGGGAATGCATGGTTCTTTAAGAGTGAAAATGGTTTCTTTTCCAATTGGGGTGTAGAGCATTCTGATTACTTTTTGTTTTTGAGTGCAGCGTTTGGCCATAGAAGGGTTTTTGAGGGCATCGTCCGTCGTTGTTTCGGCGCCGACGAGCAGTGGGAAGACTTTGATAGCTGAAGCTGCGGCAGTTGCCACGGTTGCGAGAGGGAGGAGGATATTCTATACCACTCCGCTTAAGGCCTTGTCCAATCAGAAATTTCGTGATTTTCGGTTAGTGATTGTTAGGAATTGCCTGGGGATTATTATTTATAACTGAGGGAGAAACTATGGAAAGATAATTTGCTTGATGTGTCTGATCCTGATTGCTAGGGAGACGTTCGGGGATGACAATGTTGGCCTTCTTACGGGAGATTCTGCCATCAATAGAGATGCCCAGATTTTAATCATGACCACTGAGATTTTGCGGAACATGATGTATCAGAGGTATGACATATTGTAATTAAACTTCATCAAAGTAAACCATTTTGATTCTAGTTAGTCTTGGTTGCCAATTGCAGCTAATTTTAGTTAGTTTGATTGATTCCCCCAATGTCCTGCAAGTGCCACTTAAATCATATTACTTTATTGATCATGTAGTCGTTCTTTAAATGGTGAAATACGTTTTTGTTTCATTTTTTTAATCATTTTCAAAGAGAGCTGAAAGCTTGCTGGAAAGTAAGTTTGTTTTCAGATGAATTTTGCTGCCCTCTGCCTTATGATGATACGTCCATAGTCTTGGTTGCCACTTGCAACTAATTTTAGTTAATTAGATTGATTAGCCCAATGTCTTGTAAGTGCCACTTAAATCATATTACTGTATTGATCATATAGTCATCCTTTAAATGGTGAAATACGGTTTTTTTAATCGTTTTCAAAGAAAGCCGAAAGTTTGTTTGTTTTCAGATGAACTTTGCTGCCTTCTGCCTTATGACGAGTACCTCCGTACTCTTTTTTTACTGTGGTTCTGCGAAATTTAATTTCTTATAAAGCAAGCTTTTGACAGCTTAATCTTTGCAGCATTGGGCTGGCTTCTTCTGGGAGTGGGCTTTTTTGCGTTGATGTTATTGTTCTGGACGAAGTTCATTTTCTGAGTGACATATCTCGGGGTACAGTGTGGGAAGAGATAGTAAGTATAGTTTCTTTTGTTGGATCTTGGATATGACACAACGTCTTTTCATTAATAAATCAAACTTGTTCAGGTTATTTATTGCCCGAAAGAGGTTCAGCTCATTTGTTTGTCTGCAACAGTTAAGAATCCAGATGAGCTAGCTGGTTGGATCAATGAGGTACTTTATGCGTTAAACAATCCAGTAACTACTTTATCCGACGATGTCTCAAACATACTAGAATATGGATGGTACCAGACGTATAGTTGTAGGTTGAAAGAATGTGTTTCATTCACCCCATTCTTGCTTGGGCTGTGCCTGTTGTTTCTCTCATGTCCTTTGCTGGATCTAATTGTTCTTAACTCATGTTACAATTTCTGAAAATACCAGTCCCTGCTGCAATAATTTATATCCATATATCCCAAGATGTTAATGTTAAAGTCCACAATTCAGATACATGCACAATGCTTTTAGCACGTATCTCTTTTCTATGGGCTTAAAATTTTATGATATTCCTGATTTATGTCAATGCAAAATGTTAGTGGGCTTCTTTTCTCAAAGTGATTAAATTCAGATATGTAATAAATCTGATTGTCAGGCTCCCCATCCCTGGCTTCTAAGAGATTTTGTACTTTCTAGGTTCATGGAAAGACAGAATTGGTGACATCATCGAAGCGTCCAGTTCCACTGACTTGGCATTTCTCCACAAAAAGTTCTTTGTATCCTCTTCTTGATGACAAAGGAAAACGCATGAATAGGTTCATCTTTCTTGCCAGTTAACCTCCTTTCAACATCAATCTTGATGTTTCACTATCATCATCTTGAGAATGACACAAGTAGAATCTGCATCATTACATTGGCGCTAATTTTTAATGCTTGCATCTTTTAATAGTGCTTTTGACATGTCCTCAGTTGTGTCAAGTATTTTGCAGTCCTGTGTTTTTATCGGAATTTTACTGATAAAATATCATCACATATCTTCTTTAGAAAATCTTGAATCTGTATCTGTAGTTCTTTCTACTTTACCAAATTATACTATTTCTAATTTCACTTATTATCTTTACAGGAAGCTGTCCCTCAATTACTTGCAACTGTCTGCTACAGGGATTAAATCTTCGAAGGATGGTAGCTCTAGAAGGAGAAATTCAAGAAGACGTGGAAGTGAAATTGACACCTATGGTGCTTCTGGGATGTATGGAGAACCTCTTTCAAAGAATGACATTAGTAGAATCCGCCGTTCACAAGTAATTATTAGTCCATTGGCCTTTGCTTCTGATGACCTTTTGTATTAATCTACTATGAACTCTGTATATTAACTCTACTCTGGAATGAGAAGTTAAATAGTTCGTGATTAATTATATATTTTCAGGTACCTCTAGTTATTGACACCTTAAATCAACTTAAAGAAAGGGATATGTTGCCAGCAATTTGGTTTATTTTTAACAGAAGAGGCTGTGATGCAGCTGTTCAGTACCTTGACAGTTGCAAGCTGTTAGACGATTGTGAGATGAGTGAGGTAGAATTGGCTTTGAAGAGGTTTAGCATTAAGAATCCTGATGCTGTAAGAGAGACAGCCATTAAAGGACTTAAGAAGGGAGTTGCTGCTCATCATGCTGGCTGCCTACCTCTATGGAAATTGTTCATCGAGGAGCTGTTTCAAAGAGGACTTGTTAAAGTAGTATTTGCTACTGAAACGCTTGCTGCTGGTATTAATATGCCTGCTAGGACAGCTGTTATATCATCTCTTAGCAAAAGGACTGGTTCTGGACGTATTCAGTTAAGCTCAAATGAACTGCTTCAAATGGCTGGACGAGCTGGACGTAGAGGCATTGATGAAAGAGGCCATGTTGTACTGATTCAGGCTCCAACTGAAGGTGCCGAAGAGTGTTGCAAGCTTCTATTTGCTGGAATAGAACCTCTTGTGTCACAATTTACTGCTTCTTATGGCATGGTCCTTAATCTTCTTGCTGGTGCAAAAGTGACTTCAACTGAAATGAAGTCAGTGCAGGCAGGCAGGACTTTGGAGGAAGCAAGAAAATTAGTTGAGCGAAGTTTTGGGACTTATATTGGTAGTAATGTTATGCTTGCCTCGAAAGAGGAGCTCACTAGCATACAGAGAGAGATAGAAATCCTCACCTCTGAAATCAGTGATGATGCAATAGATAGGAAGAGCAGAAGAATCCTATCTGATGTCGCCTATCGCGAAATTGCAGTTCTGCGGGAACAATTGAAGGAAGAGAAGCAACTTCGAACTGAACTAAGGAGGAAGATGGAGAAAATGAGACTAAATGCCCTGAAACTTCATTTGAAGGAGTTGGGAAATAATCACTTGCCATTTTTATGCTTGCAATATAAAGATTCTGAAGGAGTTGAACATACAGTCCCAGCCGTTTATTTGGGAAAATCAGATTCTTCTAGTGATTCAAGGCTTAAAAAGATGCTTTCTGTCACTGATTCATATGCACTAGATGGATCGGCTGAGTCAGATGATATCGGGGAAACTCATCAAGATGTTGAACCTTCCTACTATGTGGCACTTGGTTCAGATAACTCCTGGTACCTGTTCACTGAGAAATGGATTAAAACTGTTTACAACACGGGATTTCCTGATGTTTCTTTGGCTGAAGGAGATGCTTTACCCCATGAAGCAATGTGGAATCTTCTTGATAGGGAGGAGAAGCAATGGGAAAAACTTGCTGATTCTGAAGTTGGTGGTTTATGGTACATGGAAGGATCTTTAGAAACATGGTCTTGGAGTTTAAACGTACCAGTTCTGAATAGTCTTTCTGAAAATGATGAGGTCTTGCATACGTCGCTAGCATATAATGATGCTGTGGAACAATATAAAGGACAAAGGACCAAAGTTGCACGGTTGAAGAAAAGGATAGCAAGGACAGAAGGGTTTAGAGAATACAAAAAGATTATAGACTGGAAAAATTTTAATGAGGATAAGATCAAACGCCTGAAGATTAGATCAAATCGTTTGAGCAAACGCATACAAGAAATTGAACCATCTGGTTGGAAGGAATTCCTAAAGATCAGCAATGTTGTACATGAAAGTAGGGCATTGGACATCAATACACAGGTTATATTTCCACTTGGTGAAACTGCAGCTGCCATTAGAGGTGAAAATGAACTCTGGCTTGCAATGGTTCTCCGAAGTAAAACCTTACGGCATTTGAAACCGGCACAACTTGCTGCTGTATGTGCAAGTTTAGTTTCTGAGGGGATCAAACTGCGTTCATCAGATAATAGCAGCTACATATATGAACCCTCAACTGCAGTTATTAATGTTATAAACATATTGAATGATCAGAGATGCTCCCTATTGCAACTTCAAGAAAAACATGAGGTGGATATACCCTGTTGCCTGGATAGCCAATTTGCTGGTATGGTTGAAGCCTGGGCTTCAGGGCTTAATTGGAAGGAAATGATGATGGATTGTGGCATGGATGATGGAGATCTAGCTCGCCTCATACGGCGGACGATGGACCTTTTGGCCCAGATTCCAAAATTGCCTGATATTGACCTTGATTTGCAAGGCTGTGCAAAGACCGCATCTGATATCATGGACCGCCCACCAATAAGTGAACTTGCTGAATAGAAATAATTGTACAATTAGATCTCAGAATTTTTTTATATATAACTATCCCCGCATGGAGATTTTCCTAGACAGTTCTATTCATTCTTGTAAACTATTCACGGACAGAGGGCTTTTGTCTATACAAGTTACAACTAAGGTACTCAATCTTGTAAACTACTCGCGGACAGAGGGCTTTTGTCTATACAAGTTACAACTAAGGTAAATGGGGTAAATGCATCCACTAAATGGCATGCATTTTCTATTTGCCTGTTAGTCTGCCTGGGATATCTGTGAAATGTCATTGGCTTGTCTGCAGAGATTCTGTGGATATCTTAGGTTAAGTTATCGTCCTATTCCAGTGAAACTCAAGCTAATTCTATATTCTAGCTGGAAATTTAATCTGAATTTTGTTTGAACAATGGTTGATAATTGATTTCAGTGTCAAAATGTCCGCTGCAGCCTTTTAGAAATGGGATTAATTGAGACGATCAATTGGCCCTGTTTTCCACTGTCCTTTATCGGTAGAACCTTGTAAAAGTAAGCATAGAGATCTGTTTTCTGAATTGTAATTGGCCAATTAAGATCTTACATGGATACGAGTTAAAATCGACTCTTTTATTATTATTATTATTATTATTATTATCGTAAAACATTTGGTCAAAAGCACTGAAAAGTTCCTATTCACAAATGATCAGCCTTTTGACGAATCATGTGGTATAGCATATGCTAAAGATATGGGTGGGAGGGAGCACCCACTTGAATATAAAGGAAAATGACCGGTTAAGATACAAAAGAAAATGACTATAAAGATATTGATGAATAGAATGAATACATGTATCACATCAGCTGTAATCTCTCTTATGTACAAAGATGACTGCGACTCAAAATGTTACAAACTTACACTATACTACAGTCTGGCGAGTCCTTTTTGGTTCGTTATTGCTTGCTTTGGAAGAACCATTCAAATACTCCATCCATTCCACCTTTTATGCAAGAGCTTACAATGTAAACCACCAAGACACCTAGAGATCAAGACATTGGAAAACTGTTGCCTTTTTGCTGCTTCCTTGTATAAGATAAATAACTCGAAATTAGAGCAATGAAATCAAAAGGTAGGCCCAGAATATTGGGCACTTTAAGCCATTTACTACCTAGAATGGAGGGTTAAAGTATTCCAACGCCCGGGCACAACATGTCAAAGTACGTAAATAATTGATGAAAGTGTACACCAATATGAGGAAGAAAACAATTCAGTGGTTACCGTAATCCATGAAGTCTAGAATCACATCTTCGAGTAGTATAGCCATCTATGAAACTGCTGCAGTCTAAAAGACATCCTTCTCAGGTTGTCGCATGAGCTATTCTGTGGTTGATGTTTCCCTTTCTTACGACACAATAAGTCTTCTGTATCCAAAACGTAGGATACCTGTCGTGTATAAAATTCAATTCATCAATCAGTTAACAAGGGCAGGAGATGAACATCAACGAATACAACAGCATATGATGCATTTCAATTGACAGCAAAAGCATCTTCCGTTCGAGGAGGCTGAAAATTCCAATTCCAGATACCTTGGACGAATTACAAGCAATCTTGCACTCTAGACCATTAAAAACTTGAAAATTTTCCATGATCTGGAATTCATCACCTATCAAATTTTTGTATTTATTCCTGCAGAAAAAATGATTTATTAGAAATAGCAACTCAATATTATAGATTATCTTTGTTTATTGTGTTTATGCACCTTTTCAAGAAAATGCCCTTCTTCTCTTTTTTGTCAGGGACAATGGAGAGGAAGTCACTATGCAGATAAGCTGCAAAATTATGATCCATTGAAACAGCTGTAACTTCAGGCTTGTCATGTCCGAAGTCCATTAGCTGAATAGACAAGCGGGTAGGCGCAGAAGACTGTAGAACAAATAGTCACAAGGTCAATTTCAGATCAAATTGCAACCAGGACAATAAAATAGAAGCTAAAATTGAGAAACCTACACATTCAATCCGATATATATTTTCATCATGAAGAACGCGAGCATTTTCATGATAAACAATATCAATAAAGCTTCCTGGTTTTCTTGACTTTTCATAAGCATATAGTTGAAGCAGCTTATTGTCCATCTCATCAGCTGCCACTGTTTGGAGCTGAGGAAAATTCTCAAAAGAATTTAAAATGAGGTCAGAGAAACGGTAAAGACAGCAGAAAACTTGGGGATTAATATGTTAATGAGCTCTTGAAAGCTTTACCTGTTTGACAAGCTTATATATCAACTTGTCCAGCGTGAAGAGAACATATGACTGTGTGCCAATAAGAGCTCGACAATCATCCTCAAATTTTGTATTATCGGAAGAACCATCAAGTAAATTGTAAAGTGCACTCATGAACCTGTAAAGACCACTAGAAATGAATGGACTAGATTTTTCATGCCTAAGACTAATTGTCAACGCAGAATTTCTAAAGTTAGATCACCTGGCATAGTGATCAGTAGGACTTGTATTATTTGAATTTCGCCATTTCCGTTCAGCAGATGATGAATTAACCTTTGCTGATTGTATTCTCTCATACAAAGTCTTAAAAGATTTGTGAAAGAGAAAATATCTAATTAATGAAACTAATCACAATGAACGTGGTGGCATGTAGTTTTAAGTTTAAAAAGCAACATAGAAAATCCAAGAAATCTTACTTGATGAAGCCTAAAAAGGACGTAGAAGGAATCATTTCCATAGAAAACTCGTGAGCCATTATCTTTGTCATGTAATGCTGAAGGAACATGCTTTGATAGGGGCTTAACATTTAGCAGAAAGCGTTCAGAAAATGGTAAAACTGTCCCATCTCCTTCTACATCATGGGCATCTGCCATCCCCTCAGCCTCACCTTCACTCTCAACTTTGTTCTCATGCTCATCATGGTCTCCATCTTCTTCATGCTCTTCCCTAGAACAATCTTCTCCATCACCAGACTCGCTTCCAGAAACATCACCATTCTCAGAGGCATTCTCGCTTTCCTCTGATGACCTTTGAGCGCTTTCCTCACCTTCATCATCAGCATCAGCATCATTTTCTCCTCCTGCATCTCCACACGTTTCTTCTCCTCCATGGGTTGTTTGATATTGCCTAGTAGCAACACTATCCTTTGTTTTATGCACAGCCTCCAAACCAGCATCTCCATAAGCTACAAAATTATCCTCCTCAGAATCTCCATTTGGGGATAATTCACCTTCTTCTCTTTCAATTTTAAATTGTGCACCAGATTTATCATGTTGGTGACTCTTAAACCCTTCTGCTGTCACTCCATTGGCACATATAACTGGTCTTGAAGGATCACCAACCTGCTAGATCAATTTTATGACGCTTTGTCAATAACTAATAATAGCACTGAACCCAAAACCTAACATTCTCTGCCCTTGAGAAGTCCAGATTGTCTAATTAAGAAGTATATCTTCGCGATTTTATTTAGTATCATGCTTGATTGAAAATACTGCAAACAAACTATTGTAACAATAACAGACACTTTGCAACTCAAAAGCATTTCAGTCTAAAAACCTACATATATCATGGTCCGCTGGCTTTAATTGCCTCTCCCCTTTTTACAAGGAAGAGCAAGCCTCGTTAAAGCAAATAGAAACTCATTAGTATAAGCACTATACCTCTATTGAAGGTAAGACTTCATTACTTGATCCTAATCCAAATCCACCCTCAACAGTGCCATTACATGGTCTTGAAGGAATATCACCAAGCCCTTCCAACACAAAATTATCTCAGAAATCTAAACATTTTTCTTTCGTGAACAAATGAAAACCACAAATTAAAAAACCAGCTGGATGCACTAGCAACTATTTTAGAGAAAAATAAAGCATTATGTCACAAGCACTCATCAAACCTGAATCCAAATTAGTTCTTCCGTTACTTGGCTCTGCCCCAGTTGCAAGTGATACATTTGAATTGACGAACTGTTCAGTCGAAGTAGCCAATTTACTGACATCTGATGTTTCATCAGCCACAGGTACAGTAGTCTGCACCTTATCTTGTTTCAGATTACTGCAGCATGTCTCACTCTTGCGAGCTACATGATCAACATCAGGAGAACCGTTTTCCTTAATGCTGTGATCACCATTTAGCAACCATGCCCTGGAAGAACTTGACTGCTCAGGTTGGATACTTTCATCTCCATTTTTAGAAGGATTAGATTGTCTAGAGTTCGTAACAGTTGCACCACCACTACTAGGACTTCCTTCACTCTCTCCACTCTTTAAAGAAGGATTCTTAGCCTTTACAACATCTTCAGTGTCTTCTGCACCCTGAGGCCTAGGAGGAACACCAAGCATGGGCTCCAAAAATGTAGTCCAAATCTTCATCACTTTATCCAACTGTTCATTTGAACATACTTCTGCGCATGAATATTTGATGAGTTGATATATATCCTCGTGTGTGTCACAATCTGGGTAATCAAATTCCAAATTTGGTATAATGGGCCGTCTGTTTCCAGCTGCAAAAGCAAGAAGTGCGTCATCTTCCTTGCGCTTCTTTTCACTGATTTCCTTGATCTCTGTCAATAAGGCTGTAAAAACAGAAGAGCACAAGCAATCTGAGATGAAGTATAGTGCAACAGAAACCGGTTGCCTTGTGTAAAAGGCCTTATTCACTGGTCCATTTCCTTTCTGATAAAGAAAGCAAAAGGAAAAGTAAATAAACAAGGATAGTAAAAAGAAATTCCAGATTTTTTTTTCACAAAAAAAATTGTGGATCTTGTTAAACAGGGTAATATTTAAGATGTCTTCTGTGATCTCTTTGGATTGATACTGAGATGATAATGTTGCACATTATGGGCCTCATTCATAGAAAGGTATCAGGCATCAATCAAACTTGTGCCTATTGAGATACAAATATGAAATAGCGCAGAATCTCATACACGTAATTATGAACATAAATGTGAAGAATGAAATACCTTTCGTGCTCGAACTCTTACTATCTTGTTGCTTGAAGTAAAAACTACGATGGTCTAGTGATTTGTGATAGTTCTTAGCATAAATTTCTGCCCAAACTTTGTTGAAATCAGCACGGCACCTAGCCCATTCTTCTTGTTTCTGCTTCAAGCGAGTTAAGATAACTGGTAAAGCAAGTGAAGTATTTTTCCTCAACACATCCATCACATCAAGCCCATGATCACCATATAAACGTTCAATACACCTCAGATTCAAAGCTGCAAAAGAAGTCAAAAGACTCTGATCAGGAGCCATTGAAAATGTACATACTGATAGTCTGAGACCTCCTTCGTTCTAACCTGTTAAGTGCTCCTCAATACAAATCGGTCCATCTGTTTTGATAGAATTATTGTTTATCTTTTCTAGTAATTCTTCTACACGTTTTGTTGCTACATTCGCAGATTCTAACAACATGTCCAGCTCAAACCTGACAACCAAAAAAGATCAAGATTTCAGAAAATAACGTAATAAAATGACTACAAAATTAACATCAAGTGAAGTTCTTCTAAACAAGAATATGAATATTGAAACAAATATTCCATCTTAACTTCCTGGAAGAGTATTCTGATGGATGACATTCAAAATCAACCAACACAGAAAATCAAAGACAAAGAAGATCAGCTAAAAAATAAAGCGAAACATGAAGCAAGAGTATATAAACTAAAATAAAGAACTAAAGGTTAAATGTGCAAATCAAAGGAAGCTTCAACCTGTCATCTTCACATCGAAACAAGCTTTCTTCATATTGGTTTTTACGCATGTGCTTAAAAGAATAATCTTCACTTCCTGAAGTAACAGATACCCAATGATCATTCAGTACTTCGCCACCAAGTTCTGTCCTTTGACTTGCTGACGGAATGGGATACTGCTACGAGATAATCATAACAGTCGCATGCATTCAGATATTAGTAAAAACATCAGGAAGATATCGCATCAACATTAACAGACAACAAGGATAGAGTTGCATACATTCTTTGGCAGAAGTCTATAACTAGGGGTGCAGCGCTCACAATTGGATAAGTCAAGTTCATTAATGGGCTTTGAGAGATACTTATCCTTGCTGGAAAACAAAGTCATCTTAAGGTTTCCTGTATCTTTATTGACAAAGGCTAGATTCTTGTCAAGTCTGTCCCTTTCACGAGTTTCACGATCTCTATCCTTACTCCTTTCATCCCTTTCACAGTCACGATCTCTATCCCTTTCCTCAACCTTCACAGGTCTGAGTAAATTACCTTCATGCACAAGAAAGCTGGAATCAGAATTCGGAAAGCAGTGACCAGGAAGCAACTATGATTATTTTTTACTTTAAGGTTCTGTCCACGTTTTGTAACACAAGTCAAGAATCATTTTGAGCAACATGAAACTCATCAACAACTAAGATTAGTAAACTCTTGTTTCAGGTGATATTTGGTATACATGTGTGAGTATATAACTGCATGTATTTAGACTATGAGTATTACAGATAACATTCAAATATTGCCAACTTGTTAATCCTTCAAGTACCTTAATAAAACCAAAGCCCCAAATGAGAAATTGAACACAGTTGTCCGTCTTTAAAAAAAACACAAAGACAAAGTATTCTAGTTTGTTTTAGAACCAGAAGAATAACCCAATAACTTTTATTTTTCATGATGTAGAACATTGGCAATGGGTAAGAAAATATATCTGACGAATATAAATATTAAAGGACAACAGACAATACCACTTACTTTTACTCACAACACCAGCAAGTAAGCCTTCTGCATAACAAAATTTAGTTAGCTAATGTCAATAATGTGAGGTTGATCAGAGGAATTAAGTCTATCAGATCTATAGTGAAAATTTACCATTCTTCTCACAACGTGCAAAAAATTCGTTGAAGCCATCAATAAGATCAGGATACCTTCCAAGTAAATCACCAACCTGTGTCAAGATAACATGCCTTAATGGTTCAATCCCAGGAACTAATTCTCCATAAGTTTATCAAAAGAATGAGCTGCTAACAGCCAGTTCAAATTAATGTGATCACTACAGTATGAGGGACTCTTGAAATTAAATACCAAAAGTGGAATAGTAATTGTTTGTTAAACTTAGGCTTCTACCAAAAAAAGAACCTTAACGTGACATGTTGAATGCCACAAGACCATAAGCGGGTTTTTTGCTCAAACATACCCCAAGATAATGCAGGCCATTCATTGTCCCATATATGACATCAACCAGATTTTATCATCAAACAAACTCTAAATATGAACAAATGCATCACTCTAACACAAGGTTTGTACATCCTTTTCACATTGATATATTTACATTAGGAAAACTAATCAGAATTAGCCATACCAAAGAGAGCAACTCTGATCGTTTGATAATTTCCTCAGTATAGAGATGAAGACACCTCAAAAATTCCTGGTAATCTTCAGGATTATGCAACTTCTCCTTCACTTTCTCAAAGAAAGCAAGCTCTTGGCTCAGTGCACCTGCCACAGCATGAACCTATCATCAATTTAAGGAAATATATGCACCAAAAGATGTAATCTACAGGAGGGGAAAACATGAAAACAAGCCTCATGAACAATGATTTGACATGACCTATCTTTAGTACTTAAATAATTAAATGACAAGGTAAACAACATTAAAAAAACTCTGTTTATTTGTGTAATGTTTAAGTAAGCACAACACCAAACTCACCCTTCACATCATTTTTGTCATCATAAGTGGATAAGGCAGGATGCGTTCCAAATTTTTCATCTCCATTCGCACCTTGATATTCACCAGTGTGTACAGATTTTCGTTTGTGAACTAGTCGTTGCATGTTGATGTCTCGATTGCTATCATGCTCATAATACCGGTCATCTCTCCTGTCCTTTTCCTTATCACTACATCTCCTCTGATCTTTGTCTGATCTCATTAAAGCCCTGTCATGGTCTGAATCCGGACGATCAACACTAAAGTCACGGTCCCCATGGGAAGTTGTAGTTCTGTCTTTCTGGAAATTAATGATAAAATGCTTTGTAAGCTTGCTGATCAATGTGAAGATATAAGCAGCAGGAAAGGAGAAAAACCTTGTCAAAATACATTTGACGCACTGCTGGAATGGTGGAGCTCCTATCACGGTAGATAGAGTTCCTACCAGATGGAGCATGATGCATCGAGGCTGCAGCTGAGGAATCAGGGAGAAAATGGGTGAACTCCTTTAGAAGATCATCATGGTCTTGGAAAAGTGCAGAAACCTGCAATAGGAAGCAAGTCAATTTCTAAAATATTTGTCCCAGAAATGAATGCCCTAAAGACGTTAAGAAACAAGCCAGAAGCTAAACAGAGATGCAGATTATCACAATATGCCATGTAGATACCTCTTGGTAAACCTCAGTGATAGACTTATTTTCCTTTCTGTACATGTTCAAAATGTCTAAAAATGATTTATAAACATGGTCATCACCTTGAAATCTAGTCTGCAAAAAACAATTAAAATGTTAAATCCTGGAAATAAAATGTAATCCTTTAGTTCAAATATGGAGAGGTATTTCTACCTTAATCTTAGTCACAAAATTAATCGCTTCTTCAAATTGAACAGGTTTTTTCTGTGAAGGCTGTTCATTGTCAGGAGGGAGAGTAATCTCATATCCCTTTGGTAAGAAGGTATTGAAACCCAAAATTAAGTTGCGGTGCCCTTTGAACAAGTCTTTCACTCTTGCTATGACACCTGCAGTGTCAACTCTATGATAAACATAACAGAAGTAAGATTTGTCAACAGGCGTTTCACTTTCTAAATTCAAATATAGAAAAAAAGAAAAAAAGAAAATGCTGTGATCATATTAAAACACCAACCTTTGAGCTTTGAAATCCTTCATGACTTCCAGGAAGTCATCATATTTCTCCCTTTTGTCTTGAAACATGTCCTTAACAGCCTTAAGATATGACAAGGCATCATTTGTTGTAAGTTTCTGCGTACTTGCTCCTCCCCCTGCCATTTGTGCTTGCTCCGAACTTCATTCCACAAAAAGTACGTTTCAAGTGAAATGAACACATACAATAAAGAAACAAAAACAAGTTAAGAACATACCATATTGGCCAAAACCCAGATTCACATGCAACCTTATCCTCAGTTATACCCTTTTACATAATCTATTTTGAAAATGTATGAGTTCCAATTAGAAGATCAGTACCATTGTTGATATTTATGATTTATCAAATTTCCAGCAAGAAATCAAGTTAAATTACTAACAAGGATTATAAGACAACCATGCCCGAGAATTCGATCTTCATTCACAGGTCAAACAAAGAAGAAATAATCAAAACTTGATTCAGAAAACTAAACCACACGTGAAAAACAAAACAACAACAAGCATTAATGATATTATCAGAAACACTTTGACGATTAACAGATAGTAACAACGGTGAGATTAGGAAGAACCTAATCTCCGAGCTTACTTCGATTATCCAACAAATAACCATAAGTTAGATGATTAGTGACTCGGATTAAAGAAGAATTGGGAATCCACTAACAAGATAGGGGAAAAAAAAACTTACGTTTCTCCTTTAGAAGGAAGTACAGGCCTTTTAACTTGAGAGGCCATATACACATCTTCCCTGGACCTCTTCATATTTCTAACAAAGGCCAAAACGATACAAAACTGCACGCACTCTCTACCCCTCTATATACTCAACGCAGAGAATATCATGCTTCGACAACTCCAAATTTAAGCCTCAAGATAAGAACCTGAAACCAATAACATCACCCCATATAAACATGAGCAACAAAAACACAAAGCAGATCTACCAAAGACAAACTTAAAAGCCCAGAAACACAGAAATCAAAACCAAAAACTAATCGAACAGATCACCCGGGAAGCAGAAAAATTCCTTCAGAAATTTTTTTTTTCCTAACCAAGTAAATTGCATTACTTGAAAAAGAAGCAAAGGTCGAGAATTTTCACCAATTGGGTTAGAAAAGGATAAACCCAAAATAAAATAAAAACGGAACATGGAGAGATCGTCATGTACACGGTGAATTAGTAAACGAAACTTGAACCAGAAGAAGATGTAAGCTTTCTAGAGAAGAAGAAAAACGGGATGTTGGCTCATGAGGATTATAAGAAGTTGTAAACAACCTTGTTAAGGTGGGAATAGGAGCTTGGCGTTTTTGCTCTATAGAAACAGAGAGGAGGATACAATGTTCTATGATATAAGCCCATACGCTCTTAAAAACCAACATAACACTGAAGTCTTTCAGAGAGGGAATAAAAGAGAGAAGGAGAATTGGAGAGTGGAGATAGCAATTTAGACGGCTATTAGCCGGTCACCTCACGGATTAGTCACCGGCTATAGGCGGTGAATTTGGTCCTTTATGGTTCACAAAATTAGGGCTGGATTAGGGTAATAAGTTTCCCATTCCACCTCCCACCATAAGAATGGTTTAGTGGAAATTGAGAGGGATAACTTGGGAGAGGTCATCAAGTACATACATATAAAGAGCAGTTATATAATGGGTTTGAACAACTTTGATGTGCGAGTGATTTTAGGGTAGGGAAAAGTTTGGGTTTTGATTTCAAGCAGGAAAGATACATGAGTATTGTCGGATTGGAGATTGAAGTGTTAATTATGATCAAATAAAAAGCTCACAAAGATACTTACGGGTTGCAGCTCAGTTGATTGCGCAGGCTGAGCTTGTGGGAAGAGCTCTTAAGTTCGATCTCCGCTAAACACACCTACAAGGAGGAGCGAGGAGCTTTAACTGTGACTAAGCCCTAAATCAGATTAGTCAGCCCACTAGATTTGGATACCGGTGATTTACCCAAAAAGCTCACAAAGATATTGAGTATAGAGTAAATTTTAATGTCCAATATAAGCTGTTCTTGATTTTGTGACGGAGCTCCAATCTAAAGCCTGAAGGCCCTCTACCAGACTAGAAACTACAGGCCCTACCCTATGTATAATTCTGATTATGTCTTTACAAAATGTGTTATGCGGCCTAGCAGAAATTAAGATGAGGTCCATATCTGTTGATTGATTCTGTCACGATTTTCAAGGCCCGAAAACATCTTCACCTCTTGGTATGTCATTGTCTTTACAAGTCGACAATCACATCACATGAAAGTAATTGAAAATTAACAAATCGTATATTATGACAATTTTATTATGCATAAAAATAAATCAATAAAATAATATATTTTTTCAATTTCATTTATTAATAATAAAACTCAATTATAAATAAAAAATAAGATATTGATCATTTTATTTATTAATATTATTATACTTCTTAAGAAAATATATTAATATGATAAAATAATAAATAATAATAATTTTAAAATTTCCTCGTTAAAATTAAAAATAAATCAAATTAGTTATTAACTATTTATAAAATCAAAATTTATTTAAAAATGTTAAAGTGATCATCTTATTTATTATTATTCATCATCAACACCCAATTGAAGTTCGCTAAGAAGCGTGATCTTGGGAGGTTCGATAATACCCAGCCTAACCCCTATGTAATAGAGAGACATCTTATTTAATATTATTATTTAATGAAAATAAAATTTTCAATGATAGACTTTATTTTTATTATCATATTAAATTAATAAATATGTGATGAAATGTCAATGTTTAGTTTGAAAATGTAAATTTAGAAAGACAAAGAGATAACTAACAAAAAGACCATAATATCTATTATCCCTCGTAACTACATTCTTCTTCTTCTTCTTCTTCTTCTTATAGCTAAGTAATTATGTATGTGGATTCCTTAAGGATAATTTTATCAAACAAATCTTCATTTTTATTCCCAACCCACTTTGAATAGATAAAGATAAGGAAAAGAATGAGTTTTCTTATTTCTTAAACTCAAGAAATAAATAAACACTTGAATTATATATTCTATATGTTTTCTTCAATCAAATAAGGAAATAAATAATTACCATGAATATATTCAAGTAAAGCACCTAGTCCAACGTGCTTTACCACTGTAAACATTTTCTAAAATTCCATGGTTGCTAATTCAACTCTAAATAAGACTAAATTACGAGCTATTGAATTAGAGGGCCAAATGCAATTTCAAGCTAATATTTCAAAGAGTAAATCTAAATTTTGTCTGATTTTATAGACCAGTATTATTAAAAATATTAATTAAGAAGTTAAACTTTTAATTTAATATAAAAATAATTTAACATTAATTTTACTATTAACAATGTTGATGTCAACAGATATTAAACTAATCTTTTAATATTTTAAGATAATTAATATAATTATAATCAAAATATTAAAAAGATAAGAAAAACTAAGAACACACGTTAATTTTTTTTTAAATGATCACGATAAAAGTAAATAATGTCTTAATTTTAAAGGTCTTTCCTAACAGACTTGGATAAAACGTGGTTACCATTTTTCAGCACCAAGTACTTGAAGTAGCTTTTAAGGTTTTACAAGAACATGTTATTGGACGGAGTCAAAATAAATGTTTGGTACCTATTCCAGAGAATGATTGCACTTCTGCATCCTGAAAATAACCACTACTGTTCCAACTTCTATATAACTTAATTATTGTAAATGGGTTGTTCCTAATTTTATTATTGACTTGTGTTAAATAAGAATTAACAATCCTCATATCTCTTTAATAGCTAATGTCCTGCCATCCTACCTAACTTCCGGCTTTGAAGAATCCAAATGACAAGAATGCTTTTCCAATAAAGATTCAGAT
>JAOQMQ010000003.1:10249366-10263285 GCA_027563845.1 Erythroxylum subrotundum
TGATAAGATCATGAAACTATTAAATAGTAATGAAGTTCTTGCAGTGTGCCAGTGTCAGAATGATGGCTTCGTTAAATCTAACAGTAATAGTTATTGGCTTAAAGGAAATATTTAAAACTAATATGTAGTAAACTTTGCCAAAAAATAATTAATGATTGCTCGACACTTTCCACGTGAAATTATGAAGAAGATGATGGAACAATGCTAACGAAGCATGAAATGTAGAGGGACAGATTCTCTGCTCCGATTATGATATTCTTATCATATTTTATTAAATCTTATCCACACATTTATGTGGACTCTACATAAATATGTGGATGAGATTTAATATAATAGGGTTAGAACACTGTAACCGGAATAGAGGATTTTATGTGAAAATGTAGCTAAGCTAGCATAACAATAGAGTCACGACAGAAAACATAAACTAAGAAGGATGGACCATCCATCTTTATAAGATTCATAGAAAATATCTGTTGGTTTATCACTTATATTTAATCAATTGCTTGTAGTGTAATAACATAATTATTTAAATGTATTGTTTATCTTATATATATTTAAATATATATGATCAAGTTTATGAGATAAATATAAATTGTAAATAAAATTATGATGAAATCATAATTATGATATTCACATTGTATTTATATATTATCCTTAAATCATTTTTAATAATTGTTATGCTGAAATTAGGTATTAATAGAGCATAAAATGGCCATAATACATTATGTTTCTTTTTTATAAAGTAAGCAGTTGATCTCATACACTAAAGTATACAAATATGTAAATAAAAGTACGAGTGCTTATTAAAAAATAAGTTCATTGACTAACCTAATGAGTAAGTTCATTGGAACATTACTTGAATGTTTATAGAAATTTTCATTGTGATTATTACATAAGTGATCCTTTAACTTGATATCTTTAAAATATCTTGTAGGGAGATTATTATGTTTTGATACTACTTATATTCTAGTTCTAGTCAAATTAGCTTAATCAATAATCATTGAATATAACATGAATAATATAAACGCATTCCAGTGATTAATATAAGAATCACTACCCTAAAGTGATTAGGAAGAATTTTTTATTATTCTCGATTAGTATTGATTTAGGAAATCCTTTGTCAAAGTGGAATAACACTTTAGAAACAGTTTTCAAATATAATTAATTGAATTAATTACTAATAGTGGAGAATTAATATGATTGAACTCAAATATAATATATATGATTTCCATACTTTATGCCAAATCGAAATATTATTTGACAAAAGAATTAAATTATACGAAAAAGTCATACACGAAAAGATTAGTCAAAATCACTTTGACATTCCTAATTTGGGTGATCATGTTGTGTCGCTATACACTAATCTTGATCCATGGATATAAATTGTTTAATTAGAGAATTAAAGATAAATCAAAGGAGTTTAATTTATCTAATCTTAAATATAATTTAGGATTATAATTTATATCTATTATCAACATATTTAGAACTTGATAGGTTATACACAAAGATCAGGTCGAAGAGAGAAAAGGTGACATTGCGATTGGAAGAGCTTTGCTTAAGAAATAGAAGGAACATGTATCACACGTTTAAAATTTGAGAAAGTAGCACACAAATTTTCTACTATACCAGGTATTCAAGAATTAGAACATGAAATATAATGAATTTGAAAGAAATTGTATTGAGAAGTAATTTGCATGAAATTCATGACACATTTATTTATGTCAAAGGTCCTAGACTGGTGAAACTTTCATTCAACTCTCCACTGAGGTGAAACTTGTTAGGAGGTACTCAAATCGATAAAGAAGGAGTTGAGCTTCGGAATGAAAAAAAGATGTCTTCACTCCCTTTAATTTCAATAATCAAGTTAAACTTGATAGTAAAGTTTGAGAAATTTTATATTTAAATATGTGACATTTAATAAATAAGGATCAATATTAAATATTTAATCTTATATGAGCCTAATTTATATTTTAATTAAAATTAAAATTAGAATTAAAGTTTAACTGAAATTAGAATTTTATTTCAATTAAATTACTAAAAAAAATCCTAGACTTATCATAAATATGCTTAGACTCCAAAAGAGCTAGCAATTTTTTACTAATCATCTCTACACCACTTATAGTTCTCTTAACATGTTATATGGATACCATTAGAGGCTAGACTAGTGTATTACTATAGTAGTTGAGATGAGTCAATTTCAAAAACAATTCGAGGGAAACGACAAGAAAAGATCAAGCTTCAGAATAAGAACAAATTATAATTCATGTTTTATTATAATTTATGCACTAATTGCTTATAGAATTTTAGTGATTTTGGCTTTTCATAAATAAAACAAAATATTTTCATACTTATTCCACTGCGTGTAGGATTGAATCCTACCTGTGATTTCCCGACACTGGTAACAAAGTCATCTTTAATTCTAAAATTCTATTGAATTTGTCTAATTGTTATTGAATAATTATGGAATTAATTATGCAAAAATTGCAAACTCTAAATCTTAAAATCAAATTAAATATGAATTTTAATCTTGAAATTGAATTATATTTAAATAAGAATATGAAAGGTTCATATTAAACCCTCACAAACTCTAATTACAAATAGAATTAGATTCAAAATTTTAGAATCCCTAAACCATCCAATTTGTTATTTATTTTGGTAGCTAATTAGACTTGACACAATAAGGTTTCAAAGACAATGAATTTTTGAAATTCAAAGTCTTGACCTAAAATGGTTGTCATATTGTTCTTAAACTTGGACATGGAAATCCTAAACAGTAACAATAAACTAAAGGAGAATCTCTAAACAAAAAAGTAGTAGAATATTGAATCTGAAAGGCTTACACAATGAGATTAACTTGCTAACTGTCGTATTTCTCCTTATTAGAAATTATGGAAATTAGGTTTTAGAATTTGAGCTTGGGTTTATGAAATTATCTAGTATGGAATTCAAAAAGGTTGAGGAGTTATCTAGGTTAAATATGTCAATTGGTGTTGAAGTTTGGGAACTCTAATTGGCAATGTGTTAGTTTTATGTTATTTATTTTATTTCTCCTTCATCATTGCTAGTGAAAACACATGGAGTTAACTTCTAGAAGGTTAACTAGACGATGGTCGGAATAAAAGGTTACAACTCTATAGGATGGGGGCTATCATACAGATGATATTATTTAGCAAATGGAGATGTTGTATGGATGATGGCAGTAATTACTAGTGTCAGAGAGCATGTGGCAACTATAGGATGCTTTAATGGAGTGGCGGTGAGACTCAAGAACTGGCGGCATAAGGAGAAGGAAGTTGGGTGTTGACATGATTGTTGTTTTTGAAGACACATAATGGTTTCTCTTAAAGGGGCGACATCAGAGTGAGTGGCAGCGGCTGCAACTTATGTAGATGGCTTGCGATGGAGGTTAGCTTGGAGATGGTGGTTGGAATCAGCTACTTTTTGGCAGATTGAGGGGTATTTGGCTGTTTGACTATGTTAAACTGTTGATAATCATATTTGGTAATAAGCTAATTAGGTTAACGAATTGAATCTAATCCATAATTTTTGAAAATGCTCCTATGAGGAGTGTTTTGCTCTAGTGCCTAAGAAATTAAAAGACAAAAAGATTATTGTGCCCAAAAGTTATTACACATTACTTAAGCTGTCATCTGTTATTATTGCTTTCCCTTTACCAAACACTAGTTCCCTAAACTTTACTGATACATTGCTAAGAGAGAGAAGAGGAGAAAGAGAAAGAGAGGGAGAGAAAGAGTTTAAAGCACTATTCTCAAATTCCTATTTGTGATTGGGTGCAATCCTCCTTTGTAAAACTTAGAGACACTTCTTTTGCTCTCTAAGTTTGTCCTCTCAAGTAGTTGAACATTACAATGGCTATATAGGTCGACGAGATTCTGACCATTGCCATTTTGACTAGTAAGTTTGTCACCTCCTTTCCCTCCTTCTTACCTGCATACTCGGTTTTCGTTTTTTGTTTTTTTTGGACAGATTTAGTACTATTTATTTAGATTTTTGGATGTTTTGATTTTTGCTAGATCTAATTCAAAAGCAAAAAAAAATTTCTGTTATTTATTTTTTTGGATAATGATTTCATTTGATTTGTATAAGCTTGTAATATTATGATGATTTTGCCCAATATTGTGGATTTGATTTGTATCAGGTCATGCTTGTAAAAATAATAACCAAATTAGCTAGTTAGATTTGATGTCATTTCTTTTTTACTCTTAAATGGTTCTGCATTGTTGCACTACTTATGATTTCAATCAGTTATAAGCGAGGTGGAGGGGTGAGACTTATTTTTATTTTTGACTATTACTTAAGTGTACAGATGAGTATGCATTGTAGATTAGTTCTTCGATACAAAATTAGGTCATTTATTATCACTTTATATGATTTTATTTGTTTTATTATAAATGTTAGGTTCTTGTACGATGATGATTTTTTATGTTGTTTTTGTTTGATGGTGAAAGGAAATTGGCTTGGTTGTGATCATGATTCAAGTTAATAAAACTAACTAACTAATTACAAATTGATTAACTAGTATATAATCTTTTCTCATCTTATATGATTAGATGACACCATCCTTAAAAGGAAACAAAGGAGAAAGTCAAAAGGGGATGAGTTATTTGTCAAAGATTACCATGGAAGAAGGTGGAGGTAGAGTTTCACAAAGCTACCAACTTGGGATAAAAATAAACTTAAAATTAAGTTTGAATAGATGAGAGCTAGATGGGGTCTTTGGAAACAATTGAAGGGGAAAGAAACATGATTAGGATGGGTGTATGAAAAAGGAATAATCGGTGCTAGTGAGGAGTGGTGGACTTTGAAGATTAAGGTTAGCCTTTTTCCTCCCATTTTAAGTTATGTTCCTTTACTTTAATGCTAAATAGTTAGTTAAATAATTTATATTTAAGTTATTTATATTTTTTTATAGGAGAACGTCAATTTTAAAATATTTAAAGAGGAAGGGATTGAACCTGAGCTTGAATGTAAGTTGGAACAACTTTTTAGATGTTTGGCCTAAGGGGACCCTCCACAAGGACAATGAGTAGTTGAGGAAGTTTATGTTCCTTCTCCACCTCATAGTCATAATGCTCATCATCAACCATCAGTCTATCATGATCATGACAATATGGATGAGACTAGTGGTCTAAATGATTACCATGTGACTAGTGATTAGGAAGAGGTGTGGAAAGAACCTCAACCCCTACATCTACTCCTGTTGCTACCCGTCAAACTACATATGATGAAGGGAGTGATAAAAGAAGATGCAAAAGGTTTTTAAAGAGTGATAATTCCCAAAGTAACACGAGTGCAAAAACTTATTCCACTAAAAGGGTAGGAAGATCTACAACAATGTACGAGAGGCTTGGCAATATGATGCAATTCATTTAAGAGAGACAGAGTGCAATAATGAAGATGAATACTTCCATTATGAAAATGATGAACACGATGACTATTGGTGCATCACAGAGTATTGGTGTTGATGCGTCACATCATGATGTTACAAATGCTTTGGAAAAACTATATACTTTGCCTAGTTTAGAGGATGGTACCCCTAAAAATTACTTTTCTTGCATGTTGATTGAAGATCCGCAAAGAAAGGCCAATTTTTTCGGTTTACCAGATGATACAAAGAGAGTTTAATACATCAAGTTTATGTATGAGTATGAGGAGCATAAAAAAATTAAGTATAGTTTCTATGCATTACTATGTTTAGTTTATTATTCTTATGATTTGTGCACTTATGTTGACATAGTGCATTTTGAGACATTATAAACTTGGTTAGCTTATTTTATTATATTATGTTATCTTATTAGTAGTCTATGATTTTATTACGTGTTATATTATTTATTTCTGTATATTTTGTCATGTAAGTGTCTTGTTTATTTAAAATATAATATTACTTATTGATTTGTAGGTATAGATGATAATGTTATACAAATTAAGCAATTTTTAGACAATGGGAATGAGTTTTGGGATTTGGTGGCTTATATAGTGAGTCATGTAGATGTGTATTTTTTGAACCATATATACAAGAAACTATGCATGACTTCTTATCTAACAGGAAAACTATGGATGAATGAATTATTGAATGGTTATGAAAACTGATGTTTTAATACATTTAGGATGTTTTAATACATTTAGGATGAATCATAATGCATTTCGTCAATTATATATGATTTTGGAAAACAATTATGATTTGAGGCCTTCGGATAGGATGTCAATTTTGGAGAAAGTGAGTTTATTCGTGTATGTCTCAAGTAAAGATGCCCCTAATAGAGACACCCAATAATGTATTCAACATTATAATGAAACTGTGAGTATAAGTTTTTAAAGAAGTTTTGATTTTCATGGATGAATTTTCAAGGGATATACTCATACCAATAGATCTCGAATTTAAGGAGATTCCACTACAATTTGCCAATGATACTAGATATATGCCACATTTTAAGGTAATTGAATATGTTCTCCCTTTCATTTCATTATATTTTTTGCTAAAAATGGTTGTTTTATCATCTTATGATTGTAAAGGTATTGTCAACATGTGACTTTGACTTACTATTCACGTATGTCTTAGCAGGTTGGGAGGGACCGACACATGATTATGGTATTTTCCTTAATATAATTGGTAATTCGAGACTCAAATTTTCAAAACCACCGACAAGTAATTTTAAGATATATATGATTTGTTATTCATGATTTAGACTTTTTTATGATATCATTCATACTAATTATATTGCCTCTATGGACACTCAAGTAAATATTACTTGATTGACAAAGGCTATTTGGAAAGAGAAGGATATTTGACACCTTACCCAAATGCAAGATATCATTAATAAGAGTTTTGCGGTGCAAATCCAAAAGGATCTTGAGCAGTTTTTAATTGAGCTCATTCATCATTGAAAAGTTGTATTGAGATGACTTTTGGTGTTCTTAAGGCTCGATGGACGATATTGGAGAAAATGCCTAAGTATTCATTGATGGATCAAAATAGAATAATTTGTGCAGCTTTTGCGTTGCATAACTATATTAGAAGAAGCACAAGTAGCGCTTTGACTTTTAAGATCATCGATCAAGATCTTGAATTTATACCTTCAGATGTATGTCAAGATGTTGAAGTTAACTCTACATAAGAAGGCATTAAAGAATCGAGAACTCGAAAGATGGCAACTATTTGTGATAATATTACTTATAGTTTAATGACATTTAGATGTTATTCTTGGATTATTATAAACTTTTGCTTCAAATGATGGTGTTGACTTCTTTTGATCTATTTGAATTGTGTTGCTAAATTTCATTTGGATTGTTATATTTTGTGTTTGGATGTATCATTATTTATGAATTATTTTGTTGATCTATGGTCATAATTTTATTTAAACATTCCTTTACTCTTCCTTATTATAGTTAAACAATTTAAAAATATACTTGAGTGTCTAGAAATTCACCTTAACAATAAGTTATTAGTTCAACAAAATATAGAAAAAATAAGCATTATTACAACTAAGTTATCAAAAGACATAAGTTAGTGATAAATAAGTTAATATATTAGAAAAATGAACTTCAACTTAATTAATATGGAGAAAGAAAGTAGTAGCGGTGGTGGTGGTGGTAGTAGTAGTAGTAGTGGCAGTAGTGGTGATAGTAGTAGCAGTAGCAGGAGTAGTAGTAGTAGTAAGAGTAGTAGTAGTGATAGCAGTAGTAGTGGTAGTAGTAGTTTTTGTTATTGTTGTAGTAGTAGTAATAGTAGTATTCTTAGTAGTAGTAGTAGTGGTGGTAGTAGTAGTAATAGTTGTAGTGGTGGTAGCAGCAGCAGCAGTAGTAGTAGTAGTCGTAGTAGTAGTAATGGTGATAGTAGTCGTAGTAGTAGTAGTAGTAGTATTGGTGGTCGCAATAGTGGTAGTTGTGGTCGTAGTAGTAGTCGTTGAAGTAATAGTCGTAGTAGTAGTAGTAGTAGTAGTAATGGTTGTAGTAATAATAGTGGTAGTAGTAGTAATAGTAGTAGTAGTAGTGGTGGTGGTGGTGGTGGTGGTGGTGGTGGTGGTAGTAGTAGTAATAATACTAGTAGTAGTGATGGTGGTGGTGGTAGTGATAGTAGTAGTAGTGGTGGTAATAGTAGTAGTAGTAGTGGTGGTAATCGTAGTAGTAGTGGTGGTAGCAGTAGTCGTAGTAGTAGTAGTAATAATAGTAATGATAGTAGCGGTGGTAGTGGTAGTAGTGACCGTAGTAGTGACCGTAGTAGTAGTAGTAATAATAGTAGTAGTAGTAGTAGTAGTAGTCATAGTTGTAGTCGTAGTGGTGGTGGTGGTGGTGGTAGTAGTAGTAGTGGTAGTAGTGGTGGTGGTGGTGGTGGTGTTAGTGGTAGTAGTAATAATAATAATAATAACAATATTATTATTATTATCATCATCATCATCATCATTATTATTATATGCTCTACATTTTTTATTATAGTTATAAGCTTAATTTTTATGAAATTAAATATCTAAAATCTAAATTCTTATGAGAATATTCAAAGAAATACTAAGATATAATACTCATGTTCTTATAAATTCTTTTTTAAGTCATGCCCTAATAAATAAATTTTCATATAAATAACTAATACTAAACAACTAATTTTACTGAACATCTTTAAATAAACAGCCGATGTTCTCAGCTGATCAAATCCGTTGATACTAATCTACTGTCAACTAATCGTTGATAGAATCAACTAACAATTAATACAATTCGCTGATTGCCAAATAGGGGTAATGTATTTTAGCTATGGGATAATCCTATTTGGGTCTAAGAACAAAATAAACCTAAGACTTGAATAAGGGTTGTTTAGCAATGAGATTGCCTTATCCTAGTGTTTTGGCATAAGGACAATTTGTTTTAGGTGTGGAATAATGTATTCCTAGCTTAACTCAATTTCCAAATATAATTTAAAAGAGTTGTAAATTCAAAATAATTTCCAAAATTAAATCAATTATTTTGAAAATTGTAATTAAGATTAATAATTGTGATTCTTAAATTTAAATTTATAAAAAGTTGTTGATATAACTAAAAATAATTATATTTCAATTATATTAGAATTATAATTAAACTACTTAAAATTAAGAAAAATGTTTCCTTAAGTAATTAAGAAAGTGTTCTTTAATTAAAGTTATCTATTTTAATTTGGCTGATATGAATTAAATTTATTATTTTCTTATGAGAATTATTATTCTATTTAATAGAAATTATTTCTTTATTTATTTGAATGATAAGTTTCTTGATTTATTAAAAAGATATTTTTTGATTAAATTTGGAAAGACATTTTCATTTATTAATTGAGAAAAATGAGCTTTCTTTAATATTTTTGAAAATAAAATTTTAATTTATCGAGGAATAGTTTTCTAATAAATAAGAAATTATTCCTTAAATAAATAATGCAAAATAAATTTCTTAAATAAATTTAAAATATTTTATTTAATTTTGAAAGTAGTTTTCTTAATAGTAGAAAACAGTTTTCTATTTAAGGAAAAATAATTCATAAATTAGGTTAGAAATATTTTTCTAATTGGATTAGAACATCTTACATGTTAACTTTTTTTAAAAACAATTCTAAAATATACTAACTAAGAAGGGTAATTTATTGAAAAAATTAATTAAAATTTATTAAAAGAGTCAAAATAATTAGAAATAGTTTTCTAATTGAATTTGAAAATTATTTTTATGTAGGATAGAAAATTATTCAATTACGAATAAGTGGATTTAATCTAATTTAATTATCCAAGGAGTTGGAAATATTCTTTTAGATTATAAAAATCAATAGTTAAAATCAAACATATTTTGATTATTTTTATGCATATTATTTGATTATATATGCATAAATTGCATGTTTTTAATATATGTTAGATATATTATATGTGAATTGCATATTTTATATGTATAATAATTTTACATGCAATTTTATATTTAATGAGACCAATAAAATTAAAGATCTTGTTAAAATATTAAGTACACATTGAAAATTTAATTATTGCCTTTTATTATTTAAGCATAAGACCAGAGTTATGTTTATTATAAAGCTTGTTGAGTGACTCAAGACTCTTTTAACTTAAATATGTTTTATTTTAAATTAATGGGTCTTACTTAACTAAATTTATATGAATTAGATGAGTAATTCATAATCATATAAATTCAAAGGTAATGTTAGAAATAACATATAATTAAGAGTTGTTACCTGGAAAATCTAGAATCACATTAGATGTGATTGATAAGGATGTTATCTACCTAATTTAAGTTTAGTTAATTTCTTAAGTGATTCAAGACTAATTAAATTTAAATAGGATCCTAGCCCACTAGAGAGATTAGTGTAATCATTCTGAATAATAGTGAAGGCTATTATTTCAAACAAAATAGTGAGAGTAACTAAATGTATTATTAAAGTCCTAATCTTATTTGATTATCATAACATATAACCAATTACTTGCTTTTCTTACAATTATATTTTGTTACAAGTAGAAATTATCTTTGTTTAGTATAAATGATACTATGTGTTATTCAACTTAGTTTCTTAGATATATGTTAGGTTTTAGAATATTCTCAAATTGGATGAAAGAAATTTTGTATGTCTATTATGCAATATTGTTATTAATCCGTATTGAGGAGTTAGTGAAATTTTTTTTAGAGATATGTCAATATCATATAGATGACAAAATGTAATCACATTTTGAGTTGACTAATTTTTTATAAACTTTAATGATAACATATAAGATGCATGTCAATACCATGATAGCATAATGGAAAGGGCTGTATAAAGTAGAGCTGAAAGATATAATACCTAATGGAATTGTTCTATTCAATTTAGCCTACTAAAAACATAAACAAGGATTATAATTGAAGGCATTGACTTAGATATAATCATTGTTATTATTAGAAGGAAAAATGATTGCATAAGCTTTCTTGCTATTACTTGATATGAAAGAGATTATATATATTTCCAATTTACGCTTTGGAGTATTTGATACGTAATTTCGATTCAACATTATACTAATGTTCAAGTCATAATAAGAAAGAGATTTTTTAGTAAAAGAAGTTAATCCAAGTTTATTCAAATAGTTTGTATCTATTAGATCAGAGGAATTTTTAACCTTAATATAAATGGAAATAACACAAAGTTATATAATTAAGACCATCCTTTCATGTCATGTTAGTTAAATCAATATAAGGAGATTCGTAAAGTTACATCCAATATATATATACATATATATCTTTTTTTATTATGAATCATATGAGACTTACTAGTTTAAAGAATAGTCAAATCAACCTTTGGTGAAAAGATAATGATGACAGTGAATTGTTAAATCTTATACTTATGATGTATGGAATGTAATAACAATTCATAAAATGATAATACCTATATTTTATTAAATTTACTAATGCCTTTATGTGATATAGTCATATGTGATAAATGAAATATTAATTAAATTTTTTTGAAAAGTTTAAATTATTTAAATCTAAGTAAAAATTAAATATTTAGAAAGTCGAAGCACTTCGATAAGATCCAAATGGTGAGATTTATTTAAGTTATTTATAAGGGACGAGATTCACTAGCGAATATCTTCGTAACTAAATTCCATAATAGTATACATTTGTGTAAGGAAAAAACACAATATGAGATATTATATGATGTAATATCTATTTCTTCAATAGTTACACGTAGTACAAGATTTAACTTTGGTATTTATAATTAAATCAATTAGCAACATTCTATTTTAGATATAGATTGGTATTCTATTTTAGATATATATTGGTAAGACTTTGAAAGAATTGAAGTTAATGATTTTGGGATGTGATGCTTAGTTAAAGTATATATTTTTCATTAAGTTTAGAACTAAATTGGATAATAAAAAATGGTGAAATATCCTAAATATTATATATAATCTTATAGGCCCTATTGAGTAAAGTGTTTGTTTAAATGTATACTTATAGGAGAAAGGTTCTTAAGATAAGTTATGGGAGTAAGATGGAAATTGAAAGGTTCAAACCTCATAACAATACATCTGATTAAAACTAATGTCTTTGTTGATATATTTGATGTATAATTGAAAGGTTAAGAGATTTTGAAAGATTCATTTTCATGATGAATTCAAATTATTTATTTGGAGATAATTATAAATCTATCATGTATATAAAAAGGCTAGTGGGAGTATAGTATCCTTTTTAGGGAGAGTATGTTGGGACATATTGCTCATAGAGAATAACAAGTCATATTTTCAATTTTTGAATATATAATAGTCCAAAAAAATTCTTATTAGATATGAATAGGCAATAACTTAATTATGAAAATTAGATATATAAAGAGACATAAGGAAGTTGTTTACCTATTTTAAGTTAAAAGACATAGATAATGTATTAAAGGTTTTTAGTATTGGAGATATCTAAATCTTATTAAATATTAAAGATATATGTTATTCTATACATGAGTTGATATTTAAGTTGAATGTTATATAGATATTAACTTTATAAGTAATTCTTAGTTAAGATAAATTTTATTTTAAAAAATATTATTTTGAGATTGAAAACGTTTCAATACAACATCAATTATTAATCAGGACATAATGCATTTTATTTAGGTAGTTTCTTATAATTATGATAATAACTGAGAAGAAAGTTGCAAGATTTAAGCAAGTGTTTACTATAAAGAATATCGTAGAATTCTCTTAGTAAGCCACCATCGCATCGGTAGCATGATCATCATATGGTAATATAGTATAAGATACTTAAACAATCAACTTACTGCAAATAGGAAATTGTTGGTTTATACACTACATATAATTGGTTGATTGTAGTTTTATTGACATAATTATTTAAAGATATTATTTATCTTATACAGATTCAGATACATATAATAAATTCCATAAGATAAATGTATACTATAAATAAAATTATGATGATATCATAATTATGAGAACTAATATGATTTGATTTAATGTAGTAAATATTAATTTCATGTTTTTTGTCTAATTAGAATACTATATGATGAAAGGGTTGGATTGCACAAAAAAAAATCAAGGATGAAATGCTTAGTTAAAACAACTTTGACATTTATAAATATTTGAGTGGTCATGAAGCGTTAGTAGATGTCAATCTTGATTTATGAATATTAATTGTTTAACTAAAAATGAATTAAACAAGTTTAATTTATCTAATACTAAATATAATTTAAGATTATAATTTGTATTTAATACCGATGTATCTAGAACTTAATGAGTCACACATTAAAAATGTGTTGAAGAGAAAAAAAGGTGTTTCATTTATATTAGACTTTGATAAATCAAACACACGCAAAAGGGGGGTGAATTATGCGTGACCTAAAAAAATTATGCAAGTTACTTTCAGTTCAAGGAGTAATGACAGGAGCCTGTCAATAATTAAAACAGTAGGAGTCTATTATGTGACAGGATCTCGTTTAAACGAAAGGAGCCTGTTAAACAAAAAGTCATGTTAAAAGCAATCTGAAACAGAAGATGTTTGTTAAATTTGAAAGGAACCTTTTTGAAGTTGAAAGTAGAAAGAGCCTATTAAAAATGAAGGGGCCTCTTACTAAAATAAACATGCATAATATAATGTGGAAATATAAAAGTTAAGAGAAGAGAGAGAATAACATAGTCGATTTATACTGATTCAACTTACAACCCAAGCCTACGTCCAGTCCCCAAGTATCCAACTTAAGTATTTCATTATAAAAATAAGTAGTAATTTGACTAGCCTCTCCAAGCTCACAAGTATATTTTTCAAGGTTCTCCAACCTTTCAAACTAGTAGTATTTAGCTATTGTTGGATCCCGTTACCGGAACCCAACTACTTAATCCGAAAACCCTCATACTTATACATGATTAAAAACTCAATTAAAGTCCTCCGAATAAATCTTATAAGATTCACCTTAAATT
>JAOQMQ010000003.1:10273116-10287290 GCA_027563845.1 Erythroxylum subrotundum
TGGAGAGCGTGGGTCGGGCTTGATGAATTGACCAGTCGGCCTACGGGTCGTCATGACTAAGTCCGAGCCCAGATGCGACCGTCCCGACCAGTATGTAATGAGATGTAATATAAAACTTTCCTCTTCTATTTTATTTCATTAAAAAATTTCATCTTAAACGATAAAATAATATTAGTCCGGCATGTAATTAAGCATTTATTAATATTTCTCCCGTATTGACAATTTTTCCGTCATTATCTTCATTAATTGGATCGTTTGATCAATTTAGTTATGCAGTAAACTTTGAGAGCAGAGCATCTTCCACACCTTTCCCTTAGTTGAATGTCCTTCCTCGATGTCATGTGAAGGACTGTGCTTGGAACCCTTTAACAATGTTATGTTTCCCGTACATGTCTCTGTCTCGGTCTCACATGCTCTATATTTAGCTTCTTTTTTATCTTTGTATTTAATAATCATTGGCCTATTCCATTTCGTGGCTATTGCTGTCTTACTAGCTTCTTTTCCCTGTTCAACTGTCTTTATTAATCAGGATAGCATTAAGAAATTGCCTCTTAGGGATGAGTCAATTGGTTTATGTAGTCTTCTTAAACACCTGCTATTCAACTCTCAATAATTATAAGAGACATGGGTCGTACTTTATTACCAATTTAAATAATTATTAAATCAAATTTATTGCTTAATTTTAAATTATTAATTTGTCAAATAATTTAGCTTAATTTGTCAATTAATTATTTTTTAGTACAAAAAATTTATTTATTTTGTTCTCAGAAAATAAAAACTATAAATTCGTTATATAAGAAAGGAACATTAGGTCTCTTTGTTAGCCCCCTGTGTACTAAATATTGTTAACCGCAATACCCTGAAAATATGATTTTTGGGTGGTTGGATGTGTATACGTGATACTCCAAAATATCCTCAATTTTTTAATTTAACCGATATTTTAAAAATTAGATCGAAAGTTAAATCAGTAAGTTGAAATGTTTAAGGTTTAAAAGATTCAATTGGTATTAGAAAATCATAAAATCGGCTAAAAATTAAATAAAATTTAAGAATTTAAAATATAATTGAAAAAGATTATTCTCACTTATAAAAGAATTTGAAGTTTAATTAAAAAATATGTTATTAAATAAAAATTAGTTGATTTATTTTATTTACAAAAATTATCTGATTAATTAATAAATTGATCAATTTTTAACAAGAAGAGTTATTAAAATAAAATAATCCGTAAAATTAAAAACTGAATTAAAAAATTGAATGATTTAAAACTTTTATTTAATAAGTTAAAATTTTAATAATTGAGTTCAATTCCTCGTTGGATAAGCCCTTGAGGCATCCATTCTACAGTTAATACTAGTTGTTTTTGTTTTGTGCAAATACTTAAAATCTTTCTTGTAATGATATTTCTAAGATTTAAAATTTTATTTTTTTATTTAAGGTACGACTCGTTTATTATCACTGTATCAACCTATTTTAGAGTAATTTCTTATTTTAACAACATATTCTATATAATTAGCATGCCCATTGTTCAATTCATAAGCAGCGGTTGACATGTTGCCTTGTCCGAGGTTAGAACTTAGAATAGCTTTTAATTATCATCAAATGTTGTGGACTCCCAGTCCCAGATGCCATTTAAATGCAACATTAAGGTGGTGCAATTTTGTTTGATCGTTTGAGAACCTCCACGTGGGCATGTGCTAAAAACTTAAAAAGAAACTCAAGTGTTCTTACAACTCCATGGCTTGTGATTGGTTCAGTACAGACACTACATCTTCTAAGCTCGACCTAAACATGTTACTTTGTCCATAAAATTAAATGAAAGAAACAAATTAGCTTTTTCAATCCATTTTCAGGGCAGCCAAATGCTCTGTACCGTCCCATCTGATTTACATTTCGCCACCTGAACTGATTGCAGCCTTTTAGAGAGACGAGTTTTACTAAAGATTAAAATCTGTTTTATTCTTCTGTCGGGTTAAATCCTTACACGGATTACGGATAAGCTCTCCTAGTCTTTGGTTTTATTATGTTTTACTGTACTGAAAAAGCTCTACAAATTAAACCATACAGAGCATCATACTTTGGTCCCCTTTCTCTACCGAAGACCCACTTCCCCGCTCCGTTCTGAACATTTAAATAGCAAGTCTTGCATACAACGAGCAATAACTTGCAACAACTACCAGTAACACCCCCACCACCGCCAAAACCATGTGTTAAACCAATCAATGCCCAGAAGCTGAGACCGAAGCACCAGCGTGGAAACACCAAAATGTCTGTCCACAGACGATCCTCATTCTCTTCACCAACAGCGACAACATCAGCCACCTCCAACGACCTCAAACACCGCCTCATATCTTGCCTGAACAAGCTCTCCGACCGTGATACACTCCCTTTCGCAGCGGCAGAACTCGATTCCATAGCCAAAAACCTGACGCCGGACTCTTTCTCTCCTTTCCTTAACTGCATACACGACACTGACTCTTCTTGTAAATCACCTGTTCGCAAACAATGCGTGAACTTGCTGACTCTTCTCTCCCATGCACATGGCAACTCGTTATCTTCTCATTTGTCCAAGATGGTCTCCACCGTCACCCGCCGTCTCCGGGACTCGGACTCCGTCGTTAGATCAGCCTGCGTCGAGGCAACTACCGCGATGTCTTCACAAATCACAAACCCTCCATTTTCAACACTATGGAAACCACTTTTCGAAATGCTGACACTTGAACAGGGCTATAACGTTCAGATCGGAGCTGCCATGTGTTTAGCGGCGGCTATAGAGGCGTCCCCGGAGCCGGAGGCAGAACAACTCCGAAGGGTGTTGCCTAAACTGGGAAAGTTGTTGAAAGTTGAGGGCTTTAAAGCAAAAGGTGCCTTGTTGAGTGTCATTGGAAGTGTAGTTGGTGTTGGTGGAGCTTCAAGTAGGGGTGTTGTGGATTGGTTAGTACCGTGTTTGATGGAGTTTTTGAGTAGTGAAGACTGGTCGGCGAGAAAATCAGCGGCAGAGGCCTTAGGGAAGGTGGCGGTGGCCGAGAAGGAGTTGGCGACGGAGCACAAAGCAGTGTGCTTGAGTTCTTTGGAAAGTAAGAGGTTTGATAAGGTACAAACTATGTTAATCTTTCTTATTGATTACTCGTATTTGTCAAGAAAATGAATTGCCATTGAATCCCATTCGGTAAGAAGGGCAAAAGCTCAACTTTTTCTTTCTCTCATTTGCTTCAGTTTTTGTTAGCCACAAAAGTACTAAGAACTTTGGTTGATATGGGGTTTGGTGTAACAGGTGAAAGTGGTTCGAGAGACTATGAATCGTACGTTGGAGTTGTGGAAGGAGGTTCCTGGAACTTGTGAAGAGACTTCATTCTCATCTTTATCTAGATCTTCTTCAATGGGTAAGAATAACTTTTCATTGTTCTGTTGTTTATTTCAGTCCAAGTAGGTATCTTAATTGATTGTTTTTAGCTTTCAATTCTGGTGACAAAGGGTCTAGTCAAAGAGTTTTTCTGTTCAAGAACAATCCTTTCTAACCTTTAGTATTTGGTGGATTTAGCCTCCCAATTTGGTGAAGAGAAGGATGTTGAGTTTTCCATTAGAATCTTCAATATTTCCATTTCAAATGGCAGCAAAATATCAGCAGGGGGGACCAATTTCATATCATCTGATTATCTTTTCATTGGATTTAATTATCTACAGAACTAGAGAATCCTGTTGACGGATGCTTCCCTTTGGCCTCCAAAGGTTCTAATGATGTCAATTTCAGAAGTCCTCAACGGAAGAAATCAGTCCCAGCGAACAGGTCCCCTCCATCTGGTGCTTCTCTTGTGACCACCGCCAAGAAACAAAGCCCTTTTAAGAGTGATGACAAGAATACAAAACCAGGATTGTTGCATAAGTTGGACCACAGGAAACCTTCCTCTTGGAAAATTGAAATTGCTAGCCCTCGAGAAACTGCTCGTGGAGATGATTTTACCATAAATGAATATGGAGAGAATGTGAATAACGGGGATTCCAAGCCAGAAATAAAAAGGGTCCTTTCCAGCGCCACACACGATGAAAAACAACAAAAATTAAGTGGTTTCAGATCTGGGTCCAGGGTAGTACCATATGATGATGACGATGATGACGAGAAATGCACTTATAGAAAAGACGTTGAAATCAGCTACCCGGTTGACGATTTTTATGGGAGCAGCAAAGATATGGAGGATCTTTCTTTGATCCGTAAACAACTCCTTCATATTGAGAATCAGCAGTCAACTCTCTTCAATCTCCTTCAGGTACATTAATTGAAGGTTGAATTATTTTTTTCCATGATATATATTCTCATTCTCCTTTTGAGCTAATGATAAGCTACTTATGCTAGCCTTGAACTGCGCTTTCTGAAGAAATAATTACTTGATGATATGACTTAAAGCAAACGTTAGAATATGGAATGTTTGATATATATTATCTCTGTTTCTCTAGGCACGTTTTGAACAATTATTACATTTCTTTTGGTTTAGTCCCTACAAGTTGTCTTTCCTACATCTGCCTTTTCATGTCATCCTGCGATGAATAATCAAATTGTATTCACAATAGGTTTGTATGGCTTTGCTGAATTTTTCACCAGTAGTTGAATCTGGGTACTTTCGCTTGAATGCAGAAATTCATGGGGCACTCCCAAAATGGTATAAATTCTCTAGAGAAGCGTGTTCTTGGACTGGAAATGACATTGGATGAAATTTCTTATGACTTGGCATTGTCAAGTGGAAGAATTCCTAATCCTGACTACATGGACAATGCCTGTTGCAAGCTACCTGGTGGAGAATTTTTGAGTTCTAAGCTTTGGAGGAGAACAGAAAGTCGATATTCTACTACGAGGGGTTCTTCGTTTAGCAGCATACAATTGCTGCAAGATGCAAGGAACACTCCTGCAAAGGTTACCAGCACCAACTCATGCAACTCTGATGGCCAAAGGTTTGAGCAGAATGATAGAACTGGTCATCTTGTGGGTAGCTCTGCAGCAAAGGGGAATTCATATCACTATTCAAGTAGAATGTCGGATAATATAAGTCGAGATAGTGTACAAGTTCATAGTGCCAATGTACTTACTGAAGCCTCAGTAGCTACTTCCACGGGACAAATGAACATAAACAGCTGGTAATTACGTCTGCTTTCCACAGTCGCTTGAATTGATGCTTACTTGTACATATGATTTTAATATATCCTATAGTTGCATGTAATGCATTGTGAACAAGCATTAGCAAAGAAAGTTTACAACCTCGGTGACTATATCTCCTTTAAAAGCAAAAACTAAACTGGGATTACTATCAATTTCACTAAAGTTGGTTTTATTTACAAACAGTTCCAACCATAAGTTTTTTATATTCAAGTAGCTCTGCACTAAACGGGCATTACTATCGTGTTTCATTCTAGGCAATGTGGCAATGCTGGAATGAACTCCAAAAGTTTGAATTGCATGCCACAGTTTTATTGTTTATGGTGTTCCTTTGGAATAACTTAGATAATCGCAATATGTATATTACTTTCCACTGCACTTGGTCCATAAGGTTTGAATGATCCTGCTGTCTTTGGCTACGGGGATGCCCTCGAGCAGATGTGGGTTAATTATTTTGATAAAATCAATTTTTAAGCATCAGCTTAGTTTTTCCCATTTCAATGGTATGCTTCATTAGTCATGGTTTGCTTTTGTTTTCTGGACTAATTTTGACGATTTTTTATCATTTGTGTCATCAGATTACAAGCTTAATTTGTTTACAGTCTTGGAGGGGAAGAAATTATCAATGGAACGTGATACTAGACTTGAAGGTAAAGTTGCAAGTACATTAATCTGATATTTGGATTCCATTCATCTGCACTTAGCCTTTGCACATGGAACTAAACTCTTACATAACACCTTGGATGATTGGTTAATAGAGAACGGGGGTATAGTAAGTTAGTTCCCGCACCTTTTCTCTGAAGGAAGGGGATGCAACTGATTGAGAGTTAAAAGAAGCAATATTCCGTGTCTCCTTGTGAAAAGCTATAAGCAAGTCCTTGCCTTCAAGTTTCTGCTTCCCCATTCTATGTACGGAACAGGGTAACCAGTGATAATGGAGCTCTGCTTTTCTAAACTGTTGGCCGGGTATGATATTAGTTGCATTAAAATAAAGCCAAGCAATTAGTCATCATCCTTCTGGGCTTGGAATTTGTAAGGAGGTGGTTTCTCTCATTGAATTAATTCCTAGTGCTCAAAATTCAGAAATTAAAGGACCAATCAATCAAAACCCTGCTTGTCTATGCAAGTTTCCCCCCAGAATACACCTACTCTAATTGACCACCTTAGTTTTGTGCACATCAGAGGAATGTTATAAGATCTAACAGTGAAAAGCCAAGGCCATTTCCAATCTGCACCCTGGTATTATATACAGAATACTATTTATATTGCAGTTGTAGGTAACTACGGCAACTGCAAATGAAGGGAGACACAACTAAGAAAGTGATTACTATAAATTGTAATAGCAAAATTGACTTCATCTGCAATCTTGTGGTCCCCTGTGTAACTGTATATCGCAATTTTAAACACCTAATATTGTGCTACTTCGCATGTATATCTATATGTATTGATTAGAGAGTCCTGTTAGGAATAAGTTGTGAGGATTAAGAACTCCAACCAAGATGGGGAGCTAAATACATTAATCACAACTAGCTTATTAGAAGGCAGGATCCCGGTGGACAAGCTACGCAGGACCGAGGACCCCAAGCCAGTGAATGGTTTAGTTTTTAGAAATCACAACATAATCAATACTCATTCATGGTATTATTGTAGGAAAGATACATGACCACGCGTGAATCTTCTGCAGTCAACTTAGGAGAGATGAGTTTGGTCAATACACTATAATTAATTGAAGCTGTTAGCGGGTTAGATGGGAAATTTTGGTTGCTTTTATTAGCCGATAGCTATTTGAAGCTGATAACATCAGCAAATAATATCAAGTATTTATTAAAGGTAGTTGGTAAAATTAACTGTTTAATATTAGCTGTTTATGTATAAAATGACTTATAAACATATAATTTTAACAAAAATTATAAAGACATGAATATTATATTTTAGTATTTTTTTTGAATATTTTTATGAGTTTAAATTTTAGATATTTAATTTTACAAAAACATTAAGTTTATAACTCTAATAAAAAATGATAAATGATAGAACATATAATAATAACAATAATAAAATTGATCAAATTTTAAATTTAATTGACTATTTTTATATAATTTATAAATTAATTAAAACAATTTAGTAAATTAATCAATTTTTAAGCTTTAAGTTTCTTACCTTATCTCCAACCTTTAAAATATTAATGTTAAGAATTTGAGGTTAATTTGCATTTTTTTATAAAAAATTAAAATTAAAATGAAAAAAAAAACAAAAGAAAGTGTCACAGTCGACATTTTTGTGTCACACCAATGACACTTAATGAATTAAAAAAATACAAGAAAAAGCCACAGACGTGACATTTTTTGTTACGTCTATGATAGTTATGTCACTTCCGTGATAATTCCTCCTGTTACGTGGGTAACAGTAACAATTCTGTGTTTAGAACAAAATAATAATTATAAAAAATATAATTGACATTTTAATTTATATTAGATTTTCAAGTGCTGAAGTCATTATAAAGCATAATTTATGACTGAACCAAAACTTTTTTTTAAAAAAAGTAGAACCAAAACGTTCTTATAGAGAAGTTTTTTTAAAGTCATCTGATTGCGTTGAATAAGCCACCGACCAGCTGATATCTAAACAAAATAATTAGTTAGCTTAATTACGTCAAACGTCATCGAGCAAGCGGGCCTTCAGAGACACATTTTCTTGGGATAAAGAAGAAGAGAAAAAGGGTGTGGTAGATTGCACATGAAACTGAGCGCCAAGACAGCTTGTGGAGTGCTTTACACGGGACGGGATATAAAATTTGGTTCCTTATTGCCGGCTTAGGCTATACCAACCACAAATATTTGTATAATTATGTTATCTTCAAACCTAATTCAATGGTATGTGACTTTTTTTCAGTTACTTGTTAACATCTTCTCTTTTCTGTCTCTTTTATAACAGCAGTTTGGTATACATTACATTGGAATTTTATTTTTACCACAGGACAGGACAGGACAGGAAGAGTTTTCTCAGCATTGCCGTCGTAATAAAAAAATAAAAAAACTTCATATATTATAACTCTTTCTTTCTGTATAACCGAAAGGAAATATGAGTCAAACGCACCCAATTATGGCATTCTAAAATGTCCTACCAGACCTCACAAGAGACATCCCAACGGTCCACGTAATAAAAGCAGTCAACTTTACGCGCCTTCATGTGCGTAGAATCAAAAGTCCACCTCATTTCCAGTCCAATTTGTCCCCTTCAAATATTCGCTTTTTTGTTATACACAAATTCAGTTCAGTCATGGCCATAGCAGCCTAGCCTCCCCATAAAACGCGTCGTCAGCACTCGACAGTTTCCTCTCACTTTCCTTGCTTCCGACACAAGTCCCAACCCCAAACCTCACGGAACCAACTAAACTACTGTGGGCTTCAGATCTACACCCCTTCCCATTTTCACACCCAAGATCCAAACTCCAATCTCTTGTTCAAGTCTCAGCTTCTCAACTCTTCTGGGGACTAAGGTGATGGAGTCTGAGCTACGTCGGAAGAGAAAAAGAGAGTTTAGACCTAATGCGAAAGTGGGTTTTGTGAGGACTTTTGTTGTGTGCTTGTTTTTCTTTGTCTTTCTCTTGTTTGTTTCCTCCGATCGGCCTCTTTTCCGTGATGGGCCTTTCCGGCCTGCGCTTAAAGTTTCAACTTTATCACTCTTGCCAAGTAGGCTAACAAGAGAGTCTTTTCAAGTTATATCCTTGCCGTTGATTGTGGAAGATCGAGTCTTGTTGGAAGACCACTTGTTGCTAATCGTGTCGAGTAAGATCAACCCACGTGAGAACATAGAGTGTGTGTACTACAGATTGTTGGATGCTTCTGTGGAGCAGCTTGATCAAGTTGTTGTGAGACCTTCTATATCTGTTGATGAGTATCATGAGGAGAAATCGATTGTCAGGTGTCAGCTTCCGGCGAGGAATTATTCAGCAGTCGTGGACTTGCGGCGGTCTGGTGAGTCGGCGGAGGGTGTATCGTATTCAAGGGTTAATCAAACTACGGTGGTCCCGTCTTGGGATAGGGTAGTTTATGAGGCGATTTTGGACTGGAACACGGCGGTTGTTTTCGTCAAAGGGTTGAATCTACGACCTCATAAAGAATCGGAACCAACCCATTTCAGGTGTCATTTTGGTTTGAGTAGTTTTGATAAAGACGGAGGATTTGTGTTCACAACTAAAGCTGTTTCAGCTGCACAAGAAGTTATAAGGTGTTTGTTACCTCGTAGTATCAGAAACAATAGCGACAGGGCTGAGGGCATTCGCGTTACAGTGAGTAGAGTCGACACCAACGAACATTCTGTTATTAAGCCTCTGCCCTCTGTAGCTAAAGTTTACAGCAGTAAAAGCAATGACCGGAAAAGTTCAAAGCATGCGTACGAGCTTTGTGCTTGTACAATGTTGTGGAACCAGGCAGCATTTATGAAGGAGTGGATTACGTACCACGGCTGGCTTGGGGTTCAACGTTGGTTTATCTACGATAATAATAGCGACGATGGGCTTCAGGAGGTAATCGATTACCTTAATCTGCAAAACTATAACATTAGTAGGCATTCTTGGCCTTGGATTAAAGCACAAGAGGCTGGTTTCTCGCATTGTGCTTTGAGGGCAAGGAACGAGTGCAAGTGGCTAGGATTTTTCGATGTGGATGAGTTTTTCTATTTCCCTCAACACAGAGACAGAGGAGAAGATATGCCAGGTCAAAATTCGCTAAGAGCCCTGGTGGCCAATTTCACTGATTCGCCAACATATGCAGAGATAAGAACAACCTGCCACAGTTTTGGGCCGTCTGGATTGACCGCAGCTCCATCTCAGGGCGTGGCTGTAGGGTATACTTGCCGGCTTCAAGCTCCTGAGAGACACAAATCTTTTGTGAGGCCAGACCTCCTTGATACGACTCTTCTTAATGTTGTGCACCACTTTAAATTGAGAGGGGGTTACAGGTATCTGAATGTGCCCGAAAGTAAAGCTATAGTGAACCATTATAAGTACCAGGTTTGGGACACTTTTAAAGCCAAGTTCTCTGGAAGGGTTTCTACATATGTTACCAACTGGCAAGAGGATCAGAATAAGGGTTCAAGGGACAGAGCACCTGGTCTGGGTACTGAAGCCATTGAACCAGCAGATTGGCAGAGAAAGTTCTGTGAAGTTTGGGACACTGGCCTTAAGGACTTTGTTTTGGCTAATTTCGCTGATGCTGTAACAGGGTTTCTCCCCTGGGAAATGTGACTAACTGCATGTTTGGACTTTGGAGGTCCTTGTAGGCTAGGTCCACGCGTACAACAGAGTAGAGATGGGAGCGACTATTGATTCTTTTCATTTTTTAACCTTTTCTTCATTTTTTGACTGTGCAAATTACAAAATTCTTACACATTTGTAAAGTTCAAAACATGAAATAATTCTTTTTTTTTTTACCGTCTCAATGCTTACTAACTCGCCAAGGTTCCTGTTTTTCTTGTTCTTGCAAGGCCATCACGAATCACACTATACGGAGAACTTTTTTGACAGAAGCAGGAACTGTGAGAATCTTATTGGCAATAATCTCAATCAACAAACTTGATTTATCAATTCTTCAATTGTAAATGGCAAGCTATATGTTGAAACTTGGAGGAATAATCAGCGTTAGCAATAAGGAAGCGCATCAGATCGTAAAACAGACCTTTCCATTGCTTATAAAACCAGTGAACCAGCGATTATTCTTTTTCTTCTCTTCAATCTTCAACCCCCAATACCCAGTTTCATCACAAAATCCTTAATTCTTTTTCTTCTCTTCAAACGATTGCAGAAGCATCCCTAAATCCCTAACTTTCTCACACTTGGTTCAAAAGTTTGAAGAAACTCTCACGCTCTTCCACTATTTTAGTCGCAACAACAGCTCCTCTGTTGAATATCTGGAAGGTTGTATCACATGATATCCTCTCAAATATTCTTATCATCTATTGTTTCGTTACTATATGCTTCGTCGGTGGCTTAACAATTTTCCATTTGTATCTCATTTGCACAAACCAGGTGATGTTCTATCCAATTTAGAAACTAACATAACCATGTGATGCAAGAAATTTTGTCTGCTTTGCAGTTACCATATTGAGTATATATCTATATGTTTAAAGTTAGTAAGGCTCTAAGATGACTTCAAAAATTCAAAAATGGTGTTATGATCAAGAGGATTGATCTTTTCTCCAAAGATAAGTCAAAAATGTTATTACAGGTTAAATAATAAATACCTTGCTTCTTGATTATTTCCATTCACTTATTTGTATATAGATTTATTTATACTATAATCCTATAATTAGAATCTGTATGTCCTGCTCTGCCTTAACTTTGCTTGTGGTTCTTACGCCTAGTCTTTGATTGATGTAATGGTACAACTTTTTTCTTCTTTCTTAGCCATTGATTCATGGATGAAAGCTTCATTTTGCTTTATAAAGTCATAACCTGATGCACTAATTCATACCCTAAGATGAATGCTACTTCAGGTGCACTAGTTCATACTCAATAAAATGGGTTATAATTCACGATTAGTTGGTATCACCAATAAAAGGTAAGAAGTGGGGGGTGGGGAAAGCTTTCGAATGCTTGTAGTCTATTATTTGAATGTCTTTTTACAACATTTTAATAAGTGGGAAATTCATAATACATTTTTTTATCATCAATATTATGATGTATTCAAATTATAGTTTTCTTTATAAACTTTGGTTTTGTTTAAGTTTACAAGACTCCTTTTCTAAAACCAAGGGATGATTGGTGGCAAGTGATAAATGACAAAGCTAGTCCACTTGCTTATTTGAATCATGTCTTGTCAATCATGCAGCTATATATAGGAGAACTAAAAGTATTAATATAATTTTGCAACGACTGCCCAAAGCTAGAAACGTGACGTATTCAACTAATTCTACATTAAATTCAAATAATGGTTATATGGTGTGTTATTGTGGTTTAAAAGCTCCGTTAAGAACTTCATATAATGAAAATAACCCGAGAAGAAGATTTTATGGATACTCTAAATATCCTAAAAGATTATTTTTTGATAAGGTAAAATTATCTGTATATATGTTTAATGTTTTTCTTATTAATTGTTTATTTTCTTTTAGGTTAGAAGATGTGATTTTTTAAGTGGTACGATGACAAATTTAGTGAGAGAGTTGTTGAAGTAATTTAAAAATTGAAGAAAGAAGTAGGTATGTTGAAGAAAAAGGCTCAGTGACCCATAATTGAATCACGTACAACATTGAAAATTGGGGAGCAAATAAAGCTAATAAAAGAAGACATTATTTTGTTGATAAAAAAGAAAAATGAGTTGCAATTTATTTTAGCGATTATAATAATAAGGGTTTTGTGCTTATGGTAAGTGTTATAGTATGGTTTGTTACGGGGAAGTAGAACTAAATTGTAATATTTTGTTTAAAACTTGAATTATGAAGAATGAAAAATCTTCATTTGAACTAAGTTGTAATATATTATACTTTGTCTTTATTGTTTTATTATTCATAAGGATGCCTTAATGATTCCTAATTAATAGTTATAAAAATCATCAACAAATATATACAAAAGTGATTATATCACAAAAGGGATTGGATCTATCCGTCTATATACAAAAGTGATTGGATCTAGCCGTCCATATACAAAAATGATTAGATGAAATAACAAAAGTTACAACAACACATAGACAACATTAATGTATAGTCTGAGAATCAACCACATTGCTTCCCTTATTTACACTTAACTAAGAAGGTTGATCAATACTAGTTGATTCATTGATGATCTCCTCCTCATTCCTTAGGTTTGTAATTGATGGGAAGTGATGGTAGGTTGTCCTTTGAACCTTAGACTTCTTGGTTCAAAAGACAGATTGAATGAATGCGGATCAACTTCTCCATACTTTTGTTTGCAAAGAGTTAGCAATCTACAAACACACGTCATTAACAGTATTCATTTGTGAAAGTTATCAATAATGTGATGAATGGACATATACTCATAGTATTTCAGTGTTGACTCAGTACGATAATATGTTCAACTTGTGAAGAGACCTCGGAGATAACCTAATAAATATGAATATCATTTTTAGTTTGATAATCAAAAAATGTTATAAATGATCATTATATATATAAAGCAATACATAGTATTCAAAATGAGATTTGATAATCAAATAATGTTTTATACCTGTGGTGATTGTTAAGCAGGTTAAGTTGAGCCTTTATTCTTACATTTTTCTAGCATTGTGGTCAAAATTGCCACATTTTCTACACTTTTGTACTTGATCCTTTCAAGTCAATATGTTTGGAATTTTCAACTTATTAGGCTCATTTTCTCCTCTTCTTTAGCTATTTTAGGTCTTCCTAGCATAACTCTTTTGGGTGGGGGTTTATTACTTCTATATCAATAGTAAGCCAGAAAATTGCACCTCTAATAGGTTGCGATACATAGTCATACAATATCAGGAATTTGGATTTCTTACCGCAATCATCTACAAATGCCTACGATCATTGCTTGAAATGGTGAACAACACTTACAACATGCTTACAAGGATATCTATAAAGATTCCATGTTTGACAATAGGGACGGAGCCATGTTATAGGGGAGGGGGTCCATGGCCCCCCCTTTCAAATAATTTTTTTTTAAAAATTACTTATATAATTAAAAATTTTAAAATTACAAATATAAGTGGCCCCCTCATTAAAAAAAATTCCTATCTTTTCTTCTCTTCAACTCTGCACGCACAGCCCTCCTTCGCCAGATTGAAAACGCCTCCACCCTCCAGGCTCCATCTGGGCCATCTCATGGTCCACCCACCTAAGTGTATCTCATGGTAAAATTTATGATAGCTTCACCTTGAGTAAATTTAAATAGATGAATCTTAGAGGCATCATTATCCAGCTTAAAAGAAGCCTAAACCAGAATTGATTGATTCCTAAAATTAATTTTTTTTTTGTGATTACTGATTGGGTTATTGCGTTATTGGTATGTAGGAATTAGGATATTGATTGATGATTAAGACTTGAGAACAATGAGAAGCTA
>JAOQMQ010000003.1:10296992-10308443 GCA_027563845.1 Erythroxylum subrotundum
TCAATTAGCACCACAATTGCAAAATTAATCATAGAAATCATATAATATAACATTATATGCATAAACAACATCCAAAAATTAATTTTGGTGCATAACTACATAACACTGAGAGTACACAAGACCCCACAAGCCCAAATAATGCTAGAAATAAGTACAAAAATTTTCAAGAAAAAAATCAAAGAGTCCAGTATATTTTCATTAATTTTAAACTTCGGAAAAAATAAAAATAACAATTCTAGCATTACAAAAATTTCAGAAAAATACCATAAAATAGTACTGGGCAAGTGGAGCAAGTAGGAAAAAATTTGGGGAAAAAAGACCACCGGAGGCAGCGGCACGCGCCCCCACCCGCCACCATTGCGCGTGGGTAAGCGTCTGGCGGGTCGGACTTCATCTTCTACGCCCGCCAGCCTGGTATCCGGGTCGCTCGACCCGGTTCGCGACCCGGTTCAGAAAAATCGATATATCTCTCTCAATTTTAATCCGTTTTCATCAAATTTGGTGTCATTAATTTCAGAATTTCACGATCTATCAAATCACTCAATAAATTTTATGAAAAAAGCTAATTAATAGGTTAAAAAAAACGAAATGGAAACGCTAATGGTTCGAATCGTCGATCTCTTGGGGTTTTAAAAGCCTACAGCAAATTTAACAAACCTACCACAAACTTTGACACCAAACCGAAACAAGACAACAACATCAAAACGAATTTCAGAAAAACACAATTAACAAAAACGAAAACCCCAAATTCCATAAAATAATATCCCGAAAATTACACAAAATCAGTAGTTACAATTAGGGTTAATCGGCTATGATACCAATTGAAAGAAAATTGAACACAAAATTTGCAGATTAATTGTATAGTTAATCAACACAAGTAATTAACCCTAAAATTGCAACATACTACATTCAATAATTGGATGGATAAATACCTGGAAATTGAGTAAATATTGAATCCATTGTTGTTTTCCGTGAAATGACATAATTGAGACGCAGAGGATTTATTACTGCTATTCCAAACCTTAATAAGCAAAAACACACATACAGTTCTCAATGGGGCGACTGTATTTAAAGATTGGCTAGCAGTAGGGCCTCCTGTGTTTTTATAATACATGGGTCAAGCTTACCCATCATAGCGAGCCCATGAACACAGGCCCAATAACACGTTAAAGAGAGAATTACCATTGACATCTAATTAATCAGAATTTTTATACAATATTTTATTATGCTAATCACAATTATGATAAAATTCTATCGTATTAATAATTTTGCCGAGTCTAGAGTCTGAATTGGATGCTTATCATCCAAAAGCCGGTACAAAAAGCTCATTACATAAAGAACCCAAATAACTTCTGAAAGCAGTAGGATGTCCTCAATTTAGCCTTCATCACAGGATCGTAGACTCGTAGCCAGTACAAAAGAGTGGTCCTGGATAAGAACCCTCTTGTAGCTCCGGTTCCCAATTTTGAAGACACGTTCAATATACTTGCAAAATGAATTTGCAGGATAGAGACTTTGACAAAACTCTCTCTTTATAGCCTTTTTGTTCAGGACTTTTTAGCCTAATCAAAACACATTTGAAGACCTGCTTTGCTCGCACTTGTCCAACCACATAAAATCTTCTGTCCCCTTATGGGAGTTATTTTGGCAAATATACCACCTGAAGAGAAAAGTGAAAATAGTATAGAAGACCATGAGAAAAACAAAGCCGAAACCAACCTAGGTAGGTATTCAGTATTCTTCCTTGTCAGACATGATTTTGCGATACAGATTGTTGGTCAGACAGTACGCTTACACTTGGAATAAATGCAGTGAAAGTTCGGAGTCAATGTCTGGACCAGAGCGGACCCAAGTTGCAATCTATAGACTCTAGCTTCTACAGGAGTCAATGTCTGGACCGGAATGGACCCAAGTTGCAATTTCTAGACTAGCTTCTACTTGCACCGCTTTTGTTCACCAATCCCCTAACAAATGTTCCATCGACAATTGTGCCTCAAAATTACTGATGCCAACGTTAATCTTGGATTTAATACGAGAGACATCTAAAATTAATTTCTCTTTATTTGAGGTAAAGAATGTCAACTAACAAATGATTTATGTATTTTTTTTTATTTCTCTTTATTTGAGGTAAAGAATGTCAACTAACAAATGATTTATGTATTTTTTTTTTATCTTTTTAGTAATAAAGAAATTTTCAATTATTATCTTTTAAATGAGTAGTTAAATTATACATGATAAATGACTAATCATTAATTGAAACAATTTAATTGTCTTATTTCCTTTTATTCAGATTCAATAGAGCTACAAAGTTGTCAAAATTATAAGATAATTTAACCTAATAATTAATCTTTAATCTTAAATAAATATATTTTGAGCCCTATTATATTAGCATATAGAAATTGTCTGTTTTAATAAGATAAGAGCTAATGGTTTTATTAGAAATTTATGTAGTTTTTTATTATTATAATCAATCATCTCCCAACAAATCCAATGCATAATTTTGGACTGTTAAAGTCCCAGGTTGGTTTGTTTTGTGTGGTTTTTTAAATCACAAAATGATATTATTGTCAACTTTGTAGACTAGTCATTACCTTTAATTAAAAGAATCAATCGAGTAATGAATATTTAGAAATTATTTTTCACAAATTTATTTAATAAACAATGTTTTTATTATTTATAATAAACAAGAATAAATAACCCAAAAATTTTCCGCACGCGTGCAGTAAAGGATAGGACGAGAGGTAAGAGGAGATAAAAACAGGTAAAATGTGGCAGAGAGGAGAGAATGAACGGCCGCCACCAATTTCTTGTGTACCAAAGTGACCTAAGAACAACATAGGCATCGGCTAAGCGAAGCATTAGAAAGCATATGACAGACAAAGAGCCACTGGACGAGGGGAGGACCCAACTGCAAAATTCCGTGTTTAATACGGACAGGCTTTAGGAATTAGAAATAGAGAGCATCAGAGTGAGTGAACAACGCGTGGTGTGTATGGAGCAATTCCAGCGTAACCACACCCAGTCAACACAGCACGTGGCGACAGGGTACTGAGCAGAAGGGAATTGGAAAATGAAAGCAAGAGTTACTACTTACTAATATGGGTGATGAGTGGGGTCCATGTTTTCTTATCCTCCTCCACCACCGTAGAGAAGATAGGACTCGGGACAACTCACAGAGCCACAGAATATGCCAAGTTCACGGTCCAGAGACACCAGCTCCTCCACCATCCCTTTTTCATCCATCTGCTCTTTTTCCATTTGTCTGCAGACATTTCAAGCACTAATTATGAACACCCAACCACATCCTTCCTCTTCCTTATTCACTTAGATTTGGTTTCGATGAATCCACCATTTTACAGAAAAAATTTTCCATTGTAATCCTCTAACCATGGTTTACTTATCCTTTGTCCATAAAACCACAGGCCCATTAGTATCTCCTTAAATTATATTAATTACACTTGACTTAAGGAAGATATTCCCATATTTCAATTATATAGACATTTTATTATTTTTATGTAGCTGTCCCCTCAAACATTATGTCATTTCCTTTAATTTAAATCTTTAAATTATTATTAAGATTATTTAATCACATTGACTTCCAAGTGATTTACAATTATGAATTGTTACGTATGATTAGTAACTTGTTCAATCATTTAAAAACTAAAGATGTCAAGTTATTTAAATTTGGTATGACTTGTTTGCTTCATTATCATTAAGATGAAGAAAAATCATACAGAGCTTAAGAAACAAAGTTTATATCAAATGTAAATCATGCCTAACAAAAAGATCGTATCCCTTGAGATGAATTAGAAATTCTAAATCACTAATTTCTAAGAAAGAATATTATGTCCTTAGAGCGCTATTAGGAGCACTAAAGTCACTTCCATGTTATGAATCTGATCTGAACATAAGAATATACTATTCATAAGTCACACCCAAATTCACCATTTCATTACTCAATTGCTTCTACCAAGAAACCAGCATCTAGTGGGGTGTCATAATTAAAGGAATGGGATATTTCCGAAAAACATGTTGCCTTAGGTCCTATCGACAAAGAAAAGTCAGCAAATCAGACGTAGGACGATTCGTGATCTCAGAAAGCTTCTCCGTATAAATATTGGTGCACTGAGCACACATCAGTTCCTGCCTTCCTGGCTGCGAAGCATTATAACTTAGCCCCTCTTTTACGCCTCAACTCCCAAATCAGTCGAACCCTAAATTGCCTAAACAAATTCTTTTAGCTAATCATATCAAACGGAACATACTTCCTCTCTCTTTTCCGTTCCTTAAATTTTCCTTTTTCGCTTCTTCTCGTTTTCTTTCCTATCTGTGCACGGACTAATAGTTGTTCCCCTGTCAAGTTGAGGAAAAGACAACAATTTCGTACACATGTCTCGTAGTTGCTCGCAGTGTGGCAACAACGGCCACAATTCTCGCACCTGCGGCGAGACTGCTGGTGGTTCAGGCAGTGGCGCCGCCGCCGAGAACGGTATTATGCTGTTTGGTGTTAGGCTAACTGAAGGAACTAACTCGTTTAGAAAAAGCGTTAGCATGAACAATCTCTCACAGTATGATCAGCCACAGGACCACAATTCCGATGTCGCCGCCGGTTATGAATCAGATGACGTCGTTCACGCCTCCGGAAGAAGCCGCGAGCGGAAGAGAGGTGCTTTTAATGCCATCAGGGAAAAAAAAACATTTCTTTTCATCTGGGGTTTTCGAGTTTTGACTTGTTCTGTGTTATTTGGATTGTTTGTTTTGTTTTTTCCGTTTATCTTGAGTAGGAGTTCCGTGGACAGAAGAAGAACACAGACTTTTCTTGGTTGGATTGCAGAAAGTTGGCAAAGGTGATTGGAGGGGGATTTCAAGGAACTTTGTGAAGACTCGAACTCCGACCCAAGTGGCTAGTCATGCTCAGAAGTATTTTCTCCGGCGAAGCAATCAGAATCGCCGCCGCCGCCGATCAAGTCTCTTTGATATTACCACTGATACGGTATGTGCCACCAGATATCAATGAGCCCAATTAAGCTTTTTTAATAGCGGTCTGCTCCTAAATTTGTGATTGCTAGTTACTGGAGCAATTACAGGTATGATTATGGTTATAGTAAAATTGCGACACTGTGGTGACAATTGCAATTGCTGGAGATCTATTCAGGATCTTTAACTCAAATCAATAATTGGCTAGCCATGAAATTTTGATCTTTTCATGATACAGGATGATATCATATTAACTCGATCACTTTCTCAAACTTGTAATTTACAGTTCACAAGTCCATCAATGGAAGAAGACCAAGTCCGTCAGGAACCTGTAATGTTACCACTGACGCAAACAAATCCAAAGTTGAGCAGCAATATAGGAGGGTTCGCTACGCCATCTTTTCCGGTGAGTCTAAGTCCAGTTGTATTGTCAGTGAGTGGAGAGAGCTCAGTGGAGAACTTTATGTTAGGACCGAGCAGCCAATCAAGATCACCAACCAAGCTTATACGTCCAATACCAATCCTGCCACTACCTGTTCCTCCATCTTCGAAAATGGCTGATCTTAACCTGAACCAGACAAGCCCTAAAAACCCTTTGCCGTTGTCTCTCAAGCTATCAACACCGTCCTCCAACTCCGAGGAGCAGTCACGCTCGTCAGTATTCCAGCCCATGTCTAGTTCTGGGGATAGCATCATTAGTGTTGCTTGAAGAATGTATTAATTAATCCTATGTTAAAATTAAGGTTGTAAAGGTTGATTGAAGAAGGGAAGTGATGTCTCTTTAGATCAAGATAAATTGGGTTAATCAGGAAAAGCAAAAAGATGGAGTAGCTTAGTATAATCAGCGATTACGGTGTTAGCTGTTTAGGTGATTCCTTGTTTGTACAGGTTTTAAAGAGATGGGATGTCGTTGTCGTTTGAGTGGAGAAGATGCAATTCCCGGGTTTAGTTTGTCTGTTTCCCTATATGCTGAAATGATAGGGCACCAAGTACGCTTCCCTACTATTTGGTCCGCTGTTGTTTCGAGACATTGCCTGGCATATATAGTTCTATATGAACCAGAATTATTCTGTTTATTTTGTTCCAATTTCTACTTTGATGCATGCCTTTAATCTTGTGTTTCTATTTCCTTTTGAAGAAGAGGAATCTTGCTATTTCATATCCTTTGGATTCGGTAAAAACCGATTGTGGTGGATAAATTCTTTTGGATTGCTAGTTCGCTCTCGTCTAATAACATTTTCAGTTATCAGAATTTCATCCTTTCCCCAAAATCTCGGTGTCACAAGAGTATGTCCCTGTAACATTAACATAAGCTTCTGCGCCGATACTTTTTCTGTGGAGGACTGAATCAACTTAAATTCATAATCTGTACTGCTATTTCTGAAAAGTGAAACCTAAGCTAATCCCTTATGGTGGTTTGAAACTTTCTTATTGTAAATCTAATTACAACCTAGAATGTATTTTCAAAGGATTGTGCAAAATACAATTTTTGAAATCGCAGAAAGAAAAACAGCAGAAATGCAGGATCCTTTGGTAGATAGAGGCTATAAACTTTCCAGTCCGGCCGTGCAGGTTTTCCTGTTGTTTTGCATGTCACTTCCCACCTTTTAAACAAAATTTGGAAGCTTAATATGAAAGGTAGATATGTAACTATACATAGAAAGAACCATTCTAAGATACTGCAATCTTTCTGCTGTAAAGACAAAATGTTTCTGAACTTCAGGAACGAGAGGATGGTCAGAATGATTTCCCTTTCATTGTAGTTTGATGAATTACAAAATCGAATCATAAAAATAGGATTTTTGTAAAATGCAAAAAGGTTGCGTGTAATTAATATGGTCAAGGAACACCTTAATTATCACGTGGGTTTCTGATGCATAAACAATAGGTATTGTTGGATTAGGAGCGGTTCAACTTCTTTGATGTGACATCGAATTTTACTGAAATTAGTACAAACACCTGTACTTAAATCATTGATTCAAACTAATAAGTTGGCAAGTGAAAGCCACTTGTGATCCAAATAATGTCATCTGTGCAGCAACGTCATTGAAGCATGAAGAAGGCGATTTGGACAATAATTAATTCGCTGAAACCAACAGTAGTGTGTACACACAGGGATACGATATACTTATGACCTAGTTGTCTCTATCTCCTGATTCCAAGTACCAAATGCTGTGCTATTTAGGGTGATTTAAGAGTATATTTAATTGAAGGTTTATTAATAAAATTGAATGAAATATAATATTATTTTATTGTTTGAAAAAAATATTTATAATAAAATAGAATAGAATGTGATGAAAGAAGAGAGTTTTATATTACATCTCATTCTATATTAAACAATAAAAATAAAAAGCTTCCGATTTTATAAAATATATTATTAGCACAAAATCAAATTAATTTGGTAGTAAAGATTGTTATACTTGTGAATAAATGCTTTGGTTGCTCCAATTAATTCTATGCACTGCAAATTATAAAAAAAGATGATAATTTAGTCATTCTCTCCGGACCTTACATGCTGTGTATATTTTAATTATTCGCATATTCACAATGGTACTTTTTAGTGTACAGTATTTTTGTAACATCCAACCACCTCATGCTTTGTAGTAACCACTGTTAAGAATCGTCACACCCTCTTACCTTACTGTATAGTTCCGTGCCTATATAAAGAATTGCATACTGTAGGGAAATAAGTAAATGCATCTCAATTTTCTCTCTCTTCAGCCTTGTACTGATTTCACCGTCAGAGACCACTTCAGCATTCTTTTTTACAACTCCACATATTCTCTCAACAAAGACCCAATTGAAGCATTAGTCCAACAAGAGGACACAAACTCATTCCAGCATAAGTCAAGCCATTAATCGACGTCGTTTATGAGAATGAGAAGAAGACAATCTTGTTAAATTTTTAACATGGGCAGAGTGTAGAGCCCACTAACAAAACTTAGGCTTGAGTCAACTATTGTTCAAATAACTAGAACTAGTTGTTTGGATAGTTGACCCTTACCACTTATAAACTTTTTAACATCTTCATGTCTAGGCAATATGGGACACTCTAACACTCCACCTCAAGTACAACTGGGGCTGGACATCCAGTTGTCACTTGAAATATACGCAATGAAAATCGGACCGGGCCGCTGGGAATGAACTTCCAAATAGACAATCGGGAAATTAATAATCCGGGCCAAACCTGCTTTGATACCATGTTAGAAATGCCTAACTCACCCCCAAAAGCTAGCTCAGGAGGGGGAGGTTTGCACATTATTATAAATTCTTAAATGCCCTTATAATTGTCCGATGTGGGATTCCTGACACACCCCTCAGTCCAGAGCAGGACTGGACATCTGATGGACATATTGGGCAAAAGGATATAACCAGGCACCGCCCCAAACCATCAAGACAAACTGGCTTTGATACCATGTTAAATTTTTAATACAGGCAGAGTGTAGAGCCCACTAACAAGAATTGGGCTTGAGTCAACTATTGTCCAAATAATTAGAACTAGTTGTTTGGATAGTTGACCCTTACCACTTATAAACTTTTTAACATCTTAATGTCTAGGCAATATGGGACACTCTAACAAATCTTCTTCTCCTCATTTTTAACAATGCAGGTGAACGAAGAATCTGGCACCCTGACAACCTTCTGTGAAGATGTTTACACAACTGAAGGAACAAATAATGTGGATCCTAATCAAGTTAAAGCATGAAAAAGGTGTCCCGCTTAGTGCAATATCGCATACGCAACGAAAATAAAAATTGCAATCCTATATTCATCTATTGTGTTTAACAAACATAGTAAGAACTGACACAAATAAATACCTGAAATTTGTGAATATTAATCGGTAATGAACTTCGAAAATACGAAGTCTTTATGCACTCCACACTGAAAAATACGTCTCGCTTTCAACACTTGATATGACTATGGTTAAGTTTGAATATTCAAAAATAGAGAAAACAATTTTTCTATTTCCTTTCTCTTGTTTATTTTCAACGTACAAGAATTAAAGAGTATCAATCTATCACTCTTCTCTTTGTAAGTATATATAAACGTACCAAACATGAAAAAAATATCTCTGATAAACTCTGTCTACTTCTTCGATATTTTTAACTTTTTTTTCAAAACAACTTCACACGACGCAACTTTTCGTTTTGGTTTTAACATGTAAAACCAAAACTAAAGCACCCAATGGACAAAACGTTTTTTACCATTTGACACCTTTGGCCTTTTTTTAAAAAATAATTATTACTATTTATAAAATGTTTTATTTTATTTATTTATTTTGTACAATAGAATTTTCAATATTAATTATATTTTCTGTACTAGCAAAAAATATAATAATATGCCATATATATTATTTAATAAATTATCTCATAATAACTTAAATAATTATAAACATGAAATATTATACTCGTAAGTGTGTGGCCACATAGGTTCATCACTAAGCCAGTAGTAATTAATCCAATTAATTACTAATTAAGGTTGGCGTCTAATAACACTCCTCAATGACCGGATAGTGTGAAGTAATAACCTTACAAAGACGGAACCTGGTTAAGGATTACGACTCCGGATTATCCTAGGTATGGTTTAACTGTCAAATCCTATTAGATAACCAACTATGTTACATGTCGATCATTAATGATTGGCGAATGACTTAAGAAACTCCTTTTTCTCACTCATTCAATTGCCCTAGCCAAGGCCTTGAAACAACCATTAAGATCAATGACAACATAGAGCTCAAACTCATTATCTAGAGTCGATGGATCCCTTTTTGACTCACCACTAATCAGATAGGTACTTAATTATATCCAATGATCATTCAACTATTATTTTTACATACTAGGTGTCTTACATCAAAACATAATAAGTGACCTATTGATTACTATGATGATCTCAGGTCAAAGGAAAAATATACATTTAAATCTTTATAAGAATATCCCACTTGACAATTCATAGGTAATATTAACCATTGGAAATTTTCAGTTTGGTCAGTTCAATGATCATATCTCCATATGCATCATCTATATATGTAACTTAGTAAATGAGATCTACTAATATCCATCCAATAGATACTATTACATACATATTGATCTAATCAGATCATTAAAGTCCTTATTTGATGATCCTATGATCAAGAACACTTTTAGATTAAACTCTAAAGACTTGATTCTCATTATCATAATCTTCATTATGATGGCAAGTGTATAAATTTAATCAAGGACTTATCATATTAGAATAAAATACAATAAACAAAATATGATAATATAATCATTTTCCATATTATTAAACAAAGTTTATAATTACAAAACAAAAAATGTTCAATCTATTACATAACGATTGGGTGATGGGCATAATTCCAACAATCTCTCACTTGACCTAGACCCAATCGGTCATAAACTTCAATTCTATTTTCCACCTGTTCTTATCAAACTCCTTTGATCCAATTGCCTTATTGAAGGGATTTGCTACATTCTCCTTTCCTTCAACCTTTTGAATTTGAACGTCCTCACACTCAATAATTTCTCTAATCAGATGAAACTTCCACAGATCATGTTTAGATCTTTGGTGTGACCTTGGTTCTTTAGCTTGCGCAATAGCACCGGTATTGTCATATAATAAAGGAACAACTTCCTTTATCGAATGAACCACACTAAGTTCAGTTCAGAACTTTTCATCCAAACAGCTTCCTTAGCTGCATCGCATGCAGCTATTTATTCTACTTCAGTAACTGAATCAGCTACAGTAGCTTGCTTGGAACTTTTCCAACTCACTGCTCCTCCATTTAAGGTGAAAATATAACTAGAGGTAGATTTGCTATCATCCTTATCTGATGCAAAGCTAGCATCAATATAGCCTATTAGCTTTAATTCATAATCTCCATATATGAGGAATTGGTCCTTAGTTCTTCTCAAGTAGTTAAGGATGATTTTAACCACTTTCCAATGTTCCTCACCTGGGTTACCTTGATACTTGCTCGTTATTCCTAGCGTGTAGGCTATATTAGGTCTTGTATATGTCATGATATACATGATAGCTCCCACTGCGCTAGCATATGAGACCCTACTCATGTGCTCTTTTTCTTTTAGGGTTTTAGGACAATCCTCCCTACTAAGAGAAATTCCAGTGCTTATCGGTAAATAACCTTTTTTGGAATTTTCCATGTGATACCTTTTTAAGATAGTATCATTGTACATGGATTAGGAAAGCCCTAGCACCTTCCTTGATCTATCTCTATAGATCTTGATTCTAAGAATGTAAGCTGCTTCTCCCAAATCCTTCATGGAGAACTATTCAGATAGCCAAATCTTTGTCTTTTACATGGCTGGTACATCATTTCCTATTAGTAATATGTCATCTAAATACAACTCTAGGAAAATAACTATGCTCCCACTAACCTTCTTGTACACACAGGGCTCTTCTTCGCATCTAACAAAATTGAACTTTGCGATTGTTATATTGAAGCGAATATTCCAACTT
>JAOQMQ010000003.1:10365509-10380569 GCA_027563845.1 Erythroxylum subrotundum
TCCGAATCAATCCGAAGTTTCATTAAACCAATGTACCCAGAAAATGCCATGAATGCATGCCAAAATATTTATGCCAATATGCACATAGCAAGTATAAACGTACGAAATGCCCGTAATCATCTAACCCCTAATTTGGGGCGTTACATGTGTGCCATTATTAGCTCTAATTAACCATAATCTTGACTTATCCCTCCATTTATGAGTTAATAATTTCTACACATTGTGATGCTTTAAATCAAAGAATTAAATAATTTTGAACAAGGATAAGTAATCAGAACTTGGCTTCTAGCTGAAAAAAATTCTACACAATATTGAAACCAATAGAAAATTTCTTGTAGCTTTCCATTACTCTATCCTAGAAAGTAAATGAGCATAGTAATGAAAAAATTATAATAATGATAATTTAGAGAGTCACAAATTCAGAGAGCAATAAGAAAGAGAACGAGACTAAACAACAAAAAAACTGGTGTGGTGATGTCTGATGAGAGTTCCGACGAGTGTTATACCTGTTGTGTCTAGAGTCTCCATTTCCAAGTTTGGAGAGAGAATAAACAAAAGAGATATATGTTTAGAAAGAGAAAAAGAGTTTGAAAAGTAAAGGGAAGAGAGAGGGAAAAATGACCCAACATGCTTGGATTGACGAAGAAGACAGTGAACCGACAATCAATGGATGCAAAAAAAACTAATGAAATTTTTAAAAATTCCAAGTAAGCAAAAAAAAATTCCATGTCAACATTTAATTGACAGAGATCTAACTTCGTTAGTTGTTCCGTCTAGTCGGGGGCTGTTTTGAACGTTTTCCAAGTGTTAGGGTTTATTTTGAACATTTTACAAACGTTAGGGTTTATTTTGAGCGCTCCGAACATTAAGGTCTAGCTCATATTTTTATGTAAACGTTGGGGGCTAAATTACACTTTTGGCCTTTACCATATCAAATCAAGGTGACTTAAATGGAGGGGGTGCATTAGGAGTTTTATATAATATGAAGATACCTCTCAAGTTAAAAGGTAAATTTTACCGTTCAGTAATTAAGCCGACCATGCTCTATGGGTAGAGTATTGACCCATCAAACATGTACATAGTCATAAGTTAGTGATGGTAGAGATGAGAATGCTCCCTTAGATGTGTAACCTTACTAGAAAAGATAAGGTCAAGACTATAGTGGTAAGAGACAAATTAAGAGTGGCTAATACTAATAAAAAATTAATAGAGACAATGCTTAGATGGTTCGAACATATTAAGAAAAGACATCATGACACTTAATTGAGAAGATGTGAAAAGATTGTACTTAGGGACTATAAAAGAAAAAGAGGAAAACCTAAGAAGGACTAAGCGGAGGTGATAAAAAATAATATGACTTTGTTGGAGTTTACCGAGGACTTGGTCCTCAACAAGAAACATTGATGAACTAGGATATGGGTGAAAGATCTCACATAGAGAGGTCATCTTATTTTTTATAGGTCTTTTAATATTGTTTTTTCGAGTCTTATGTCTTGTATTTAGCTTAAACATTTTATCTGTATTACTTCTCTCAAAGTTACTTAGCTTAAACTTTTACTTACTTAGCTTAAACATTTTTTCCAATTATTTATTTGTCTTCTTTCTTTTTTTGTTTATTTATTTACCTATTTTATCTTTTATTTTTGGGTTAATTACCAAAAAAAGCTCAAACTTTTGTCAAATTTTCAATTATAGCTCGAACTTTAAAAAATAACAATAAAATGCTCAAACTTTTAATTTTCAATTCTAGCCCAAACTTCAAAAAGTGGCAATAAAATGCTCCAACTTTTGATTTTCTTCAATTATAGCCTGATGTTATCTGTTGTTCTTACGATGTCCTCAGCCTTCAGCCCTTTATATCTATTTAGTCTTCTGATGCTTCAAACTACTCTCGCATTACAGTATACTGCACCAGTAAGCTCTTCGTTTTTTTATGCCCTTAGTGTGAGGGCGTTAAGACTGTGTAATATGAAAATCAAAGGGTAAGGACATCGAGAGAACAAACTAAAAACGAAGAAAAATATTAAAATCACAGCGTAAGGTCGCCGGGGCTGAGTAATTTGATTTAAGTCATTTTAAACAATGATGTCGTTTTAATTACGTAATTAAACGATGTAGTTTCATTAATCTTCATTTGTTGTGTAAATTTTGGCTGACGTGTATTAAATAGTTAAGGTTTCTGAAACACGTATCAAGTCATATCAACAAACTTAATGAAAACACTTACCTCAGGTTAGAATTGAAAATAATTGAAAGTTTGAGCATTTTATTGCTACTTTTTAAAGTTCGGGCTAGAATTAAAAAAATTGAAAGTTTGAATTTTGTTGCTACTTTTAAAATTCGGGCAATAATTGAAAATTTGAAGAAGTTTAAGTTTTTTTGGTAATTAACCCTTTATTTTTTTATTCTTTACCTTTTTTATCTTTATTGTATTATTTATTTTATTACTTATACGTATATTTATATTTATATTTTTTACATATTTATTAGCTTTTTATTTTATTATTTTATTCTTATCCTTTCCATCTAATTTTATTTTTATTTTTATGATTATGTTAGTTTTCTATTTATATTTTTCTTAATTTTTAATTTTATTATTTTTAATTTTAAATTTTGATTTTAAATTTCTTTATTTTTATTTTTATTCATATTTTTATATAGTTATTTTTTTAATCTTTTTAGCTTTTGTTTTCTACAAACAATTTTCAATTTTTTTTTCTTGTGAGCCTATCATAAATAACCTCTCTACCAATTAGAGGTAAAGTTGTGTACTTCTAGATCTTTCCGGATCCTGTATCTTAATAAAACTTCGAATAGAATGTTGTTGTTACTGTTGTTATAATTTCAAACCCAAATCAAATCTAGAGTAAAGTTTTAAATGCAGTACAATTTATAAATATAAATTATTTATATTTCTTTATAATAATGCTTGCACAATCATAATTAAAAAATTAAATTAAGTAAATAAATATCAAAATTAGTAATTATAATAAGATTTAAGCCAACGAACATTTATATAAATATAAGATCTGAAATTGAAAATTACGTATCAATATTAAGCCATGTTGATTTTTTTATAAGTTTTAAAATATTTAGAAATATTTTTTAAATTTAAACTCCATCTACAAACTTATTTTTAAAATTTTAATTCAATTTGGTTCAGCCAGATTCTGTTGGGGCTGGACGTTGCAGCTTAGATCCATAATCTTGATTAACTTTAGCAATAAAACACCTGCAAAACAGATAAGGCATGCCGGGAGTTGATTACCAGCAGGCCCCTCTGACGCTCAAGTTAGTCTTTTTGAAAGAGTTTTGGTCACAAAGAGCAGAGAAAGCTAAGGCTGTATTCTCGTACCTGTATCAAGGCGAAACAGTACCTTATATAGGAGATTCCGACTAGGTTTAGGTCTTTACGTGTGCATGGAAAGTTATCACCTACTAATGAGCCGTTGATGCCTGGGCCTGGGATTGAGCCTTATATGGCCGACCCAACCACAATTCATGTACTTATTAGAGCAAAATTGATTTATAGAGTTATTCTTGAAATTTAGACACTTTGATTCCTTTATAAAGTTAATTATAAAAAAATCAAACTTTACTAAACTTTACCTTTATAACTCGGAATTTAAAAAATAGTTAATTTTCACAAAACGTTTTATAAATAGAGGTAACGTGATTAGATACATCAGCTGTTATATTATTCAGGTGATGACAAGTGTAATTAATTGTCCACATAAGAAATTATTTTAATTAATATTAAAATAATAAATTAAAAAGAAAGCAAAAGCAAAAGCAAAAGACAAAATCTAATCTTCTATTCCCAATCTTTTCCTTCATCCACTATTGGGTTCCTCTTTGTCCCTCCCTTTATTTCTCCGGAGACCTCCATTCCGTTCTTCCCTATAGGCAGGCACTAGAAGTAATGTTGTGTTTTCATATACGCACTAGATCGTAATGTTGTGTTTTCTTTGAGCACCAATTATTTCATAAACTAAAACTAATTTAATTTAGTGAAAGTAACCTTTACAATATGTTAACAATTACAGACAAACCTTGAAATTTAGAAACAAGAAGTTGACAAAAGCTTGTCGATTAGTGATAATAAGTCGACCAATGCCAAGAATTTTTCCTCACTCTTATTTTACCTTTAAGGCAGCTTGCATATAATGCAACAGTAGCAGCGACTGCAGTGCCTTAGATCAAGCTGTTGTAATCAATAAAATAAATAAAATTAATTTCTTTAGACTTCAAAGAAGCTAGAACTTGTATTTATCGTTGTTTCTATTCCTGTTAATGTGTTGGAGAGTGATATATTATTATGTTTCAACTTCTGTAGGCATTCAGGGTAAAATGAGGGATTATCAACTTGCTGGTTTGAATTGGCTTATAAGACTTTAAAATAATGGGATAAATGGAATCCATGCAGATGAAATCATATGTATTATTAAAATCTTGTTAGAAATCGGCTCTTATATTTTCATCCGACTTCATTTGGTGCTGCAGTCCATTATGAGCTCAGTTTGTATCTGATACGCTTCCTTTTCTTTAACTTTCTCGCCAACAAACACCTTCAACATCACAATTTATGTAGTAAATAAAGTCTCTTGCTGGGATTCCCTGGTAAGATCAGGAGCAGTCTGCAATCCAATCCCATGTACAAAGAATGCAACAAAAATCGAAGACATCATTTGTCATCTTTTTTTCCACTTATGCATGTCCACAACCTGTGAAACTCCGATAACTAAGCTCTTCCAGGAGGTCTTGTAGCACTTCCAGCTCTCCTGAAATTATCGCAGAAAAAACAAAGAAAGAAAATACCCTGAAGTTAGTCGAAAATTCATTTCTATTTCATAAAGATGCCCCTTGCAAGTTGCAAGTACAATAAATTTTCAGTTACGTGTAGCGTATTTGAAACTGTAAAGACTTCATCCAAATATAGACTAGAGAAGAAAGCTTTCAATATCCCCCGCCAAATAGACAACAAGTTTTATTTCAAGAAAGTTGGTATTTGAATTATTCATTTGCGCCTATGCAATAATTTAGCCTCTGTAGCTATCAAATGCTCACAAATTCCTCCTATCCGCCCATATGGTATCTAAGTTTTGATTGATTATGTTGATTTATAGTTTCAACGTTTGATATTATAAGAACATGCTGGGTGGCTATACCATCAGCTTGATGATAAGTATGTCTATCATCAGGGCCGGCCGAGTAAGGCAGTTTGGGCACCCGCCTACTGCCTATCCTCGTGATCAGTAAAATATAACCTATTTTTACTCTTATAAAAAATTAAATGAAATAAAATAAGGTTTATTATTAACCTTATAAAGACTAATAAAAAATTTATATTTTATATTTTTAATTTTTTATAAGTGTTAAAAAAAAGAAAAAATAAGGGTCTATTTTTTACTTTGCCCAAAGCCCATAAAATACTCAGATCCGCCTGACTATCATTCATTGGTTTTTGTCTAAGTGAAAAGAACCGAAGAGAAGAAAAGAAGAAAAAAAAAAAGGTAACATCAAATCAAAAGGTCGCTGAAGGCCTCTCGTAAATGTGATTTACATCAGAAAATGCACTTAGCTTTGAATAATCATGGTTAATGGTGACGGAATAAAGTGAAGCGATAGACTTTACTTCAGTGGGGTTTTAAAGACATCTTTATATTATGTTACCATAACTTTTGCCAAGAATAGGCCTTGAAACGGATTCAATGAAACAGTTAAAGCATGAAACCCTGAAAGTAGTGTTTTCCTTTTTTTCTACCAACAAGATCCTCAGTTCAGTTTTATAGTGTCTTATTGTGTCCAGTGAATCTCAGCCATTAATTTATGCGGATCTCACGTAGGCCCACATAAATTAACGTGAGGTCCGCATAAATAAATGACTAAGATTTACTGGACACAATAAAATACCATAAAAATTGGACAGAAAATCTGGACTCACTATTTATGGGCTTTATACAACAATTTGAAGAGCTTTATTATACTGGTTCTTAAATTATGTGGTAACTGGTATCAGACTGATTTCTTAGACTACATGTGAATCAGTCTCTGATATGTGTATCTTTGAAGCGGTAAGGATTTTAAATAGTCTTATACATTTCGGGACTGGCAAGATATTGGACATTATAGAGACATGAATAAGACCCACATCTATGATATAAATAAAAAATTGACAGCATTTATTTAAAGAATTCTCGATAAATGCAAGTAAGTTGAAATTGATTTCCTTAAGTTTTGCACGCACACCTCATCTCATCTATGCATAAAAAATAAAAAGGTTTTGTTGACTAAATTATGATGTAATAGCAGAGAGCCAACTTGTATGAAACTGAAAGCAAGATACATGTAGGTAAATAATCTGTTAAGGTAATTGAATTTCAATAATAGTTTTATATGGTAAAATTAAAAAAAAATGCATATAGCATTTGCTAAAGAATAAACAAATTATGAAGAAGTAAGAATACTTCTCATTCTACTTGATGGATATATGAATGGAAGAGTTACTTGTTCATATTCCCTTTCCTGAAATGAAAAAACGAACATAGTCAAAAAGGAGACGAATTGTGCGTACCTGTTGTGAATAGGATCCGGTCCATTAGGAATTCTTCTCTTATTCATGATGTAACTCAGATCCTGCTCCGGAGAATGAACAAGTTTGTCTTTTCGCATCATCTGTTCGTTTGCAAAACTTTCAGAGGACTGGATCCTTACAGCCATAGTTTTGCTGGCTCCACTTTGCAGACTCCCAACTAACAAAAGCCACACAAATCCCGCCATAGGAACTGGCCCAAGAAAAACCTTGGAACTACCCATGTTTCCTCTTTGTCGACCCTATATTTCTGATATATATAGATACGGTGCAAAAGCTGCCTTGTATATAATATGGGATATAGATCAAACTGGCACAGTAGTCATTAGGGTCTACAATAGGTATGGTGTTTCATGGGCTATCATTAAGAGAAGATCATCTGAAAAAGAAACAAGGAGAAGATCATTTTAAGAAGAAAAAGGATGAGCCAGGGATTTTGTTGGACAGTTCTTTTTACTTCCAAGTGTTAGGGTGGTTGGTTTTCTTTATAGGTTGGAGTGATTCTGTTACACTTTCTCGAACTTTGAGCTAGGGGAAGAAGCTTAGCTGGGTTCGAACATCAAAAGGAGGGAATCACCACTTTGCTTTATATCGATAGGGTCCCAAATACAGTCGTACTTACTACTCCTTTTCTCTTTTTGATTCGAGTATTTTCGTGTAGCCATATATATATATATATATCTACTAGAACAAAGACCATAAGTTACGTACAACATGGTGAAATAGTAGTACAGCATTAATTGGAAGATAATCCATGTACATTTACAGGAAGTTGAAGAGATGCCTGGGCCTGGTGGTGAGTGCATACCTCCAATTACTCCCTTAGTTGTCGGAGGATGATAAACTTGCAACTAAAATTAGTACCTCTATGTATTTTTGAACTTAGCTTTTAAGTTGGACGTGAAAGTTTATCAATGGAGATGCATACAAGTTCCTCAGAATGTTATCTGAGCATTAAAACAGAGAAAAGACTAAGAAAATTTAGCAAAATAAGAAGAGATAATGTTTATATGTGTTCAGACTTAACGGGAAGGGTGTTATTTAACATCTTGCGAATTTTGAGGTCAGAAAAGTTTTGTAAACTCGAATTGCGAGGAAAGCTGCTTAAAGTCTCTCCTATGGAGACTGGAGTTATCTCTTTTGTTATAAGCTATGTATTCTTAGCATATTCGATTCTCATAAGAATATATACATTAGTCTCCTCCAATGATTGAAATCGTCAGATTTCTTCCTTTTAGAATCGTGGTTAAGTCGCTCCATGTTGTTGGATTTTACATGAGCAGAGGCTCGCAAGTCGCAAATGAATATTGAATATACGAATAATCATAATTGCTTCCATGTGTGCCGGAGAGACCAACAAAAGAAAAGAAAATTCTATTCCATAATCTCCACACTTCGCTTCCATTCACATTTAACCTTCTTGCATTGAGGACTTAATTCATTATGATTAGTAAATGTGTTCCTGTACTTCTCCCCAATCTTATAATGCCAGCTTTTTCCAGTTCCTCCAACTTCCTGCGATTGAGGTAATTTCATATTCATTCTTAGCCTAAGGAAACTTCCTATATAACTCAAAATTGATTCAAATGATACTTCCTTTGTTAGTCAGCTATAAAATATTATCTAATCAATACATCCTTTGTTAATCATGTAATGTTCTGATTAAACTCTTTACCCTATCAATGTTTTTGGCAATTTTTTTTTTGTCATTTGCGTGTTTGTATCATTTCAACTGTTCTTTTACCTATCACATCAAAGTCATAGTGTTATTGTCTGTCAACCAAGCCATAACCATTTCACATGATCGGCAACATAGGAGAGTGCCCAATTATCAAAGTGATTGTTATGATATCGATTGTTGCGATATTAATTATTCTAACGTCTATTATCGCCTAAATGAAAGTAATATAGAAAAAAATAAGAAAGTAAAAATATAAAAGTTTATGTTATTTGACTAATTTATATGACTATGTCACAATTCTTTACCTTTGACTTGAATTCTCCAAATTCTAACCAAAAATCACTCTCTACCTTTACAAACTTTTAAGGGCTTCAAGCTATAAGCATTCACCAAGTCCAATTTATACTTTACTTTTCTGAGGGCAACAACTTTATTAATATGTTAACTATATCTTAAGAAGTGTGAATTTTTTCAATAGAATATGACTAAGTGTAGTTAATTTTTCAATCTTGTGAAACATTACATCCTTCACCATAGCTCCTATTTGTCTATTTTTCTCGTACTTTTTTCTTCCATCCTTATTATTGATGGTAAGAGTATACACAATCGAGTCTACTTAACCATATCTCCTTGGATGCTTGACAATCCTTCTCACTCTATCCTTGGCTATAATGTGCTACTGCTTTCTTCTTGAAATTATTCTATCTATAATGTGCTACTGCTTTCTTCTTGAAATTATTCTATCTCTCGAACTAGAGTTTTTAACCCCTTAAGCATCTGTTATAGGCTATTTTAGTGCCACCTTTGAATTATTACTTCTCACTATTGACCCTATCACAATCTTTCTATATGATTGTCTTAATATATATTGCTCTCCAAATACTATATCCTTAAAAGTTATCCTAGGCTTTTTACTAAGTGCACAAACTTTTGAATTTACTTTCTCACATTTGTCATCCTTCAATAAGCTCCTTTTATAAAGTTCGGTCATTTTTTTCACTAAGATGGTTCACCCACATGTGTAATAGTCATTATGTTCTTTCTTCTATAAAGATTAATACAACCATCGATCTTATTTCTATCTTTTCCATTAAGACATAAATGTCATGTTGTAAATTTTCTTTCATCATAATCAACACACCCTTAACCACCTTAAGTTACCCATCATTAGTAGAAAACTTATACTCTTAACCCTTAAGAGTACCTATAAAAATTAGATTCTTCCAAAATTTAAAAACATATCATGCATCCAATGTTGTAATAATTCCATCATGTATCTTAATTTGCATTGAACCATTGCTTTTAACAGCACGCTCTCTATTATCATCGAATTTGATAGTATTACTATATTCTTTAATATAATAAAATTAATCCTTATTGAAATTTGAATGATAAGTGACCCTAATGTCTATCACATATCGATTTATAGATTCATAATTTCTCATTATTAGAAAATTAATGCCTCTTCTATCCTCTTCATCAGAACTTTCTTATACTACAATAATACTTGTTTTTTCAACTAAACCCTTTTCTAGTTTCTATTCTTTCACTATGGAAAGTCCCTCTTAAAGCGTCCTTAATTTAGCTTTACAGTTAAAGTATTAAACAACTTAGCCTTCCTTTTGGATCATGACTTACTTTAGTTTTTAATGCCCTTTTCTTTGCTCCTTCTTCTACTAACAACTAGATCTACATCTAATCTACCTTCATCTGTATCAGAGACCTTTTTATTTTCAATTATTTAGACTATATAACATTCTTCACATTATTGATATAAATAGTTTCCCTATTATATAACATGGTATCAATAAAATTATCATATGAAATAGAAAGAATTATAAAAGAATTATGGCTTTGTCTTTATCCTCAATTTCAACCGTAACACCTTGTAGATAAAAAATTATATGATTAAAATTATCAATCTTTCGTTTGTATACTTTTGATATGTTTAAGGTATATAACTGTTTCTTTTAATATAAATGATATGTAAATGATCTCTTTTGATACTTAATTTTAATTTGTTTTCACAATAAATCAGTAGTTATTTTATTAACCACCTCTCTCAAGACCTTGTCTCATAAACTTAATAATATTACCCTGTGCATCTTTAACAAGATCTATTTTTTCTCCGATGCTCCTAAATTATCTAGTAATTATTCTTCTCCTTTAATGTTGTTTTGCATCCCAAATGAACTAAATTGCCTCTCATCTTCACCTTCTATGGGGTAAAATTACTTGATCTATTAAACTTTTCACTATCAAACTTGTGAAGAGGCATCTTGACAATAAACCATAGATTTGTAAAGAAAATCTATGCTTTGATACTAATTATTATGATATCAATTACTTTGATACCTATTATCAAGCAAACAAAAGCAATGTAAAAAAAAATAAAGAAGCAAAAACACAAAAATTTACGTAATTCGGCCGAATTATCTGACTTACATCTACAGATAAGGAGGTGAAATTCTTTTATTAATGTGAGAAAGACCATACAAAGAGAATTGATGACTACAACCTGTACAACCTTCCAAAGATTCTCTCCAAAGGTTCTATCTTAGATCCTTTAAGTTCTTTACTTATAAAACCTTGTCAAACTACTTATAAACTAGGGTTACCTATAAGAAGTCTAATTACAGTGAAACTTTACTACCATAAAAATCTAAGGTCACTGAGACTTTATTTTCATAGATGTCTAGTGATATTAAAAATTTATTTCACTAGAAGTCTATGGTTACTGAAATTCTATTTCACTATAATTTGAGGCATATCTCACAGTCATAACTGTTTCAATAGTTCTTATTCTTGACATATGTTTCCTTTAGTTTCAGGTATTCTACATCTTTCTCTTCCATTTTAAGACATTAAAAATTCGAATAAAGAAACAAGTAGTTCATATAGTCACTTTTTCGATTTTTTTTTGAAAAAGAGGTTTTGTGAGCACACTGTGTCTAATCCAAAAAGACTAATCCTTCTTCTACTTTCATCTTTGTCCTAATTTACTTATTTAAAAGGATAGTTCAATTAGTTTTAATTCAAATATGCTCCAAAAGTTTTCAAATGCATTAGTAACTTTTTAAGACTTGTTTTGGTCTAATTTGACTAAATTTGTTTTTGATTTACACCTTTTTTTGGATATTTACACCATTATGGATAAACTTGATACAATTAATTCTATTAATATTTTATTTAAGAATACTGATTACATGTTATGGGATTAAAAATATCCAATCTTTTATGAGATTACTAACTATGATGTAATGTTATAGGTGATGTTATTGAACACATTAAGAAGCAATGAGAAAATCTTGGAAATTTCAAGGAATGCTTGAAATAATAGGATTGTAATAATCATCAAATTTTTATATGGTTTTACTACATATATGAGCTGACAATCAAATGATACTTTGATCATTTTAAAACTACAAAAAAGGTTGGGATATGCATGCTAAATTTTATTCCATATATGATGGTGCTCATCAGTTTTAGTTACAAGAGCGATTGCATCATTTCAAATAAGAAGATAGATAATATGTATTTGGTTTATAAGCTATTTAGAACCGACATGCTAACTCCAATCCAAATGGCACGATCATAGAGATATTGAGTTGTATGCTCAATAAAAAAAACGTTATGAATATAATGAAATTTTGAATGCACCTTTGTTTTGAATTTCAACCAATATGTAGATATCTTCTACATTATGATTGATTTCCCAAAATAGAGACAATTATTGCTAAACTTATATCCGAGTATACTAGGTTAGGTACATTAAAATCTCATTGTTCCTTTAACAATGTCTTAACTATTATAGGACTTATAAGTTCTCATCCTCTAAAGAAGGACAATTGTAAGTGTTGTGAAGAACCTGAACATTGGATAAATGAATGTTCAATCAAGCCACCAAAAAAGGATCCTAAATAAAAGTCTGGTAAACAAAGGTCAAAATATTCCTCTTTCACTGTCACAATAACTATGGATTCCACTAAGCCTTATGAGTATAACCTTATTGCTCTTCTTATTCAAATAGATATCGAAACCCTAAAATAGACACTTCTTTCTTCTCAATCTAGTAATTCTAAAACCTTAATCCTTGTCTATCATATGAGTTATCAACTCTTCTTAGTATCTTCATTTTATATTTTGAAATTATATGAGTTTTTTTGGCCTTCGTTTAAAAAAAAATAGACAATCAATTTTCCATGCATCCACTATACACAATGTTGATAAATCGGTATATATGTTAGTCGTGTTGGCATTATGTTTATGTTTAAGCTTTCATTACTAACTACCTTCTTAATTCTAAAATTGTCACTTGATCTAGTTGCTTTTGGTCAATTATGTAATTTTGGTCTTTATGTTTAACATTCAAATCATGGTTGTCATATGCAGGATCCAAAGTGGGGCAGATACTTAGGATAAGGCATAAGGAGGGGCGATTGTTTGAGCTTACGTCACTTTATTTACCCTTGAGTCAATAAAGTTATGGTGCCACAATTACAACTGAAACTTGCTCTCCTATATTGATCATGTTTGTTTTCAACATTTGAATCCTTTAATTTCTACTAGTTTGTTACAATTTATTAAACAATAACATGTTAATTGTTTATCTCATCAATTAGTCAAACATCAACACTTTACCTTTCAACTATAGTAATTTTGAGTCATCTACTCATTTTGATTTAATCCATTATGATATTTGGGAATCTTCTCCCATTCCTACTATGAGAGGTCTAAAAATATTTTATCAATAAATTTTCTTGATATATCTTGATTTAATTGACTTGCACGATATATATGGTCATTTTTGCTTAAATGGTCAGAACTAATTTTTTTAAAACAATCAAAGTCTCTAAAGTTAATAATTCCATAGAATGTAAGGATAATTAATTCCTTTGTCTATTTTCCCAATATGGTACAGTCCTTCATCACTCTTATCTAAGTACATCCCAACAAAATGGGAGAGTTGAGAGGAAACACTTGCACATTCTTGACACAATCAAGGCCTTATTCATTTCTTCCTCCTTTCTTGAGTGTTTTTAGGGAGAAGCAACTCTTACTTATGTTTACACTATCAATCATATTCCTTATCCTGTTATGGTCTCATTTAGTAACCAATAATGAAAAATCGAAATAAAAAATGAGAATGAGAATGTAAAACGAGAATCAGAATGAGAATAGAATTACTGATTATGTGAATTTTGTATGGGATTAAACAAGTTAACAATTATGCTAGTATTTGATATCAAATATTATGAATGATAAAGAGAAAATTTTTAACTTATATTTAGTTATTGTATAATTTATTTTGTAAATAGTTAAGTAAAATATTTTGTATTTTATAAATAATTAATCAACAAAATTTCAATGATTTATAAAATTAATAACTTTTAAATAATTTTATAATAATAATAAAAAATAAAGTTATTAATAAAATAAAATAAAGTAATTGTTAAAGAAAATAATATAAAAGATCATAATAACTAATATATGATTTTGATTATAATATTTATGAGAATATCTTGATAATATTTTGATAATAACTTGATAATATTATAATAATCTCTTATGTTATGTTTATGTTATTTTTTAGGGATATTTAACATAAATGATATAGATGATGAGATCCTTTCTCTCAACATCTCCAAATCTCTAAATATGTCACCTTTTAGGAACATAGCATATTATCATTCTTTTCTACCTTCCAAGTCTCTTCCTCTAATTCCTTCTTCATTGATCCCTTTATTCCTAATTATGTTGACTCATCAATTTTGTTTGAGTATATCCTAATTATAGGATCTAAAGGAAAAAGGACCAACTATCCCACTGAGGATCCAAGTCCCCCTAAACCATCATAGTTGTCACAACTTGTCAAAGAAACTAAACTCCCTTCTTATTTGGAACCTTATAGTATAAGTCTCTCTTATCTTAAATATTGTACTATTAACTCAAACATCTTTTTCTGTTATAAATTCAATAGCTATAAAAAGCTAATGCTAATATTTTGTGGTAGCAAGTTATGGAACAAAAATTGCAAGCCTTAGAGAAAACTTAAACTTTGGATCTATTCGCACTTCTCACAAGCAAGACTTTATAAGTTGTAAATGTGTTAATAAGATCAAGTTGAAGGTAAATGATTATATAGGATGTTATAAAGCTTGACTTATTACTAAAGAATTTATTCAAGAGTATGATATTGACTATAACGAGAACTTTATTCCTGTAGGCTATCTCATTTTTGTTTACAATCTCATAGTTATTGCTACCATTATGAAATGGAAATTATTTCAAATGGATGTTAAAAATGTCTTTCTCAATATTGGACTTTCTAAAGAAGTATACATGCTACCACCTTTATATTATAATCATCCTTCAGATACTATATTTTACCTTCAAAAGTTTCTCTATAGCCTTATACAAGTTCTTCGAGTATGATTTACTAAATTTAAATCTATTTTTCAATAGCTTGGATTTATTTTTAGTCCATATGATAATGCCTTATTTTTTTGACAGAAATAGAGATTGTGTGCTCTTATTACTGTATATCAATGACATGATTATTATTAAAAATAACTTTAGTGATGTTTCTGAATTAAAACAGTACCTCATCCAACACTTCAAGATGAAAGATGTAGGATATTTAGCCTACTTCCTTAGATTAGAAGTCCTTTATAATGATTTAAGCTATTATCTCTCTCAAACAAAGTAAGCTATTGAGAGTGATGTTCATCTCTCACCAATAAACGTCAAACCTTTGGATGACCCTAACTTGAATTGAAAACTAGTG
>JAOQMQ010000003.1:10411764-10423756 GCA_027563845.1 Erythroxylum subrotundum
GCGTGAGAAATTTCATTGGTTGTGAACTAACTTTACTAGTTTGATTTTAGTAGCTGACCTGAATTTGGAAGTGGAAATTGGTCAATAGATATGGAATTTTTGTTTCATCTATTGCCTACGGTGGATAATGAAGTCTGTTGGGACCTATTGTGATATTAATTACTTATTTTATTTGCTCTAAGCTCATTGAATGGATCTAACAGTAATCTTTTTTTCTTTTACTTTTTTCCAGCTCTTACAGATTTTGACTTCTCAGGAATACTTTTAAGGCTAGATGATTTGCTATCAATTTTGCTCCTATGATTTCTAAACAGACAAACAATTGGACTCAAGCATGGTAATAGTATGCTTCAACGATGTTCTTTTTCTCCTCGAAATGCTACAATCAGCGTTAATCACTCTGGCGAGTTTCTGTTTTTTCTGCTCTTCTTCATCTTCTGTTCATCAAAACCCTAAAATACTTTTGAAGAGCCCGTTTGACTATGCCTAAAATACTAGAGTTGGAGTTGAGCTACTAATGCCAATTTGTGTTCGTGTATATATGGGTGGTTTCTAGTTGGGTCCAATGCTAGTTCCTTCATTTTTGTTCTTTAATTGAAACGGGTAAGTTGTCGTCGTTTAACGCACCAAAACCATATCTCATTATTTTAAAAGACTTTATATAGTAGGGCGAGGCAGCGACAGCCGACAGGGCGTCTCCTCGTGGTGATCTGATAAAATTGGAGCGATACGAATTAATATTTGCATATGGCTTCTGCATAAAGATGACACGCGCAATTCGAGAAATGGCTTCTTCTTCTTCTTTTTTTGCCCTTTCTTAATCTTTCCTGACCTTACGGTGAAATAAACGCCAATAGTTGCTGCCCTTTACTCCTTTTCCCGGAGGAGACTGTCCCCATTTGTTTGACTATAATTGGTTTTCGACGCTTGGAAGAAGCATGCTTAACAGAGAGGCATCGAGAAGTGATAACTACTAGATTTATTAATAAGTTTACGTTTGGTTGAGCTTTTAGATCGAATAAGTACTTTTTTATTATAATTTTTTTTTAAATAAGTGTTTAGCTGTAAAATAAAAAATTACTTTTTTAGTTTATATAATTTTTTTGACAGTTACAATACAGCTTTTTAAGAATCTTAAATTTGAAACTTCTAAAAAAATATTTTTTTAGTAAATTTTTCAGATCAATTAATGAACCTATTTTAAATCTCTTTTGTCCATATATTTTACACATAATTTTCACAATATCCACAAACCTATCTTCAAATTTATTTTGTGAATTATATAATATTATTTGACATTTTTATATATTTTAATATTCATTTTTGATATTATTTTTACTTATGTTATAATCCATATAAAAGATTTGGTTAGATACATTTTTATTTATGTTTTATATGATTTAAAATTATATAATAATTAATATATTGTGCTTTGCATATTGTTTAATATAGTTTAAATAATATTTATATGCATAAATAATATTTATTATAAAATAAAATATAGTTAAAATTAAAAATATTTTTTATTTTTATGTTGCCAAATAGTCTATTGTATGAAGTTTTTTTAAAAAAAACTCTTTTTTAAATGAAAGTCAAACAATCAACTGACTTTTTAGAAAAACTCTTCTGAAAAAAACTCTACCGATAAAAATTTTACTGGTATAAGCTTATCCAAACAGACAATAAATATGTTTTGAAGATTCGTCTGTTTCAAAGCGCCCGAGTTGTTTTACGTAGCTTCAAGAGCATAAGTTGAGCTTAGATACTTAAATCCGTCATCATATAATTACATAAAAGTTTAAATTCAAGTTCTTATTATGTATTAATGAATAGCTCCTTGCATAATGTTGATATTTAATATCTTAAAAAAATGATTAAAACATGGATTTTGACTTAACCAAAACAAAAACTACATCGATAACTTTAAACTTGATCACCTATTGCAAAGAAGTGTAAAGCCAAGTTCATTTAAGCAATAATGAATTTTTTTTTTTCTACTAAAAGTGATGGTTCAAGTTCAACAGGCGGAGCAAACACTTTCAATAGCCTACCAAGACCGCTATAAGACTAGACCAAGTTTAGGTATTAGAAGAGGCTCAAACTCCACTTAAGGCTCAAGCTAATTAAGTTTCGATCGGTTCAAAACCCGATTGAGCTTAAAGATAGGGGTCTAAACTCGAGTCTGATCAAGCTCTAAAGTAAAGATCCAAACTCAATTTTTACGAGGTTAGTCAGCTTTGAAATTAAATAAAATTATTTTCCAGTTTTTATTAATAAAATAAGTGTAATTTTTTTTACATCAACTACATGATAAAAAAAAATACAAAAAGTTGAGCTTTTCTAAATAGACAGAGCCAATGGTATAGAATTAATATTTTTTTATTAATGTGCATAAAAACTGCATAAGTAAAGATTTGCATCTTTATTTATAAAAAAATCAAATCAATCCCATGAAAAAACTAGTAAATCAAGTAAAGATTAAAGAAAACAAACCAATAGCAAAAGAAAAGAGCTGGTTATGCAGCTGTTTAAAACTTGGGGCTAGAATTTTGCCCGCAAGGGATCTATCTAGTTCGAGTAGGAATTAGTCTAGGTATGGATGACTTAAAAGTGTCTTCTCATAATTAGAACCCTTCTAGAACACCTCGTAAGGGAAAAAAAAAAGTAGACTTTAAAATAACAGGTGGATACTAAAATTATTAAAAGGTCATATGCAATTGCTTGCATGATTAGACAATCAACTTCGTATGACTTCCGGTATGATAATATATCAAATTGTCGATTATTAACTTAAATCACAATACCTTTTCAAAAAAAAAAAACTTAAATCACAATACATGCCGCCAAATATTTTTCCAACTCATGCTACTGTAAGAAGTCCTAACTGTTTTTTTCTTAATGAATTCTTGAAAAAGGGAAGTTAATCTTCCATCTGTAATATCAACAACATACGAAGATGAAATTGATATTGAACTACTGTGATTTTGATATGTCCATACTTAAATGATAATCATTAAACAAATCCAAATTTATTTAATGATATCAATATGTCTTTGAACCCGACCACCATCTAATCACTGATTAAAAAATTGAAATCCTCCATTTCAATTTATTTAAAGTTTTTAACTCTTTAAGATGTCACACTCTAATACAACATGCTATTTTGGATTGCCTCTACCCCTTCCTTCATTTCCTCCAACTCATCTTTCAGTATCAAATTCATGATATGTGTGAAACATCACATGTAGAATAATCCCTTATCCATTAGCAACCTTTCACTTGTACGTGAAGTTAATGCATAAATAAATTTACCATTTAAAAATATAAACAAATATCAATAGAGAGTGGCTGCATATCACTAATCATCATCTTGCTATCAAATACTTTGACTCATAAAGGTTGATCCCCAACTCCAAGGGCCCCCAGTCGCAGACCCGACCACCGCTGGAGGATTGAATCACGGTTTGATCCCACCCAGCCCCTCAGGAAAGCGGTCCAGTGCTCGGTGCGCACAAGGAGTCACCACATTAGATGAACTCCCACACTGCCGCTGCCGAGACTCGAACTTGAGACCTTGGACTCAGTTTCCTTCCCAAGAAACCAACTGGGCTACCCGTGCGAGTGCTACCGTGTGTAATGATTGTATTAATTAAGAGTAATTGAAAGAAAGAAAGCTTTAAGAGTTACAATTACAGTTACAGCCTTACAGGTATGATTTCCCATCAGATTAAATTTCGCATCGGGTTGGGTCGGGTGTTTATGGCCCAACAATTCCAATTTTTGTTAAATTTACGCTCTAAACCCAAACCGCCGGGCATCAGGTTCAAGTGAGAGACTTGATGAATGCCCCCGGCGTTCCGACAAGCAGCAGAACCCCAACTATGTTTCATCGATATGCGCTAATCTCTGGTCGAATATTAAGCAATCCGAATCTCCGACGAACGTCACCATCGCCGCCCTTCTCCTTCGCCGTGCGCTCTACTATCACAATGAACAGGGACTCTGTAAAGTCCGGCTACCTCGACGCAATCTTTGAACAGAAGCGGGCTCTTAGATCCAAGATTCGCAAGGAGCTCAAGAATATGGACCCAATGCAGCGATCCCTAGAAGGTGTACTAGCTTGGTTTGTAGGCTCGATTTATTGGTTATAAATATTTGTTAATTTGGAGTTCATGGTATGTTATTGAATTTTAGATGATGCAATTCAACGTATTGTGCTAGAAGCTCCTTGGTTCAAAGCGAGTAAGAGTTTATGTGCGTATATAAGCTGTGCTTCTTTGCGAGAAGTTGATACTTCGAGGATTGTATCCGAAGTTTTGTCCAACGGTATGTGGGTGTTTTTCTGTTTTGTAATTTCTGAGGAGCTCTATTGTTAGTACTTTTTACCAAGTTCGAATTAGTAAATGTGTATAAAGCTCAAAGAGTGGACCTTTTGTGTTGGACTTGTTAATAGGAAGATAGGTTCCGTGGTTTTATCTATTTTGGTGGTTCTTAAGGAACATGTGATAATCGAAAATTTGAGATTCTGTAAATAGACTCATAGAAACCTGCAGATATTTGAATTTTAGATGGGCCATTTGGAGGTCGACTTTTGACTGTAAGTACGGACATTCTGTGGATGCACATAACTTTGAGAGCTCCATATTCAAGCATCTTGTTCTTTATATTTGACATGATTTGGAGTTACTGAGTTGTTATCTCTGTCATTTGGCCATCATAATTTACACAGTTGTAAAATGTTTGATCTGGCAAAAGCACATGAAGAAAGTTTATTATTAACCGGTTAGCCACTTCTTTTACCAGTTACAAACGAGATGAGATTAGTAGTTCTAGCTAATGATTGATTGAATGCCATTTGCACTTTTTTAGCCTGGTTGGAGATTCTTACATTTCACTTTCAACTCAAGAGGTTAAGGCTCAGAGTAGGACAAAGCTGTATGTTCCACGTGTGGAGGACAAGAATAGCAATATGAGAATGCTTCGGATAACCAGTGTTGATGATCTTGTCTCAAACTCGATGAAAATCTTGGAACCTTGCTTAGTGGATTCTGATGGAAATCATCGTGAAGATGGTATTATATATGATACTTTCTCATCGAATCTTCTTTCAGCGCCGTCTCTGATCCATGATTAACATTTTGGCAATTCCAAATTCTGTCATCTTGTACATATTTGCTGCTTGTATTATGTAATCTAGAGTTGGTGGATCTTTCAGAAGCTCTTATACAATCATCTGATCTACAACCCTCCCCTACACAATGAAAGAAGCCCCATTTCTCTCCCCCTGCTGCAAATACATATTGTGAGATGAATGTTTTCCTTTCTTTAGGGAGGTTTGATATTTTTACCTTCATTTAAATGCTAAGAGGATGAATTCCAAATTCCACAACTGTTCTTCATATGGCAAAATTTTCATGTCATTCATCGTTATGATCTATTTCTCTTGCTTTATTCATTATGGAATTGTAATTCACATGTTGTTGCGAGTACGTATGGTTTCTTCTGGCAGTACTTATGTGAAAGGGATACTTAATGCAGTTATGCAGGCAAGTCAACCAGTTGACTTGGTTGTCCTCCCTGGTTAGTTTAATTTTTCTGTATCTTTGTTGCTTAACTGGTCACATAATGAATTATGAACAGTTCTATGGACTGGCATTTTCAAGTTTTTTTACTGTATGGCAGGTCTTGCATTTGATAAATCAGGGGGACGTTTGGGCCGCAGTGGGGGGTCAGTAAATGCTTCTTATTATGGACTTATTGGGTTCACATATTTTACTTATTTCTGTGACAGTGTATATATATTTGACAATTACTACCTTATGGAAGTCTAAATAACGTGTCTGGAAATATGCCTTTATTTATTTGTGTTTTGGTTCTGGCATTATTTTGAAAATTATGATGAATACTTAATAAGCATGCAGAAGACATGATAACAAAAATGAAAAGAAAAGCAAGGGTCATTACACTGCTTATGTTTGCTTAGAACTGGGTGCTGTTTTGGGGTGCTTAATTAATCAGTTACCTAATGATTACGGATCAGTTATGTTTATCTTATTACTGGTGTGTGTTGCTGCAACTCAATACTCCTGAAATTTTATTGGCCCGCTTTGCTTCAATGTTTTCATGCTGTTAGTCTGATGCCACCTTATATGTTTTTGTTTTATGATGTCTGGCAGCTACTACGATGTATTCCTGAAGAAATACCATAATCTTGCGAAGGAGAGGAAATGGAGACAGCCCCTTCTTGGTAATTACTACTGTTTTTATTCATCCTCTCATCCTATCGCAACAAAATTAAGAATTCTCTAATCAAAAGTATAATTCTTGGCTAACTCTCTGCATGTATTTGTTTGGCTACAGTTGCACTGTCATATTCAGTTCAGTTCATTAAGGAAGGCAACATACCTGTTACTCCGTATGACATTTCTGTAGATGCTGTCGTGTCTCCAACAGGTTTCACTCCTATAAGCCCAGCAGCCGTGGAGAGGTCTAATAATAATATATGATAAAGAGTTTCACGTAACCATAAGCTGATCAGATGATTGTTCCGACTGTATTCTTTGGTAGTATTTCTTAGTTGTATCAAACTGTGAAGTTGATACCGGTTGTACCACATTTTCAACAAATACTTTTGCACGTAAACCTATCCCTTATTTCTTCGAGCAGTGGTTGATTGCTGGTTACAGGTTGCAACAACAATGTATAAGAAAGAAACCAGAAAGTTAAGATCATTTCCTATGCAAGTGAAACACAAGTGCATGATCCAACTTTCACCAAAAAGGAAAACGACAAGCTTCAGCATAAAGAAATTGAGAATCACTCCTTAGAAATATAATTGTTCAGAGAGAAACGTGTGCAAATGATTGCTTGGTGGGATTCGACGCTTTCGAGGTTCTCTGTTTTAGATGCTCACCTTCCACAACTGAGACCATACAGCTGAAGACGAAATCCTATGTACTCTTCACTCTCTTAGGAGCTTTAACAAATGCTTCATGCCATAACTTATTCGGAAGTGCATCAGCCCCTGTCCTGTGGTCCAATCTCTTGTGGAAACAGTAACTTAATTCTAAAGGTTCTGTTATTACGTGGTTAGTGATCAAGAATCGACTAAGAATTTTTTTTTTTAATATAAAGGAGAGCTGAAAACAGTTAATCTAAAACACGCATCCTGCGGCAGTACTCGACTCCTTGTCGGTTCCTATGGAGAAGTTTCCGGAGGGGTAGAGGGGGCTCCTGAAACATATGGAGTCCTGGGCTGCCCTGGACTGCAAAAGTGGCCAGTTGATCCGCATACCGGTTGCCTTCTCGGTGTACATGCTCGATTTGCACCTCCCAATCACGGTGGAGAAAGTCCCGGGTACTTGCCAATAACAAAGGATTGAGATCAATCTCAGAAAAGGGAGATAAGAGCAGTTGACAAACCTCTAGGGCGTCCACTTCTAAGATGACTTGGCGAAACCCCAAAGTCCAAGCTAGGGTGAGGCCGGAATGAACTCCCCAAAGCTCAGCATTGATAACCGAGCTGCGACTGATGTGTTGGAAAAAATCGCCGCACCATTGGCCTTGACTGTCGCGAATTAGGCCACTAGCGGTACCAATACCCGAACTCAGGTTAAAAGCACCATCCGTGTTGAGCTTAACCCAGTCCTCCGGTGGTTTGGTCCATCCCACCCGACTGCCCACCAAAAGGCCCTGATGATGAAACACTCGGCTTTCAACTTCCCGCGCTCAAACGATCCACTCTACATACGCTAAAACTGCTCGCGGTGCATCATCCGACTAGGCAAATCGTTTTTCAAAAAGGCTTTGGTTTCGTCACTTCCAATATATCCAACAAGTGACACCAAAAATAAGGGACCATGCTGCGTGCGCCACTTGGGGCCTCTTGAATAGGTTAGCTGTCACCCAAGTCTCCGCTGCCTGGTGGAAAAAGTCTATATCGACAAGTTCTGAAGGAAAATTTCCCCAAAAAGCTTGCACTCGCGGGCAGTCCCGGAGGAGATGTAAGGTGGATTCTTCCAGCCCGCAAAAGTGGCAGCTGCTGTCAAACGCAATGTGTCTCGCTACCCACTGTTGGTTAGTAAGGAGCCTCTACTTGGTAACGAGCCAAAGGAATGTTCTGATTTGTTGGGGTCCCAGCCATTTCCAGATAAATTTCCACGGGCCAGTAGAGATGTCCGAGATGTGCCCTTCGATTAACGCATAAGCAGAAGCGACCGTGAATTTTCCATTCGCAGTGAGACCCCATCTAAAAGTATCGTTGGCGGTAGGAGCACCATTGGGTTACAGGGTCGCAAGAGCCAGACAGATTGAAGCTGGCAGGTACTGTTGAATCAGATTCCACTTCCAGCTGCCATCGTCGTTCTGCAATTTCGCTACTGTAGCATAGAGTTCTCCCTCTGGGACCCGAGAGGTTGCCACAGTGTGTAGTGGACCCCAACCGTGAAGCCAATTATCGTGCCAGAAGCAGATTTTCCTTCCATTGCCCAGAGTACATTTGATACCTTGATAAACGTACTGCCAAGTGGCAGCAATGCCTTTCCAGAAGCTCGTTGCCCCTAGACGATCAACCGTAGTAGGGATGTGGTAGGGGTCCATACGATATTTAAAGCGAAGGACCCGGACCCATAATGTCGTCGGTTGAGTTATCAGAACCCACCCAATTTGGTTAACAAGGCATTATTAGTAGTTTGAATTCTCTTAAGGCCAAGCCCATCGGTTTTTTTGGGTTGGTAAATTGCCTCCCAGTTAACTAGGGACATTTTCCATTGCTCTCTCGTGGAACTCCAGATGAAGTTCCGCATGATTTTTTCCAACTCGTCACAAAGTCTCCGTGGAAGGCGCACAGTTTGTATAGTGAAGACGGGAAGGGCCGAGAGCACAGAGTGGGTTAGGGTGACTCGACCGGCCAAAGACAATTGTCGGACACGCCATCCTGTAAGTTTCTTTTGAACAGTATCAAGGATGTGCTGGTAAGTGTTCCGCTAGGTACGTTAATGAATCAAGGGGACACCTAGGTATCTGCCTAGGTTGTGGGTAGGCTGAATCTGAAGGATTTGGCTGATGCGACGCAACATCTCCGACTGAATTTAATGTCACTGATTCTCACCCACAGATAAATTTTGTCTACTTTGTCATTCAGCATAGAAGGAATGGAATCACTTATTTCTTGTCTGCGAATACTCCAAAGCTGTGTAGAACACAATCTTATGCATACTGAAAGCTGCAGATTTAACTATGAATGGGAGAACACTCTGAATTGGATGATTCACCGATACCATGATAATGTTATTCTTCCCAAAGTAGCATTCATCACTACTATATACATGTTATGGAAGAAACGAAATAATATAATGTACAAACTAATTGAAGAAGACAAGCACAAGTTGGCAAATAAAATCGTCAACTGGATTCAGGTTGTTATTATTGCCAAATGAGCTGATCTCCAGTTGCCTCCCATCTGTTATCAAATATGATGTGTTGTAGCGTAAACAGGGCCTAATTTGTGTAAGCATTTCTACTGTAATCCCGGTGAGTTAGAATAGAGATCTCTGTGGCTTTCTAAGACTTTGCAATATTGTAATCTTGTCATAGCTTTAGGTACAGATTAATATATGTTTATTCATTTTACAAAAATATCGCTAGTAATTATCCAATATTGAAGTGGTTTTCTCCACTTTTACCTGTATTTAATTTTATACTAAGAAGACCTTCCGAGTCATGCTCGATGCCATCGGACCACAAGGCAAACTGGTACAACATTGAGTTCCTGTTTCATATAGCTTTTACATTTAGGATAAAGCTCATTATGTTGTAATAAAAATTGTCTCATTTGTATTTGATTAATTTTAAGATACAGTGTGTTAAAAAGAGTTTGTCTAAAGTGAGAAATTGGTGCTTTCAAATAGAGGAGGAGAATTATAGAACTTTGCAATAACTAAAATATTATTTAACAATCAGATTACTTATTTCGCACATTTTTATTATTTTATTAAAATTTATATATCTCCATCCTTATAAATTGAATATATTTCATTATCCTTCTATGCATTTAACAACTAATTGAAAGATATTTGTACATTATTAAATAGGTGATTAGAAATTATTATGTGAAAATCTATATAACCTAATTTGTAACGTTCTATTTAATTTTTTTAATCTTAATATAAGTTTGTTTAATTTATAAAATATATTAGAATAAAATTTAGACTTAATTATTATAAAATTACTTTGAAATGTTTACGTCAAATAAATAAAATAACACATTTTGTTGAAAATCTTTTAAAATGACATAAACTTAAATATGTTTATATAATAAAACACTATTTGACTAATCTTCTAAAATTTTGAAAAATGTATAGAAATCTTAAAATCATTGCTGGATTTGGATTAAGTGAGGTTCTAACTTATAGTTTTGATGATAGCAAAACATGTTATTACTAATATTTTTATCTTTGGTGATATTAATACATTGATATGTAAAAGATCTAGTTCAATAAAAGGGATAAAGTGAATAAAAAAGTCAATTGAATTAATTGAACAATTAAAGGATAAAGAAAATGAGTAAAGTGGAGTCCATATGCAAATTAAGAGAGATTTAAGGGAATTCAAATAAATAACCAAAAAAACAAAAAGTAACCAAGCATATCAATATTTAATGGGATCATTATAATCCTTCTTATTACTTCATCTTGGCTATTTCAATGAGTTGGAGACTTAAATCTTGCATGATCATTTACATAGATGTCATAATATATAAATCCTTATAATCAAGAAAATTTATTTTGATCTTTTAGAAAAAAAATATTGATCAATAAACAAACTTTTGAGAAACTTTTGGAATGATTTTAGATTAAGTTTATCGCCATAGTTTGTTTCTATCTTTGAAAAAATTTAAAAAGTTTGAAAAATTTATGGGCACATTGATTTATCAATCTAGTCAATGGTCAATTAATATATGATTTTTGGGTACATCATTCAACTAAAATATTTCACATTAGTCAATATGAAAGGACAGTCGATCAATAGTCAACTAATGTTATTGTTATTTATTAATCACTGCGATTAGTTTTTTTATTCTAATGACTATTTTAAGCTATTTTGAGTATAAATAGATCATATGTAGTTATGAAAGTTGATAAGAACTTTGAGATGTTAGAGAATACATGTATACATGATAATATACATTGAATCTTTGTTTTGTTAGCGAGAAAAATAGATGATTTTTTGAGTTGATACATATTGCGAGACTTCTTTTTGACCTTGAAGAAGATTTTTGAAGAGTTCATTTTAAATGGCTATAGGCTAATGATTACTTAGTTGAATTAGTATAAATTAGTATTAGTTTTGTATCTCCTTTTCTAACTCTCATTAATTATCATTGTAATTGTTTTTAATTATCATGTAGAAATTTGTTAAAATGATTTATTAAAATAGACAATTCATTTAATAAATTTATTTACATTTTAACGTGTTAATAAAATGCTTAATCATGAAATAAGTATGATTACATATCACATGAAGAAAACAGAAATAACTCATTTCATTGTTAGTCAAGTAATTACAATATAATGTAAACATAATGGATTAAAATATGAAATTTAATTTTGTAAAAGAATAATACTATAAATGCACCTTTACAAATTATTTTACAGGGAGATTGTTGATTTAATTAGTGAAAGATTGTGTTATATACAATAGTCAAAACACTTGCAACATGTACAAAACTTTTATTCTTTTCATTACTAATTGCATAAATTAAAATACAAGTCCATATAAAAAGATCTTTAATTGGGTACGACATGTGCCCTAATAATTACTCCATATAGAAATTACAAACTCATCTTAGGTGGCGTTTGGTTTGAGCACGGGGTTGGATATGGATATGGGTATAATAGTAGAAGGGAATGAGAATAGGTATGAAAAATAAAAAAAATGATGTTTGGTTTGTAATTTGGGTTTCTGTATTAATACCAATAATATTGTTTGGTTT
>JAOQMQ010000003.1:10450191-10468481 GCA_027563845.1 Erythroxylum subrotundum
AGATAAAACTTGTATCAATTTCTCTGAACATCCTTTTATCAAAGGTCATGTGATTTGTGCAACCACTATCAATAAGCCAGCTTTCATTTGAATTGTAGTTGGTTAGGCATGATGCTGCAAATAACTCCTCCTCCTCAAGTTGATCGTTTACAGCTTGCTTAGCTTCTCCCACATGTTGTTGCGCTTTACATATCCTTTCAACATGTCCTAGTTGTCTACACTTGTTGCATCTTACATCTGGCCTCCACCAACACTTGTACTCTGGATGATTTGTTTTCTTACAATACGAACATGGTGGAAAACTCTGAGCATTGTTGTTATTAATCCTCTTTTTGTTGTATGACTTTACTGGAAAAGCACCTTCCATGATTCCTTCTTGCCTCATGAGTCTCCTTTGTTCTTGTGCCTGTAATGCACTTAACAATTCTGCCAAACTAATTTTTGCCAAATCCTTTAAGTTTTTGAGTGATGAAATTATAGCCTCAAATCTTTTTGGAATGGTTACTAGAATTTTTTTAACTATTCTAGAATCATCAAAATTAGAACCAAGAAATCTTACATTATTGGTAATGGTAATGAGCTTGTTGGAGTAATCCTTGATCGTTTATGACTCCTTCATTATTTGTATCTCAAATTCTCTTATCAAGTTGAGCATTTGCATTCCTTTGATTCTTTCGTTCCTCGCATATTCCTCCTTTAAGAAATCCCAAATTTCTTTGCTCGTCTTGAGCGTCATGATTATGGAAAAAATTGTTGGTGCGACTGCTGAAAACAGGCAAGCTTTTGCTTTGGACTTCCTCTGTTTCTTTTCTTTTTGGATTTTGATTTGAGCCACGGTTGGATTTGCAGGCAAGTCCGGAACGTCATAGTCTTCTTCTACAGCTTCCCACAAGTCATTCGCTTCAAGAAAGGCCTCCATTCGAACAGCCCAATTTAGATAATTTCTACCATCAAACACTGGCAGAGTAATAGCAGTGAACAATGATTCTGAATTCATTAATGTGTGGTTTTAGATTTGTAGTGTGGGAAAGCGTAGAATAAGTTATAAGTTATAGGTTTGTAGATTTAGAGGTCCCTTAAGATCAAGAGAGCTCTGATACCACTTTGTTGGTTTTTTTAGGAAGCAGATATGTATGGAGAAAACTCTATATTTTTATTTAGCAAAAGCTTGTCAATTTATACAGTCTTTCTCTAATCAAAATTTAAAAATCGAATAATATCTAAACTAAATCAACATAAAATAAGAATAAAATCTGCTAATATATTTGACTGTTTCAAAGTCACATGATCAACAGATACCAATTTTGTTACAGTTATTAATGAATCAGGGTTGGAGAATTGATAGTTACAGAAGAAGATTAGTCGTAGAGAGAGAGGGAAAACGAAATTGTTAATTATATTCACCATCTGGATTTTATCCAACGGCTAAACTAATTCCTTTATTCATCTTCTAGTTTACAACGTTTTTGATCCAACGGTTAGTTTAGCATTGGCTCTCATCCAATTCCACTATTTCCTACATTATGTTACACTATGTCATTTCACTCTTCTCTTGTATACCTTTTGATTGCGTTCTTGGTTTTTGTGTATGTAATACGATGAACGCATTAAGGGTATGCTTGTTTGGGGGTAATAGGAAAAAATGTATGGGTATGGAATGAAAACTTACGTTTGGTATCAAACTATCATTAAAGGGGTAACATTTTCATTACCCAATTCTCGGCAATGCTCCATTCCCCTGGTAATTCAGAGGAATGGGAATCATTGTTTTATTTTCTGGCGCGAGATTTTGCCACGACTGTGAGCACTGTCTTCACTCTTTTATCTACCTTTCTCTTCCGTGAGAACCAGAAACAATCCCTGCAGCTTCCACTGGTTCCTCCTCCGCCTCCGCCTCCAGGTACTTCAAACAATTCCATTGGATCAAGCGGTCGATTTCAGTTCTCCTGGTCTGCTTCCGTCAAAAGGTTAGCCTTTTTCTTTGTTTTGTGCACTGCGGTGTCTATACGGCTCTAAAGGTGGTAGTTTAGCATGCTTACGTACTATAAAGGTAGAGCTTCTACAGAGTGCAAGCAATCTTTGGCTTAAAATGTTCGATTTTGTGATCAACCAGATACTAGGATATTCTACCATTATCCATAAGCAAGCAGTTATCTGGGATCATAAAATAAGAAATGTGGAAAGAAAACTAGATAATAGACTTTTGTTTATGTTGCTTTTCTTTGCTACTCAAGCTCTTGGTTATAGGAAGTAGATTGAAGTGTTATTGAAATAGGTTTTCTTAAATAGTTACCCTCAGTGGTTTGACGTACAGTAACCCAAGGGAGAAGAGGCTTAAAGTTGAACCAACAGAAAAGCGAGCCCATTTCATATCTATTCAAGTAGTTGGAAGAAAGTTACCCGCTGCTTAACTTTGTCCTCTGTCTCTTCAACCTATCGCCGTAACTCAGTATGTATTTTCGTCCTCGCGACGCTGGTGGTTTTCTATTTAAGTCATTGGCTAGGGTTGTTGTTTTCTTGCTTTAGCTCTTGTTTTTTCTTTATCTTTTTGTGCTCTCCTAAATTCTCAAATTAACAAATCATGATGCGTCACAAGGTATTGATAGCACTTTTGAAAATTCAGAAGTTGTGATCATTGATTAAGCAATCACCTTACCTCCCATTTGATCATAAGTCAGTCCAGAACATAATAGTAAATTTTCAATATGAAACTCAAAATACTGAAGTTGTAGACATTCGACCAAAATTAGCGCGACAAAAATTAGAATGAATAAGGAAACTAAGTGGCTTACACGTTTTGATATAAGCTGAAAATGCCATTGGCATGAATAAAATCACATGTTCCTAGATATGTTGAGAACCCTTCACACCTGAAACAAGATAGCAATAGAAAAGGTCATTATGCTTCTAAAGAAAACTATTAGGTTTCAAAAGATTTTCCATGTTCAATAGATAGAATTTTTACGGAAGAGTGGAATTAACCAGTGATGAATTGTACAACATTTTTTATTATTAAACTATATTTTGAGGATATTATGTAACTAACAATATGTTGATGCAAGTAAATACTGGAGTAGTTTTTTTCAAAAGCTATTGGAAAAGAAATGCCACAATATATTTGATTTTAAACATTCTGTCATTATAAATAGGGTGCATAAAATATAATTAATTAAATTATATTTAAAATTTGATATAAAACAAATTTTTAACAAATTTTTATTTCTCAAGATTTTTAACAAACCAACTATCATCAAAGATAATAGTAATCATTCCTTCATCTTAACCAACCATCATAATTATAATGATTATATCAATTCTCATTCATCCCTATATTCATTCACATTCTCATTTTCATTACCTTCTGTGAACCAAGCGCCTCCTAAATATACAGACTGCGCGAAGCACTTTCCTGGAATAAGACCCAAAGCGAATCATGGAACACAAGGTATGTTCCCGTGAGTTGGGCGTTCCTTACTTTGGTTTAGATGTACGGATGTATTTGCAAATAAAAGCCATCCTCATCCTCTCTTCAATAGGAAGCTTGTTTCAATGCTTGCGTTTCTTTGCTTGAAAATTGTTTGGGCTTATAAAGAGAAGGAAAAGCATGTAAATGAAAGAGAAAATCACATCCACTTGGCAAATATCGGCTGCTTTTGGTGAATGAAGAATCAGCTACTTTTTAGTTGATTCAAGGCTTTCAGCTATTTGACCATTTCAAACAGCTGAAATTCTTGTTTGGTAAGAACATGAAAAAGTAGTTGTTTTATCTCAAACAGCTGAAATTTGAAAAACTACACAATAGTAGCGTTTTCATATATCAGCTGATTATGTACAAGTGAAAACCCAAGTACACCCTCCTAAATAAATAAAGCTATATATTAATTAATTTGTGCAAGTCAATTTATAACTAATTATAATTAATTAATTGTGCTATAGTGTGACATAATTGAATTATTATTAATTATGCTACAGTGCCATGCATGACACTGTAGCATAATATAATTGATGCATAACACTGTAGCAAAAATTAATTATTATAAATAGTGTCATGCATCGCGTTATGCTTATGAATTATGCACGAAACATTTATAAATTTTTTGTAAATTTTAATTTTTTTCTATTTTTATTACTGTCAAAATTTTAATTTTTGTAAAATTAAATATTTAATCGTGACCTTATAAATTTTTTTAAGTCATATCCTTATAAGTTATTTTTGATTTATTAAATAATAAAATTAATACATATTATATGAAAAAAATACTAATATGGTATACCTCACTACATTATTCATATTAATAGAATATTTAACATTAGATTATTATTATTATTATTATTATTATTGTTGTTGTTGTTATTATATGTTCTATTTTTTTTTAAGTTATAAACTTAATTTTTGTATAATTAAATATCTAAAATATAAATTCTTATAAGAATATTCAACGAAATACTAAGATATATAATATTCATACCCTTATAATTTTTTTAAAGTCATGTCCTAATAAGCCATTTTACACATAAACAGCTAATTTTATCAAACATCAAATGACAAATAACTAATGCAATCCACTAGTCAAATCAGCTGATAGAATCAGCTATCAGCTAACAGCTAATGCAATCAGCTAATTGTCAAATAGGGCCGTCGACTAAAATCAGCTTGCACTGCCAAAATGCTCATTTCATTTGGTTAGCTGTACACCAATTACCACTTAGAAATCTCTATCGATATATATAAGTGAAGAAGCAAAAATTAGATAAGAATTGTTGAACAACAAGAGCAATTCACAACTAAATTTACAATTTGCTAATTCGACTAAGCTGAGGCATGGACCCTTTTTTCAAAAAGAAAAAAAGACCATTATTACAATGATATCTTCTCTATTTAATTCTTTTTAGGTACCTTTGGTCGTGACCTCATGCTGGCTCTCTTTGCAACATCCCATGCCTTGGCTGGTGCATATATACCTAGCTGTGCAGCAAAAAATGATTCGTATCCAGGCGAATCAAAAGCAAAGCCTGTATGTTTAGATAGTTCTCTTGGAAGTTGAGCTATAGCGAAGCTCCTTTCCTCTTCAGGTGTAAGCCCATTCCCAATCTCAAGCAGTCGCGCTTTGGAATTGTCATCAGGCTCGTGCCTGTGAATTTCCTGAACGATCTGATAATCGTAGGGAAAGAACCATCTTTGAACCCTGAGTCAAATTTCAGGGTTAAAATGAACAACCATATTTGATGCCCCAGTAAGATTAAGAATATGCTAATCATGTATAGAAAAAACTAAAATCCAAGTGTTTCAAATTAGTGCTGCTGAACCTTACCCTTGGTAAATGAAGTCACCGAAGAGTGCAACCACAGGAACAAGAACAAGTGTGATATAAAAATAGAAGGTACTCATCAAGACATAAATGACGAAATAAACATTCTCCTGCAATTAAAATGAAGTGCAAATCAGTAAGTCATATTATTATGAGCTGATATCAGAATGAAGAGGGAAAAGATCATTAACTGACTCACCCGTAAGATTGAATATACAAAAATGAACAAAAACCAAGCCAAAATGCTTCCTCCAACACTAATGTAATGCCATCTTGTAATTGAATTACAGATCATAAGAAGGCGCAGGTTAACTGTGATTACAACGCATGTAAAGGCCATTGTGCTAACATCCCATTGCCCAAACATCTTCCCTGAGGTATTTTTACCACGAGCACTGGAAACAGTCACAAAGTGGTAGAACACTAGAGATTGATACACTGAAAAGAAAGCATATGTAGCTACCACTCTCCACTTGAAAAATACATTCTTTATCCCCTCTCTGTAGAGCTCAGGATACTTCTTGGACAGGGATGCGCTGACGTCCTAGCAAAACACACATTTTTTCCAAAGAGAGCCAATAATTCAAGCTCATCGCAGATAATTGTAAATCTGTGCTGAAGCACTCATAAACTGATGGTTAATTCAAGGTTTTGGTAAGCATAATCACCTTATCAAATAAACCAACCATGATCACTGGCAAGGCTGTGAATATAACATTATACAGAGACTGGAACCAATCATCGTAAAATCTTTGACCGGAAAACCCAGTATGAAAGGTGAACCAAAATTGAGTCAACGTGAATGTAAGATTCTTGTAAAAGAAATATGTGATGACCTGCAGAAGCGTAAAAGCACAATCAGTTTTAGAAGGAAATATGTCCAACTCTTGTTAAGAAATCAACCGAATGGAGGATTAAGGACTTGAAGATTGTCAAATTCAGACCTTGCATATTCTAAGATAGGACCAACGTCCATGCACAAGTAGCAAATCTGTTAGATAGCGAAATTGGGCAATTGCAAAATCACTAGCCATTACTGCCTGCATCCCTTCCAACCCACTTATTCCAACACCAATATGAGCAGCTTGAATCATGCTAACATCATTAGCACCATCTCCAATACTAAGCGTTATCTTGCACGCACCTTTCTTGACCAGACTAGTCACCTAAAATTGAATACAAATTCCTCAACCAAAGGCTTGGATACTCAAAATATGCAGTCGCACCAAGATAACTAATTAAACAAAGGAAATTCTGACTTGAGGTTTTAATTTACTCCTGCACATATACCCAGCCATACATCTAAGTATGCATATGAATAGTCTCCAGTTTGCAATAGAAGCTTATGTATACAAGCAGTAACTTAGAATCTGTTATCAGACCAAACCAATGTGGACTTTCAATGTAGCATAGTAATGTGAGAAAATCTGTGTTTGCATTCACCCAAAAAAAAGAAAACTCTTAATTAATATATTAATGATAATTTGTAGTACTTGAACCATTAAGTGATTTAAACCAGATAAATATAGAAATTAAAATTTTAGAGAAACAACATTTCCTTGCTTAACAAAATGGTAAATTACAAGTTTTTTAATGCAAAAAGGATAATCACCTGTGCTTTCTGTAAAGGAGAAACTCGGCAGCAAACAACTGAACTACAATTCAGGCTTAGATTTAGCAACATCACTCGTAAACTTGGGTCTAATGCGTACATTAAACACTTTCCATCAATAATAAGTGCTAATTTTGGTCCAGAAACAGTGCGCAATTGGTGCTGTGCCTCCTCAAGGCAATTTTTCAGATCTTTTTTTACTTCTTCCTTGATAAAATGAGCTATTTCTACTTGGTCACCCTGTAACAACAGTTATCATTTGACAGAAGAAATCAATAGTGTGTAATAAATTGTGCAATCCCAAATTAAATCCATCCAACTATAATGAACTTCTTACCCTGTTTTCCACTTCTCTAATTGCATCTGTCTCCGAACTGATAATGAACTGCTTCATTTCATTGTTAATTAAGTTGCAAGCTGCAGTTAATGACAAACAGAAGATATATTTAAAAAGTTGCGCATTCATAAAAGCTGGCACGTAACTCAAGAGTCAAAATTTTGGGAAATGAAAAAATCACCATAAGCTATGTTTATTGCTGTTTCCAATTTATCTCCTGTTAGTACCCAGATCTTAATTCCAGCTCTAGAAAGAGTCTCTATACAAGCTGGTACACCTTCTTGAAGCTTGTCTTCTATAGCGGTGCACCCAATTAAAATAAGATCTTTTTCTACCAGTTCTGCAACCTGCATTTAGCTCAGTTTGTAAAAGACGATAACTTCAATGCATTACAAAAAAAGGCAAATAAAACCACTTAAGAACAATAAGGAGGTCTTTCTTCACGTATACAAACTTCTACCAGATCCTACCTCAAACAATCCTGAGAGAACGATTTCTAATGTATATACTTCACTGTTACAAACTTCTGCTCATATATTTTCTAAAGGATGATTAATTCCTGGGATTTTAAAGGCATGAAACCAGCCATTCCAAGCATATAGCCCCCTTCAGCACACTAGTTCACTAGATTTCAATAATAAGAAAGTAGAGCAAAATAGTATTTTTAGTCATTGTTAAAATATCGAAAGTTTTTTACACAAAGGATGAAAACAATATCTTCTTATAATGTTTTCCAACTTTTGATATGTGCCATTACTATTATTACCAGAACAACACTTAAATAATAGCCTCAACAACTGCATAAGAAATGTTTCATACATAAAACACAAATCAATACGAAAAATACGCATTGCATTATCTTTCTTTAAAAGTTTAACAGCATGGCATTTAATGAGTAACGATAGCATAGCTGATAATATCTTTCAACAAAACATTCAAACAAGATAGACACCAAAATTGGAGGAGGTTGGAGGACAGGAGAAAACTTATGATCAGGTAGATTGTACCTCATCTAGCTTCTTCTCACGATCCCTCAAAGACGATTTTGCTTGGATGAACTCCTCATTCCAGGTTTCATATACTTCAGGGCTCAAATCCTTATATGCTAGGCAAAGAGTACGTAGTCCAGCTGATCCAAATTGTTCCAGGTGTTCCCTAGTTACTTTTTTTATAGAATCATTTCCATCAGCCAATCTTTCATATATCACAGTATCAGCTCCCTGTAAAAAAAGGGTTTCCAGCCAAGTGTCATTTCCCAAGCCAACAAGAGCACTTTCCATCTTAAAGAGAATCAATTAGCCAGTAGTACAGACTCCCCCCCAGAACAAGTCTCAGGTTTGACTCAAACCTTCCTCCCTCAAGGGCTAAGTACCCTTCCCAGAAACATGTAGAATCAGGATATTTTGGTAAAAATGATACCTTAGAGTACAAGACAAGTCTACCATTGGAATAACGACAAACAACAGACTGTCGCTTTCTTGTGCTATAAGATCAAAGATACAAATGATGTCAGTATCATCCAAAATGAGATGATACATTGACAAATATAACTTTGTGCTTACCTGTTGAACTCCAGAACATTCAGAATTTCATATGCCTTGTCTTGAATATTCCCCATTTGCTCAACATGAGATTCACGAACATAGATCATGGTAGGTGTTCGCCTAAGGAAAAAAACCAATTTCATAAACGCCATATTAGCAGAGTTAAAAAGTAATTGGTGTTAAATTAACCACTTTTATTTGGTTGCTAAGGAACACCTTTTAAAGGAAAGGAAAGCGTTACAAATGGCAAGCATGTGATTGTATGCCAAACCTGTAAAAAAAGAAGCCAAAGTTCTTTGCAGCAGTAACTAAAGCAGCTTCATCAGGAGATGCAGCTTGGTAAGTGATCTTCTCAGGAGTCTCATCACCTTCAGTGAGCACAGTATGACATATAGCAAGGCATCTAAAAAATTCCTACGTAAAGGGCAAAAGCTATGATTTAAGCTACTAGACTTTTAAGATTGATACATCATAAAAGCATACTTCAAGGACACTCAAAACAAACTATAAGAGTTTTTTTATAGTAAGTCCACAATGAAAATATTAAATTGTCACAGGAAAGAAACTAGTAGCACTTAAAATGCTTACTTGGACTACTAGATTGATGTTCGAGACACTTCACAAAAATGGGAGAACCCTGACACTCATAGAATTTACTATAGTTTTGATAAGAACTGAATAGCATAACTGAAATGAGGCACAGTTTCAAGCCTCAGCAAGACTTCAAACATCTGGAAGTAGCATTTATCGTCAAATTTAGATTTTAGCATCTACATGCTTTTGTGGAAAAGTATTGGATTTTCGACGTGTTGAACCAAACTTCCAAGAAACCAATCAACTGAAAAGTTTAAGCAATTGGGAGTGTCCCAAGAATGGATCATATTATTCTAACACTCCTCCTTAGGCGTGGCATTTTACCTGGCCCGAGTTAGCCTAAAGTCAATGGGCATAGCCCGAATTGATCGGGCTTCAGGTCTTACTAGAGTTTTTTTGTTTTAGTTTCAAGCTAAGAGCTGGACTCGGGAAAAGGCCTTTTGGTTCAACCCAACTCGAAACTTGAACGACCATAGGCAAAATGATGTCATTGTCATTTTTAAATTAAATTAAATAATTTAATTTTAAAAATAAAAAATTTCAGACTTTGCCTGAACTTGATTTGGGCTTTGGATCACATAAGACTCGAGCCTCGAGCCTCAGCCCAATGTCACCTCTACTCCTCACACAAAGTGTGAACAAACATACACATTACTAATCCACTGGAAACAAGGGCTGCGTAACTTGAACTTGAGAACTCTTAGTTACACAAGGCACTGATAAAATATCAAAGAAAGCATTTAATCCAAAAACTTAAACAATCACAAACACCCAGCGGCATCAACTGTAAAATATCATATTACTACAGAAAAAAATGCAAAAAATATTGATGAGGATTATATATTTTCCTAGATCATTCCCGGGCAATAGCCAAAAATCCATAAGCAACTCGGATTGTGACTAAGGATAAAATAAATTATATTTCTAATAACAGGAAAATATTAGACGCTTCAGGTTACACACTTACTTTTAGAAGGGACCGAATAAATATAAAAACTCCTATAAAAAGTATACTACCTTGCACAGTTCAGGATTAGCCTCATTTCTCCAACCTCCTCGCATAATCCTTGGATCATCAAAATTAAAACCCTTCTCATGAATTGCATTAGTTGATTTAGGAACCTGTACGAAAATCAACAAAATATTTACCCAACAATTTTCCATGCTACAAGAGTGAGTACAAAAAGGTGCTGATGTCAATATGTTATCTTAATCCATGCAGAGAAAATTGTCCATGTTCCATAAAGGCCAAGAACCATACTCCTTGGACATTCATGCCACTCCGTTGAGCCCCTCCCCTCTCAATTTCTGTTATACCAGATCCATAAATTTCACCTCCAATCGAACATTTAAAGAACTCCATCAAATTTCTTGTTAAAGTTCCTGTTTTATCAGAAAATATATATTCCACCTGAAAAAATACACAGAAATTAAAGTACTAGACATGTAGATGATTAAACTAACCAATTTAAAGAAATTTAAACAGCTACATACCACACCTCCAACATAATGGACATATTTCTTCAGCAAAAGAAAAGCTATGTGGATTACAACCAATTCTTAAATGAGGTATTTCAACGCTAGGAATGAATAAAAAAAATCTTTATTGGTTGGACCTCCTTTTTTTTATGAGAAGAAGTCATTCGCATTAATTTACCTGCCCAAGTTCCTCATTCAAATTTGAAGTCCTTGCCAATGCAGGGGTATTGGTGTCAGCATGGTACATATGTAAATCCTTGTTGATAAATTGAGTGCATTGAATAAATTTGATCGTCTGGACATGAGATTGCAATCAATTAACAAAAATTTGCCACATTCTGCAACGCTAACCTAATGTCTAGGAAAATTGCATGAAGCCTGGCCTATAAACTTACCTCAATGGAAACATATAATGAGATGGGGATTATTGTAGAGTATAGTGTGATCAGGGTAAACATGGTCAGACCAACAACCTACAAAATAAAAAAGGTGAATAAAAATCAAGAAAATAATGCTGGAAACAGACAAAAATTACAATAAATATAGCAATCTTATTATTACCCCAAATCGATTGCTAGGGTTAAATGCCAGTTCCACACCTTCTTCAAGTCCTAGGTAGAAATACTTGCGACTTATGAATACACCACTGTATAATTACACAAAGCATAGAACATTATCATGCAAGAAATTTAAAAAACACAAGAGGTAGCAAGTTTGATGGAAAAAAGCCCAAAGAAAAGAAGCAAAAGAAAACAGAAGACAATTTAGCCCGTGTCTCACCTGCCTATGGCTCCAATACAACACATAATGAAGAGTGTTCCAAAAAGCATGAGTATAAGTTTATCAAGTTTCCTCTCTAATGTACTTCTCTTAGAAGGAACATTCATTGAGTTCATCATAACCTGCATGATTCCAGGCAGCCATAAAAAGTTATCCACATGTTGGCCACAAACTAAGCAGCAAGATTATAATGTCAAAAATGATAACATGATCGGTTTCTCTGGCATTGAAGTACAAATACAAACCTATTACTTCCACATTTGTACAAAATACAACAGTCAAAACTCTTGGCCCTCACACAACTTAACAAGAAAAATTTTGAGCAGAATAAGGAGAAATTAGTAGCATAGTTATTGTACAACCAAATAGGCCAATGCCTTTGATAATAAGCACTACAATGACAAATTATTAGCACAATAACAAACCTTTGTTTCATGACCAGTAAATATAACTGCCCCAACAATGTACTCTGTATTCCTGAGACTACACCCCTGGAAGGACATGAAACCATAGTAATTAAATAAAACCAATATTAGTCCTATCATCATATCATAACAAATGGCCAAGAAAGGTAGTGTGAAGTCCCCCCCTGGGGCAAGGCGGAGACAAAAGCTTGTTAGAAGCATTCAAGGAAATAATTATATCCTGAAAGAAAAAAGACAAATAAATATAAAAGCAACCATTATTGAGGAGGAAATGAATTTGGAGCTTAAGGAAAAAAGACAAATAAATATAAAAGCAACTATTATTGAGGAGGAAATGAATTTGGAGCTTACTCTTAATAGAAGTTGGTTTGGACTGAGAGGTAGTGTCTGTTTATCAATAATAAGATTGCCAGTGAAAGTATAGAGTGAATTGTTCGGTTGCTCACACTGTACTTCACCTGTATTAATGAAGCAATATAAGAATGCTTGCAAAGTAAGAGAAAGATGACATTCACGAGGTACTGGTGTGGTGCATGAGAAAATTCCAAGCATGAGCATGAAACAAAGCCCATTCTTTACGTAGAATACTCTACATATTCAACAGTTTGACCAACCCATGATAATTTAGTGCATCATTAACAATCACAGAAGGAAACGATGCTGACAAGGGTAGCAAAAGTAAGCTTACAGACACATAAATAACTTGATATTAATCACTAATGTAACTCATCGATGGTACTTGAATGTAATTTGGATGTATATATGCACCTATATACTTCAAGTCAATGTACTTAATATTCTAAACCTAACTTAACCTCTGAACTCAGCAGCTTTCTCAGGACTCAAGTAATCCCAAGTCTTTTCCAATGCCTTTCTGATCTTGAGGTTTGTTTCCCCGTCTAAATTTGATGTCTGCCAACAAAAGTCAAACTTTGAAAATGAGTAAGAAAAAGCAATGCTTGATAACAACTTAAGGTCATGCTTTTTATGAAATAATGGTTCTACAAAGCATGAAAGAAAGGAAACCTCAATGTAGCATACACCATCAGGATTTGTAGTAGCAAGAAAAAGAAGATCTGTGGGAAAGAATCCATCTTGTTTAACCTGAAAGACAAAGCAAATTCATCCTACAATATGAAGAATGTGGACATAATAGCCAAACGTCTGTTCAAAAATGTTTGTTCAGTAAGCTAGCCAACCATATTACTAACACAGTTCAATCGAAAAGAAGGAAATTTTAATAGGAGTTCAGGATACCCACCCTAATAATGTCTCCAACCTGCAATTTCTTCCAAGAAACAGTCTCCCACCTTTGATTTTGCAACATTTCTACGAGACTGTTATTTATCACCATATCATTCTGAAAGCGCTTCTGTTGTGTACAAAAGAGGATAACAGAACAAACAAACAAGAAATGAGCAGCTTTCCCTCGTCAGTCACAGAAAAATTTGCCCTCATCATCTCCAACACCCCCCCTCCCCCACCCAACCGGAAAAAACACTATAAAAGAGGCATCAAGTTGAAAGAAATTTGAAAAAAGAAGACATTTGGGTTTTGTTCTTGTTGACAGTATAGTATATAATATAACCCTATACTAGCAAATATACATATATACTATAATCTCAGTAGCACTCGAAAACCTTTTTTTTTTTTTTGAAAGAACAAGAAAAGATAACATGATTGCATTACTCACCGAATCTTCAAATGCCTCCTTAATAAGAGAGACTAAAAGCACCAAACTCAAAGGTACAACATTTGTAATTGGATTGACTGGGCTGCATGATCAGAAAACTTCTTAATACAACACATACATGTGTCAAATTTACATATCTGTCGCAAACAGGAAACTTAATGTTCAGCAAGACTTTAGAACAGATAGTCATATAACTGGTAATTATTGTGACCAATAACATTAATTTGTAGCTTCACTTCTGAAATGCTTTGGAACATTCGTGCATTCAAAAACATGTGTGATTTCTCCTGTAGATCCTACGATGTTCTAAAGTAAGATGATTAAACTCAAAATGTTACATGACAACATTGTTGGGGAAAATCTTGTCTATGAATTGTTACAAAGGCTATAACATCCTGCAAATCTAATCAACATCATCAACTTGACAAATAAAAAATGTAACAAGTCTATATAGCGAAAATAATATAAAGGGAAGAATACACTTAGTTCAAATAATGAGTATGACTATCACACCTGATTGGAGTCATCGATAAAATTGAGATAAACAGGAAGTAGCAATTGGCCACACGCCTGAACTGTCATTGCAGCAGAAAATATTCTCAGGAAAAGGATCACACTATTCAAATGACAGGGGAATGATAAATCTACCTTACCATACAGATAATGGAGCTCAACCAATTAACTACAGTTCTGTTTCAAACATCACTGATTTGAGCAATTTTTGGAAAATTCAAAATCAATTACAGGGAAAACAAATCCCAAGATTATGATTTTTTTCATTGGAGATGATGTATTATCAGTCCATGATTAGCACAGCTTATATCTAGAGTGAGAATTCAAGGAAACTAGAACATTATCAAATATGCTATAGATGTTAATCTCTTTTCATCGTAAATTGCCCAATTAACCCAATCACTAGAAGCAATAAAGTCCATCCATCATTTAGTGATTAAGCCCCTTGATTCAATATTGATGCTCTTAAGCAATTCATCAACATAAATGCCAAAACATTATATTGCAAGTAAAGTCATGTAAGATTTCAAGCAGACATAGCCAATCATTTAAGGGAAAAGACGTCTAAAATAATCAACATTCCATTTCCAAACGCTAGTTTACCTGTTCAAATAACCCTTTTGGTAAAAAGGTAAAGAAATTGTACTTTGTAGTTGAAATAGAATTGCCCTGAAACAATTTACCTCAAATGATTAAAAAGAAAGCAAATTTGAGCAGAAAGAAGGAAAACGGATTGAATAATGGAACTCTGACCACATACTTCGACATATATCAAAAACATTCTTCAAAACATATTAGCACGAAAACTTCCAAAAACAACTAATGCAGAAAAACTGAAAGCTAGAGCTTTGATAAATTAAGCTTCAGATAGGAAAAATTCAACTAGAATCTTGGCTACTCCCAATAGACTTTGTCAACAGAAGACTAATTGACAAGTTTAAGTTATGAATGAATTTTGCAGATACAAATTTCATTTCAATTTTCTCAACTCAAATGACTCCCAGAAGATGGCCCGATAAGGCAACATGGATACAACTGCCTGCTCATTAATATTGAATTTTGCATATATAAATTTCATTTCAATTTTCACAAGTCAAATGACTCCCAGAAGATGGCCTGATAAGGCAACATGGATACAACTGCCTGCTCATTAATGATGAATTTTGCATATATAAATTTCATTTCAATTTTCACAAGTCAAATGACTCCCAGAAGATGGCCTGATAAGATAACATGGATACAAAATGACTCCCAGAAGATGACCTGATAAGGTAACATGGATACAACTGCCTGCTCATTAATCAAAGAGGATGGTCAAGGTTTTCAATATGTCTGACGTGTCTTAGGATAAATTACTGGCACACAAAAAGAACTAGGATAAAATTCATCCTGGAGACACAGCTTATCTCTGAGGGTTTGATTAAGTATATGACAGGTCAATTTCTAGACACATAATTATGCTTACATAAAGGTCTTTATATGAATAACATCGAAAAGAAAATTAAAGTTAATCAGGGTCATTGTGCAGTAACCCCACACGCAATGTGCTCCAACAATCTTTCAGTTGAAGCACCTCGTTCGACTCCAAGCACATTGTTGGTGTTTCCTTTAACTAATTGTCAATGCTTGAGCACCAATACCAAGAACAGCTTTCCTTTTCATATCTAATTGAACGTTTATCTTAGCATATAACATGTATAAAACAGATAACATGCCATAACCTCATGCTTTCATCAATGAAGCAAGCATGGGTACCTACAATTTTGCACCGTAAAGCAAAAACGTTCAAGCTCAATATTAGCGAAACCTATGTTTCACATCAGAATAAAGCCTAAGAAATCAGTTGCACCAAGTCAACTGAATTTCTAGTTGCACAACAAATAATTCAAAGAAAAAGTCCATTTCTTTTTTCAGCAAACAAACAGACGAAAAGAATTCGACAAAAAAGCTTATACACGCATACAAACATACTATCCAAGCATTTATATAACATAAAACCTTGAATCCAACGGGAAGATTCGCCTCGCGGTCATTGCAGTAAATGGTCCGGTAACCGGGGGCTTGAGGCTGGACTCGTCCGAGTCGAACCGGCCGAGTCGTCGTACGACCCGTCAAGCTCACGTCACGCCCCAGCCTGGACCTCGATGACCTAACGGTTTCCCATCCGCCTCCACTCATCGTCTATCTCGGAGCAAAAGGACAAACAGAACGATCCAAACTCCAAATTTCCCGGAGAATAATATTTGATCTGAAATCAATCAACAAATATATTGCTCTTCGATTTCTTCCATTTTCCTTCTCATTAAAACGGCGATGAAACAGAGAGGAAGATGAGAATCGTCTCCTCTGCTTTGGTTTTTGAAAATTTTCTCCTTGGCAGTTATTCCGTTGCCGTTAAGGTTTTATTTATCTTTCCTTAAATATAATGGCCCACCAATACACTCGCTCCCTCTTCGGCCTACGTTGTTCGTGTTCTTCACCGAGATCCAACCACGTCTTGTCATGCGTCTTAATTGGCAGTAATACGGTACGGTTAAGTAACCGTTGGTACTTTAAATCCGACAAAACGCGCCATATTTGACGCGTTAGTTTCAGTGACCGACTGTGGGCCCCTTTGAAAAATGGGGTGTGGATTTGTTAATGAATTGTACACGTGCCACGTTTGAGTAAATAAATGTCGGAGAATTAGAAGTTTCCAAATTTGCTGGCGGCGTCGTCAATCTTAGGAGTACCGATTCTAGTATAGTATTGGATTGATATCACTTAATAACAGGTGCTATTTTTGACACAATTTTTAAATTTATCAAATAATTTTTATTTTTTAAAATTACAAAATAATCCTTAATTTTTTTTAAATTTCTTCAATATATTAGAGAAAACATTTTTTATTTTATAGCTTATTCCAAAAAATTTTTGATTTATATGATAAAGCTTATATTTTTATTTTTGATTTTGATTTTTTATAAATAAATTAAGTGATTTTATATATGTACAAAAAATTTTGAGAAAAAAGTTTTAATTTAGATGTAAATTATAAAATTATATCATTTGTATAATAATATAAAAATAATATTTGATAAGTGAATTATTTAATAAATTACTAATTAAGCATTAAATGAGAATCGAATTGGTTGAATGAGTTTTCAATATATTCATAATATTTTTACCTTTAAGGGAAACTATATTTTTGTTGTCAATAGAATTTCAATTATAACATTATTACTTAATAAAATTTTTTTTATTTTATTTTTTGTTTATTTAAAATTTAAAAATGCAAAAGGCTTTACTAACCTTATTATGCAAAAGGATAATTTTAGGATAAATTAGATTTAAAATTTTGTCTAATTTTATAATATTAACTAAAAGTATCAAAAATATCTGCAACCTTATTGACATGAATTACCATATAAATATAAATGGGGTCATTTACAATTTTAAACTACATTTACATAATTAAAATAATTAAATAAATAAGTAAATGAAAGCTTTTAGAGTGAGAGGACATTGCTTTATCTTTTCATCCGTCTCTTCCCTTCCACTGATTTTCTTCTATTCACCTTCTTCTCTGCCCTTTTTATTGTCTTTATTGTGCTTTTTGTCTTATCCTTCATTCTTTTGGGTCAAAGTCAATTTTAAAGAAGTTTGATTCTAGATATGAAGTTCAGACATATAGCAACAAAAACAAGTGGTGGCTGTGTAGGCTTGTGTGATTGGCTTAGGCACTGGGCACGTGAGGAAGAGATGATTGCGAAGTAGTGGCCGGTGACAGCAACACATGAGGCGGTGAAGGAGAGACTGTTGGAACCCCACCCTGGTGAGACACATGTCCGACGTCCTACGTGACACCTGAACACGCAACCCACGAGGGAGGGATTCCTCACCACAGAAGAAACTCAAATCCAACTAGGTTCACTTACTCCCGAACAAATCTTGATAAATTCACCCAAATCTTCCTCAATAAGATTGATCTACTTAGGGCCCACAAATAAGTCCGAAACCTAAGC
>JAOQMQ010000003.1:10468581-10504096 GCA_027563845.1 Erythroxylum subrotundum
TTATACACCATTGGAAAGCTCTAAACATGTGCTACAAACTTCAAGAAGACCTCCCAATCCAATTCAAGCTCTAAGAGAGTCTAAAACCTAAGTGAAGTTTCTGTCAAATTTTGCAAAAATTTTGACAGCACCTCCTTTAAAAACTCAACTAGCCAAACTTCAATTTTCTCATCCAAATTCCATATACCTGCACAAAAACCACAATCTACACAATCTTCAATCTCCCAATCACCAACTAATCCAAATATTCCAAAGTGTCAACTCCAAATGGCAGCAACACACTCCTAGCATTCTAATCAATTCCAAACTATAAAGCAACCTCAATTCAAACCATACAATACTACATAATTATGAAACACATGCAAATTACAATAGAACCCAAATACTCTTGCATTTATATGAAAGTCAAAAGTCATTACAAAGCTTTAGAGGGCATTTTAGCCTGAATATATAGAAAGTGTTAAAGGACAAATTACAAAGTACATCATTTGCCCAAAATGCTATCTAAAGCCTTGCTTTCTCAAATAAAACTTCAAAAGCAAAAAGCATCGGAGTAAAGCCTCAATCCCGATGTAGTAACTCGATTTTTCGCTCGCCACCTGCGGAGGGGAAGTGGGGGGTGAGCTTGACGATTCAGTGGGTAACAACTTAATAATTAAGAACAAGCATGCGAAAATCTTTTATCAATGCTTTTCAAAGGAATTTTACCAAAATCATTCTTGCCCCTTCAAAATTCAATTTATCAAAGACATTTACAAAAAGAACATAAACATACAAAAACAACATAAGCAAAGCATATCACATAAATACATAGAAATTGGTTTGGGTGGATCCAAACGGAACGTACTACACATTCCCGCGAAGCGGTCATGTGTAGCCGTGAAACTTATGGGAGTCCGTGAGGAGCTTCAAGGCCACTATCGGGCAAGCGGGAAAAGCCTATGAATTAGACAGGTGCACCTAACTCTTAAGGGACCACCCTAAACCCAAAGAAAGCATGCATATCACATAATTAACACAATTCATAAAGCTTAGCCACAAAGGGCCCTTACAACCATTCACTTTCACATAATCGTCGAAATCACATATTCTGAAAAAAATTTACTTAACAAACAATTTTACAAACATTTCCACAAGGTGTTTACATATAAAAGACATTCCATACAAGTTTAAGCCATCACAAAAAGCAATTAATACAAACTTTGTAAATCATTGGAAAGCAATAGTTAGCATTTATCATAAACTTTAACATGCCTATTAACTCAATTATTAAGAAATCACCCACCTTAATCCCTTCATTTAATATCATTTACCTAAGAAAATAAAACCCTCAATTAATTCTAACTAAAAGAAAATTAACAAACTAAACCTCAAAATAATTTAAACAAACCTATTTAATAAAGAAAAGGAACGGGGCCTAACAGAGACAGTGGTGGCTGGGAATTGTGAGACATCAGAGATAAAGAGGAGAGAGAGAGAGAGAAACAAAAAATTTAAGAGTGGGAGACATAGGTTACAGAAGGCAGACAACTGGAGCAGGATGGAGGTAATTTTTTTTAAAAAAAAAGTCTTTCCATTTTTTTAAATTTTCGATATCGGTCGGTATTACTGAAAGTTGGGATCGATACCAAAAAATTTGATTTCGTACTTTTTTTAATTAGTGCGATACTGAACCATACTAATAAGGTACGAAAATCTTAACACTGGGCGTCGTTTAACGAAATGTCTTAATATTATTGATACTTTTTTGTTTTCTTTTGTTTTTTTAATCACAGAAATAGAGTCGTCGAAGTTTATTTGGGGGTCGCCGTTGCGTCCAAAAAGATCGGAGTTATGAGATCAAGGAAACAATTCATTTATTGTATCTATTTTTAATTTTGACGGTTATATATTTTATTAATTGGCTAAGCTTAGAAGTTAATTTCTTTATTAACTATATAAACATTTTATATAATTTTATGAATATATAAAAATAACGTTAAAATTTTTATGCATATTATGAAATAAATCTTTCTTCTAATTTTGTACATATATTTTCAGAACTAGTTATTAAAAATATGTGTCTAACCAAGAAGTAACTAATGTTCCCCAGCCTGTATCCTTCTCGCTTCCTTACTACTCTCTTCTATTCAAAATAAAAGTTGTTTTAGAGGGATGCACACTTATTAAGTAAGTTAATGAAATATTTGATATACCCTTATTAATTGCATGTTGAAGTGTCTTGAAAATATAATATGTGTAATTAAGATGTGAGAGAAATGAAAGGGTAATTTTGGAAGTAAAATCATAAACATGCATGAAAAGTCACGAACGACACTTATTTTGAATAATTAAAATTCCTATAAAACGACTTTTATTTTGAATAGGAGGGAGTATTAAATTAGATTAAAGCTCCACATCTGAAATAGACGTTAGGAAAAGGATTGTTATCAATTCAAAAGTAACTCGACTATCTTTTTCTCTTTGCATCACAGTCGCATAGTCACATGGAAAGGATCCAAATGTCCGAAATTTTAATTATCCACCAAAGTAACCTCTCGTCACTTTTGCAATAAAACATTTGGAAGGTAAAAAATTGTGATAACAAGAAAAATTATAATCATAATTTAAAACAAAATTAAATCGCACTTTAGGCATCAAATTTTTTGAGTAATCTTAGAATCAAGTAGCCTAGCAAAGAATAGAAAAATTATAATCAAGTCCAGATTAAAAAAGAAAGAAAGAGAAGATCATATCAAAAAAAAGTGGATTAAGATGTTAATTATAAACCTAGTTACATGCTTCTAAAATCTAACAAACTTGAAGGATTTCAAATTACCCTGTTATTGTTTACGTATAATGAATAGAAGATTCCAGTCAACCAAAATCTTTGTTCTCGTAGCTTTTCACCCTAATAGGATAATCACATTGAACACAAACATTTGATTATGGAATAGCCAACATCAAACTTCATATCGAACAAAGGAGAAATTACGAGCATAGAACAAGCAAGAAAAAAAATTTTCCAGAAAAAAGCATGCAAGAAAAAAAAAGGCTTTCTTTGGTTTGACTAATGATGTTCAACCACACAAAATTACCAACATAAAGAAGCGATGAGAGCATGTAGTGGATAAAATGAGTTAAAAATGTTAGTAATTTTTAATTAGAAAATGATTAATTATGGGTCGTTTATAAAATTAAGGTTAAGAAAAACAAATTTGATCAAGATTAAAGATAATAAAGAAGCTCAATAAATGATATGATTAAATGAAGTAAAATACAGTAAGGATAATGGGTCCTAATTAACGTGGGTCAGTTATTTATTGGGTCTGTGATGGGGAGGCCCAATAAGACTACCTTAAATAGCTATCAAAGTCTCATATTGCCTACTTAAGTAAGTTCGCAGATGTTTAGTTTCTCTAACCCGTTAAAAGGTTCACACAATAAGAAATGAGTAAAAAGACATACACGGCATAAGGATATACAACTTTCGTAATTATTGATCGAAAGTTTTATGAGCTTGTTCATATGTTAAGGAGCTTGTTTAAGCGATTCAGCAACTTATTCATCATTTAATAGATATCAAAACAAGTATTTTTCGCATTTCCTTCATTAATACAAGTTCATGGTTGATCGTGGGTCCATAATTAAAGTTCGTGTTATGTCTAACACATGGTATCAAAGCAGTTTCATGATTGTATGAATTTGAATAGAGATTTCTGAACTTTTTCACGAGAGAATTAGATAAATTAATCTGCTTTTGCTTATATAAATTGCATATTTGCTGTTTGAATTTATTTTAAACAAGCGTGGTATGGAAAAATGGGTTAAAAAGCAGATTTTCGAGTAATTTTATAGCAAAATATCACCAGAATCTAGCAAAAATCGTCAAAAATGTCGCCAAATTTTGCTTTTTTCAGCAACTGGCATATTGCAGTAGGAAGAAGCAACTAATTGCTTATAGGACACATTCAACATTTGGCATGCGTGATACATGCAGGCCAGACAACTAGCATATACAGCAGCTAGGTATTGGATGTGTGTCTGATGCTTGGCACACTTGTGCACACCGAGCGTGTGATCCACGTGTCATAAAGACAGCGTGTCTGTATGCACGATACATGATTTTAAAAAATCAAAATTCACAAAATGGTCTCTCAAGTTATTTTGGGTCAATTTTTAAGGTCTTGCGAATTTACAAAGTGAGTTTTTAATTTTTTGGATTTATTACATTGGAATAAATAAGGTTTGATTTCAAAAAATCAAATAAGGTTATTAAAGCCATGATTAAGTGAATTTTCATGCATTTAACTTGAAATAAAAGAGATACATGTGGTTTTTGTATATCATATAGTGTATTTATTATTTGTTATCGTATGATTATCACTTTGATTGAGATTTTCTTTGTGATGAATTCTCAAGTAAAGTTTGTTGATAATATATTCAACACTGATATGTGATAATGAATATATGCATAAGGATTCTGCATTTATGAATGATGAGTTGTCACATATTTTATGCCTATATAGAATAATATGAGGATAACATACAGGTGTATCCCTCGTGCTTGTAGATCAATTTGGGTAATAATTAGAATGTAATCACTATAGTGGCCTTTTAAGTTAATTTTTGAATTATTCTACTTACATATTTGGGTATGCATTTGATCTTATGTTTAGTTATTCTGCCCATTGGCCTTATATGAGACTTTGAGATATGGATAAAGGTAGTTGATAGAGGAAAGTCATTACTTAAGTGATTTATTCACCCACATGTGGTAGAATCAGAAAATTTTATGATGTGCACTTTGATCACTTTTATGTGAAGGTCTTATCTGCACGTGTTATACATTCAGACCACAAGTTTTATAATATATGTGATAAGATGCTCAGTATAAGTACTATTTTGTGGCTTTAAGAATCAATGTTATCCTACATTTGTACTGATCGTTACATTATCAATGTTGCGGTCACCTTCTTTGTAAATAATAACAACATCACAATTAAACCCTTATTAGTTTTAATTTTAAGAAGTGGAAGCATTTACGTTAGAGATAATACATATCAACATGGTCATGGTCAACGATAGGCCACTGACACCTGCATCGATTAGCTCAGAGGTTGAGAGAGCAGCATATACAGCTTGGGAAAGGTCAAATAGGATGTGTTACTTAACCATAAAGAGATCCATACCAGACCATCTACTAAGTGAGCTTCTAAAATAAACATAGCAAGGGATTTCTTCAATAACGTCTCACAGGGATATAAGGTATCTTTTAATACTGAAATAGGTACCTTATTAAAGGAATTATACTCTATGAGATATAAAAAAGCAGGGAGAGTGAGGCAATACATAATTAGAATGGTGCATATTTAGAGTAAGCTAAGGGCATTTAATATTTATATTCCTGATGCTTATATTATGCACTAAGCTTTGAATACTCTATCATTAGAGTTTGGTATTTTGGTTACCACATACAATTCTCAGGATAAAGCCTAGGACATAAATGCACTGCCAACCATTATATTGTTGAAGAAGAAAAGTTAAAGAATACAACTCATACAGCCTTAATAGCAACCAAAGCAAGTCCCCATAAAGTTAAAGGTAAGAAACCTAAATTTCCTCCACATGTAGATGTTGGTCAATCTAGTGTTGCTAAAGGTCTTGCAGATGTTGTAAAGAGCATGAGTATAAGGTGTTTATCATATAAGAAGAAGGCACTTAAAAAGCTTGAATGACAAAAATATAAAACTTGGAGAGAAAGCCAAGAGTTATCAATTAACTCCTTGGATTGTATGATACATGAGTCTAAATATCCATATCAAGTTCTTGTTGGCTAGATAGTGGAGTCTCTAATCATGCTGCTTCCACAATGCAGAGATTCGTAGAAAAGTGAAAGCCTAATAGGAAGGAGGAAAAACTAATGGTGGGCAACAACAAAGAAGTTAACGTAATCACTATAAGGGATGATTATTTAAACCTTGACATAGGTTTCAAGCTTGTATTATATGACACATTTTATATACCATCTTTTAGAAAGAATTTGATCTCTGTATCTATTTTGAATATAGAAGGTTACATTTTTGTAATTAAAAATTTCGTTGTAAAGTTGTTTTCCAATGCAAAACATAATGGTACTACCTTCTTTTCATATGGCTTATATAGAATGTTTCTTGCCCCTAATGAGATGTATGCTTTTGCATATATTGTCGAACAGATCACTAGAAAGAGAACCTTGATAAAAGATAAGTCATACATATTGTGACATAAAATATTGGGTCATATTTCTAGAGATAGAGTTAAGAGAATATTAGTTAAGGATAACATTCTCCCAATGATGATCTGGAATCATGTGTTGACTGTTACAGGGGTAAGTTGACCAAAATAAAGAGAAAAGGGTCAACTCCTAGTTCTAGCTTATTAGAAATCATACATACAGATATATGTAGACCTTATAAAGTTACATTGTGTAATTCAAGATATTTTCTGACATTTATTAAAGATTATTCTGGTTATGGATATGTGTTTTTGCTTAAAGAAAAGTCTGAAGTTTATGATAAATTCAAGATCTTTAAGGCTGAAGTTGAAAACCAATTAAGAAGGTCAATTAAGATTATCATAGTTGACCGTAAAGGTGAATATTTTGGTAGATATAGGGTTTCAGTATAAGAAAAAGATTTGTTTGTCAAATATGTAGAATCATACGGAATAGTGGCTCAGTTCACTATACTAGGTAGTTATGAGCAAAACGGTGCAGTCGAAAGGCCAAATTGCATCTTAAAGGACATGATGAGGTCAATGTAAAGCATGACTAATTTACCTTATTACCTTTAGAGTGAAGCTATAAAGACTATCTTATATATACCTTATGTGTCAAGCAAATCAGTTAAAAAAAAGCCTTTTGAAATATGGAAGAGGTAGAAGCTTAGCCTCACTCATCTTCGTGTATAAGGCTTCCCTGTTAAGGTTCCTTTGGATAATACTTATGAAGATAAGTTACATTCTCATTCCATTCATTATTATTTTATTGAATATCCTAACTACTCTAAGGGATACAAATTTTACTAAACAATGGAGGATCTAGAATAGTAAAATCATAAACAGCTAATTTTTTGGAGCATAATGTCTATGATGAGGGTGGTCATTCTCACACTTCAGATGAGAGAAGGGTGGATACTATAGTTATTTCATATCCATTACTCATACAGTCAGAACTAGTGAATCAAGGTCACATTACCATACCAGTACAGGGACAAGAACCTATATCTATACAAACTGAGGTTACTGAGGTACAAGAGCCTATTGAACTAGTTCAATTAAGAAGATCTACTGTAGTGAAAAGACTTGCTATCTCATCTGATTACATAGTCTACTTAGGTTAACAAGACTATGATATTGGACATGTAGTAGATATAGTAACTTTTACATAAGTTGTTTATAGACCTCATGTGGATTTGTGGTGGGATGGAATGAGGGATGAGATGTAATCCATAAAGCATAATAAGGTATAGGAGCTTGTGAATTTACATTATAATTGCAAATCTATCAATTGTAAATTGAGTTATAAGACCAAAAAGGACTCTTAAGGTAAAGTTGAGTTATTTAAAACGCGAATGGTTACGAGAAGGTTTACTTAGAGATAAGGGATTGAATTTAATGTTACCTTTTCTCCTGTATCATCTAAGGATGCATTTAGATTGATTATGACAAAAGTGACTCATTATGATATGGAATTATATCAGATGGATGTCAAAACTATTTTTTTAAATGGAGACATTTATGAAAAGGTCTATATGGAACAACTTGAAGGATTTCAAGATCAAGAAAAAGTTGACATGGTATGTAAACTGAGAAAATCCACATATGGTTTGAAACATGCCTCTAGACAATAGCGGCTAAATTTTAATGAGGATGTCACCTCAGTTGAATTTGTGGAAAATAAAGTTAAAAGATGTTTGTATTACAAGGTTAAGGGGGAGTAAAGTAATCTTTTAACTTTTATATATGGATGATATCTTTCTTGCATCAAATGACATGACCATGTTGTATGAGGTTAAGCAGCTTTTGGCTAAGCATTTTGACATAAAGGACCTTGGTGAGACATCTTTTGTCCTAGATGTTCATATCCATCAAGACAGGTCTTAACACATGTTGGATCTCTTATAGAAAGCATACATTAAGTGAGTACTGCAAAGGTTTAATATGACTGATTGTAAACTTGTTGCAACACTTATCTCTCATGGTGAGAGATTATCTTTAACACAATCTCTAAAGAATGATACAAAGAGATAGAGGCTATAAAGAATTTGCCTTATTCTAGTGCAGTTAGTAGCATGATGTATACCCAAGTATGCGTTAGAACACACTTTGCATTTGTTGTTGGACTGCTAGGTAGGTATATAGCTAACCCAGGAATAAACCACTGGAATGCAGTCAAACAAGTTTTGAGATATCTCAAAGAAACTAAGGATTATATATTAACATTAAAAAAATTCAATAGTCTAAACCTCATAGGTTATATGGATTCAAATTTTGCTATGTGGCTAGATGATAGGAAGTCCACATTAGGGCACATTTTTATGTTAGCAAATGGTACAATATCATAGAAGAATGTTAAACAGACACTAGTAAATTCCTCGACTATGCATATAGAATTTATTACATGCTATAGGGCTACTTTACAGGTGGTTTGGCTCAGGAAATTGATTTCTAAGATGTCTGTGATTGATTCAATTGCTAGACCCATTCAGTTATATTATGAACATCTTTCTACTGTATTGTTCAATAATAATAATAAGCATATCATATGGTCTAAGCATTTGGAGGTCAAATATCCGACCATAAAGTAATTAATACAAAAGAGTGACATTAAGGTGAACCATTTGAAGAATGAGTACATGCTTGTTGATCCTTTAAATAAAGGACTATGCTCGGTTGTTTTTGGGAAACATGTGTATATTATAAATTGACTAAAGTCCTTAGACACTATTAGTTAAGGATTATTGTATATCTCTTAATACATTTGTACAGATTTCATGTCTTATGATAGTATATTTATATATATATTGATGATCATAATTTTTTTCTCAACCATATTGTTTGTTGTACATTTTCATACTACAGGTGAAAGTCTTAAGATATGTATCGATCTTAAGCATTTTAAAGGTCACTGAGCATATATATACAGATTGACATTGAGACTATGTCTTCTAGACATATATAGATAATTATATAAATCTATGGGTTTGATAAGGCATAGGGGAATATAAGTATTTAATCCTACAAGGTTTTCTCTAATAGAATTTTGCATTTAGTAAGAGAAAACAAATTTCTCTTATAAGATTTAGCTTATAGAAAATGAGACCGAAAAATAGAACAATGATATATTTCAAATCATATAAGTATCGGTGTAGTTTATCACACTCCATTTTCTCATTAGTGTTAGTAAGATATTACGTATGCCTGATTGTATTGGATATGTGCTGCATATGACACATGTATTTGATATTTTTTGGTATCAAATGCCTTACAGGACTGAATGATGGACTTTCATTATCTTTGAATCAAATGTTTTAAATTGGTCGACCTTTAAATTGATTTTTCTTAACCACTTTTCCTATTTTTATTGTTTTACGACTATTGTAAGTAATATTTGTCCAATGGGAGAATGTTAGTGATTTTTAATTAGACAATGATTAATTATAGGTTGTTTATAAAATTAAGGTTAAGAAAATCCAATTTGATCCAAATTAAAGATAATAAAGAAACCTAATAAAGGATCTGGTTAAAAGGGATAAAGTCTAGTTAAAAAATCAGGCCTAATCAATATTGGCCAATTATTTATTAGTCCTGTGATAGGGAGTCCTAATATGATTACTATAAATAACTACTATGGTCTCCTACTACCTACTTAAATAAGTTCCTTGATGTTTAGTTTCTCTTATTCGTTAAAAGGCCCACACATTAAGAAAGGCACATAAAGACATTAACGACATAAGGATATACAATTTTCATAAAGTTTGATCAAAATTTTCAGGAGCTTGTTCATTTGTTGAGGAGTTTGTTTGATCGATTCAGAAGCTTGTTCATCATTCAATGGATAGCAAAGCCGATATTTTTTGCATTTTCTTCATTAATACGTTCATGTTTGATCATGGGTCTATAATTTAAGTTCGTATTATTATTATTAAAAATATCTCCAATTAGGTTAGTTCTTACATTGCTTAGACAAAGGAGAAGAAAATAATGTATAAGAACTTAGTGAAATGATCTTTAGCCAACAATCGTAAACTTAACATCAAGAAGTTAAAAAGGCCAATGATGTTGAAATAAGGATATTAGCTATATACAATAACTTTAACAATTTAAAGCTTGCACTTCCCACTATATGTAAGAATTTAGACATTTGCCATTGTAAAAGAAAAAAAGAGATAAGATTTAAAAATAGGAAAATAGATCACTCTAAAATATTATACTTTCTCTTCTTGTGTCGCATATTATCTCTTTAACAACAATTAACAGACCAACTTTCACCAATATCGTCTTAAGTTTGACTTTGTCACACTACAACAAAGTAGGCTTTTGCCTACTTTTTTTTGCTACAATTTGGTCAATCTTTGACAACAATTTTCAAAATCATAGCAAAACAATACAACAAAATATATTGGCTACATTTCTTTTGGCAACAATTTGAAAATCGTAGATAAAGGTTAAACTTTAATAGTCAAACTTTTGACTATATTTTTCAAAATCGTAACTAAAAGTCATTTGTAACAATGGTAAAAACTTATTATAATTTTTTTAATGAAAGTATACATTATCTCAAACAAATAATAATAATGAAAAGAGTATTGACTCACAAGTATTGTGTTTATTAATTACAAAAATTAATCTAATTGAAAAAATTGAATAATAAAAATAATTAATTGAATAAAAATATTTTTAAATTAATTGAGAACAAAAATGTCATATTAAACGAATCTAACACTTCTGATTTCACCAAGATTAATCCCAATTGACTCATCTAGTTTAATCATCTAAAGACTATTCCCTGTGATAACTATGAATTTATCAAATTCATTTAGCTAAGAAATATACAGTAGCACATAAAATTTCATAAATATCTCTATCTTATAAAAATAATATGATATTTCAATTTTTATTTTTTAGTATCAAGCTGAATCATAAGTCATGCAATTCTTGATCAGGCAAGCACAAATATTAGTCATAAAATGTAGAATTGGAATAAAATTAGGCAAGTTCAAGTATTCATAATCTAACTACATTATAGCCTAAAAAGTATAACATCTAAAAATTAAATAATAAATTAAACTTGGCTTAAGTCATGATTTGAGAGAGAAAGAAAAGCTAAAAATTGAAGTATAACATCAAAAAATTAAATAATAATTTAAAGATGGCTTGAGTCATACTTTTAGTTATGTTTTTTAAAATCGTAGCTAAAATACTTTTTCAAAAGTAACTAAAAGTGCCACTTTTATATTTTGGTTGCTAAAAGTCACATAATATATAATTTCAGATAAAAATTTTGGCTGTAAAAATATATTTGTAGCCAAATGTTTTCGCTCTTCTTCTTTTGGATACGAATATATTTTTTGTAGTTTAGAAACTAAAGCATAAGCAAAATTTATCACTTTTATTTCTTATTTATAATTAATTCGTATACCCTTTTAGAAATTTGTCAAAAATAATTCTTTATTCACAACCCTTATTGTCGATATCACTTATTATTTTCATCATATTCAAATATTATGAATTCGTTAACTTTCACTTGATCATTTTGTGATTAAACATTATATTCATAAAAATCAATTTTAATATTGTTTATAATGATTCTAAGTTTTTAAAAAAATGAATTTATTTAACAATAATCTCATTTCAAAAATATATAAAACTGTAAACTCAAAATTAATGAATAAATCTATCTAATTTCAAATAAAAATGGTTGTTCCATTTTTTTCGCCTGTTGGAATCTATGCCAATTTGGTGCCGTACAAACAAATGATTGGGTTATGGGTTGTGGTGTTTAATTTGAATCGAAAATTTGTCAGATAAATATACCAGATGAGGAGGAAACGGCACGAGCTTACCTTACCCCTTTCTCACTTTCCATATTGTCCTAATGTGCATGTATGTACTATTTAGTATCAGAAACATTGAAATGCCTGAATTAAGAGCTAAACAACGAAATCATATGACCTACATAAGACCTACATAAGACCTGTACTCAACTTAGACACTTCTATTTTGCTGATGTTATAAACACCTATATTCTAGACTCTGTGACATTAGGTTACAATTGTAATACAATTGGGTTTTCCTTTAATCAAGGCCATAAAAGTCATAAAATAAAGTTATATTCATTTGATTTTGTTATACAAATTTCTCTAAACTTATTTAATTGAGTTGTCAAACTCTTATATTACAAATATTTTTATTTTTACTTGATTTTATAGATTTTATTTTTTATTTATTATATATTGGTCAAATCTTTGAACCTTAAATTTTCCTTTGACTGGTTTAATGTCCGATTTAGAAACGTCGAAAAGGGTCCGCTTCATCTCGCCCGGTCCGATTTTAGCTCGAGTTGACCGGTTTACAGGTCAAGGTCGGACCTATTATTTTCTAAACGATATCATTTTTAAAGTTTTTCTTTGAAAAAAAAAGCAAGCTGAGCCACGTGGAGCCATAGAGTCAGGGGTCTGGCTTTGTGGCCCTTGGCCCGGCCCGTGGCCCGCCTTATAACATTCTAATCCGATTCTATTTTTAAAACATTAATTTTTATTTCGCATTCACTGAGTAAATTTTTTCCCTATTAGTGGCAGTGCTCTTGAAGACAACCATATGAAACTGGGTCGGCCGGGCCTTTTGATTCGGATTCCGGAGCCTACCCGATAATCTTAAACTTGTAAGCCTGACATTCCACTGCTTTCCGCGTTGAACTCACAATGAGTGGAGCAATCACCTTATCCCTCCACTCGGCTCTCATATTCCCACAACCCACAAAGCTCCGACGATCACTGCCGTTCCACGTTCAAAGTTTGTCACTCACACACAAAGCATTTCACTCCCATAGCCACTTCTATCCCTACAAAAGCCTCTCTACGGTTATTTGCGGCTACAGCAAGGTCTCTCCTTTATTCTCACAAGTCACAAGTACTGTTTTTCTGTGTACTCAAAAAGTTTCCTGCTTCGTCGATATTACTCTAAAAGGATTTTGTTCTCAGTTGGATGGTGAAGACCCGGATGAGATTGGTGAAGTATTCTTTGACGGCAATGACATTATTGAGGACGAAAGTGATGAGGATGAAGAGACAGAGAGCAGCGTTGATTTGCTTGTCAGATTCTTGCATAGTATGTTCAAGAAGCTATCCAAGCGAGCCAAGAAGGCTTGTCGATCTCTCTTGCCCTCGGCTTTATCACCCCAATTGGTATTTTTTTCTTATCCTTAGTAGGTCATTCACGGGTTAATGTTGACAGCTCAGTTTTTAAGTGTTTTCACGAAATGTTGCTTTGACCGTGGGGTCACATAGTCGAAGTTAAGATGTTTAACCTTTATGAATGACTTATTTGATTACTAGACAACAACTGGATTAAGATTAGGTGGTTTTGTGACAGAACTGGAAGAAGTGAACTCGTATTCATGGCAGATGTGTAGAAATAGATTGAGCAGTGAGAAAGAAACTGAGTTTGAGATGTTTTGTTCTTTTTTTCCTGCAAAATTGCAAGTCTTGTTCGTGGAAATAAATATGTGAAACTGCGCTTGTAATCTAGTCAATGTCTTGAGTAGAGTTGCCTCAATATCCAGCCATTGCAGAACTTCTGCTCATCATTCAAACTTAATCTAATTATGTTTTCTTTTCGTGATTTTGGAAATCAGGTGTATTTTGCTGTTGACGGGTTCCTATTATTGGCTGGACTGTCTATCGTTAAAGCAGTTCTCGAGGTATCACTTCAGAAATATTCAATGACTTGCGTGCCTTCACTTTTGTGGATGTGTTGACGCTTATGCATGTACTAATGTGGTAGAGCCATTGATATTAGACTATAGGAAATACTTGACATCTTGTAACGATAATGCAACAGCAGTTGTGTTCTTACCGGATTGCAACGAGCTATACTGTTCCTGCTGAAATAAAACGTATCCTAGTGAACACGCATCACAAATGGCATCCCATTTTGCATTTCACCCCAAGAAGTTAATTTCCTAGATGCAATCACAAAATAATTTTAAAAGGTACTCAATAATTTTAAAAGGTACTTCCACTATATTTATGCAGTTCTATATTGGTTTGGTATTCAGGAAAGTTATTTAGTGGTTCTAGTGTTTAAAATATCGTGGCTTATATTCTTGTATAGGTGGCTTGCACACTTGGAAGCACTGTATTTGCGGTGATCCTACTCCTCCGAGTTGTATGGGCAGCCATTTCCTACTCCCAATCAAGTGGAAATTTATATGGTACAACACAGCCAGTGGGATGATGTAGTGGCCGATTCTGAGCATTCTTAGATTTCCCTCTTGGGTCGCATTTTGATCACCCTACAGTGGCTCCAAGTTCTTGTAAAAACTTGAATTTAGGTGCTAACTGGAAATTTGAGTTAGGAGACGTTCAAACTTGTTCAACTTACCTCATCCTAGTGTGTAGCTCCTGGCCATGGCAGGCAGGCAGGCAAGCAAGCACTATAATTAGTAGACTAAAGGTCAGGCGTAGAAAACCCTGTTTTCAAGCAAGGAAGGTTTCCTGGATCTGTAGATAGATTTCTGATGACTCATTCTAGAGCATTTATTGATGCATTGGTTGCTTATGCGTTATTGATGGATAAAATTAACAAGTGAAATGTCTAGCATTCTTGAGGATTAGATCAAAAGTCCAAATTGTATTGTGCATCAGTCTTGCCTAAAGCTGGAACCAAATGAAAAGTACTATTTAGTCAGTGAAACTCGAAATTAACTTCCAACAAATTGGTTGTCATGCAGCAATGTGGCTAAGATAAATACAGGCTGGGAGAGACACTGTTCTATAAACCTGTCACGTCGTAGTTTCCAAAGTCACAAGCTCTAAATAGGCTGAATTTTTTGAACAAGCTGCAGTTTCCCAACAAAGCACAAGTTCATAATAGGGTTTATTAAAGATGTAAGCATTAGAAACTTTTGAACAAGCAATTTTCTTTTACAAGATACTTGATCAAAAGATCTGTTTAGTATTAGTACACAAAGTATGTCAAGCATGCTATAAGACACACAAAGTAGTGGAGATGTTTCATGATGTTCTTTATCGGTCTCTTCGGACAGCAACTACAGCTCCATGCCTGACTTTGAAGGGGTAAAGGTTTTTTGTTTGGTGAACGTACTGGGTTATTCTTTGACAGCCATTTCACAATCTTATTATCCATTGCTCAGGAGACCCAAGACTATGATGTTCTTTCAAAACCACTGCCAACCTGCATATGCAGCCACTCCGGTGATGCACCACGACTGTAACCTTTTGTGGGTTGTGAGCCAAATGCCATGCCAGAAGCATAAGCATCAAATGTTGGCTGGCCAAACTGAAATGAAAAATAGAAGAGTCGTCAAAAGTCATTATTTAGGAGGCAATGAAAAGAAATACAACAACCATTTTCCTAGCCTCTTTTTCAATCACCAAGTTCGGCTCTGTCCCAGATCTTTCAGCCATATTGTTCTCTTTTGCCAACATCCTATTACGTTAGTCTCTTTTTATCATAACAGAACAATGTGGAGATGTTTAGCCAAATGGATTCCTTCCCTTAAAAGTTCCGTTAAGAGAGGCCAACTGATATGAAGGAACTGCCAATTTAAGCTGATTGGTGCCTCTAGATCCTAACAGAAATATCTGTTCAATGATATGAATAAACTTGTGCGTGGAGAAGTTGGTTCCAACTGTTGCCCAAAGCGAGCCATTTTTCAATGTTGATCTCAACAATAGCGGGACATTATTATTTCTTATCACAGAAATAAACATCAGACATGTAGACACTATTGTCAAAAAATCTCATTCTAGATTATTTATCACAATTAGATCCATTTTCTTTGGCAAATTACCAGGGTAGTGTCCTCTTCCTCGGGACCCAAACAACTACCTTGATGAAAATTATAGAATTTAGAAGCAGCAGCTGATAAACACAAGTTCGGCGACAATAATCCAGAGTGCATATAAAGCAATGAAACCGAGAAATAAGGTTCCATATTGCCATCAATGGTAGCACTCAAAGAACAAAGAATTGAAGAAGGTCAATGGTGAATTGAAATGTTACAACTTACATCTTTTGCAGGAAAGACTTCTATCCCAGGATTCACTCTCGAATTCACTGCTTCAAGTTTCATTGACAAGAACTGCATTTTCCCAATTAATTGCAGGACAATTTCAATATAAGCAGGGGTGGAAGGAGAAATTTTGGCATGCTCAATCCATGAGACACGAGGATTCATACCTCAACCTGACGTTGTAATGATTGAATGTAATTTATAATCTCATCTAGTACTAGTGCTTTGCCTATAACCTGCATGTAACAGAACCTACTTTAGCAAGCACGACTTCAGGCCACGTTACAGCGAGAATGAAAAAAAAAGTCACCAAAATTTACTTTAAGAACATCACTTGCAAGTTAGCAAGATTGCACGTTCTCGTTGACCAAACCTTATATTGCAACTAACTGAGTTGTACCTGTTTTGAGCCTAAGAGAAGTTCAAGAAATTCAAATAACATACCTTATTACAACCAGGTACTAGATCCTGGAGAATCTTCATCCTTTCACTAATTTTTTCTCTCCTAGCCTGTTCACAAAATAGTTTCCATCGGCAAAGCTCATTCAGTAGCGTGACTATAATGAGGCATCTTTCTTCAGTTAACAAAACTAGGAATTCTTGGATGCTCTGGATCTAACTCTTCATTAAATCTTATAGTTATTAGTTCTTGGATAATTAAGAATATTCCTATAAAAATAATATTAAGAGGCTTAAAGAGAAATTACTCTTTCTGCTAGACTGTGGCTATCAGTAGCTTGACCCCTTCTTGCTCTTACATGGATGTAATCTTGTTTAGGTGGCTCTGGTGGTTTAGCATTCTGTTCCACAGGCTTATGTGAACAGGTTTCTGTTTCCGCTTTAGAATCACGGTTTTCATCTCTCCTTCCCGATGTTTTGAGCCGTTTTGGATCACAGTCATTCTGCCAATTCACATCACAAGTTGGTCAACTTTTACTATTTCCCAAAACCTTGTTACATTTAATCTTTTTGGTATCAGCAGTTTCTTAATTCCATCTTGAATAAGTTAATCAACCGTATAGTTGAGTAAGTCAATTTGACATATCATCATATATAGCCAAGTTAGATGAATAATTCAATGGAACATCTTGAAAGCTATTTTACTAACATTAAAACAAGAAAACGAAAAAGAGAAAGCTTTATGAATCACAAGTTAGATCAACATTAATTGAATGAAGTCGACAAAAACAAAAATACCGTTCTAATGCCATTGCCATTGCTCGTAGAGACACCTTTCCCCGAATCGTCCTCCAAATCACGCCGTTTCCTCGGACCATTATGAGCTCCTCTCTGGCCCGAACTCACCCGATCATTACTAGAAATTTCCCGACTCGAATCACCAAACTGACCCAAGCTCTGCCCAAACTGACTCCGGCCGGCACCATTCACTGGAACCTGCCAGATCTCCGCCAGATTGTACGACCCATCGTTCATTATTGCTGATGGATCCATAATATCAAGAACCTAAAACGATCCCAATTTCTGCAATCGCAAGAAGTCAGTTTGCAGTGTTTTCAAGTGGGAGAAATGACAAGCTTGATCTGAAGTTGAAGTGGAGGTTGGAAGTTAAAGTTTGGAATATAAGTGAAATGGGGTGCAAAGAGGAGAGGGCTTTCTAAGTAGGAAGTGAAATGGATAGATAAACAGATCACATTTATGTTTACAAATGGCAAGTCAGAGGTTTATGGATTGGCCACAGAGACAGAGTGAGAGAGAAAAATTGGAACAGCTTGTAAGAGATAGACAGGGAGAGAGAGAGAGAGTGAGCGTTGTGCGTGCGTGATCTCCTTGGACAGTGGAGGTTGGTGCGCTGTGTCTGTCTCTATTCCACCGTTCGCTCACTAATCACTAGTATTACAAATTGTAAAGGAGAGAGGTCAGGACTCAGGAGTTGAAAACTTTTTTAAGTCACTTCCAGCATTTTTTGTTTTTGTTTATTTCTTTCTATACTTGGATTATCAGCCGTCAGATTATACGGCCACCTAACTTGATTCTCCTTACTCAATACGGAAATGTACTCGCATTGGTTCTTGCTCTTTTCTTTTAAAGCCCAGATAAATGACGCTTAGTTTCACAATTATAAGTGGATAATGTGATTAAGATGTATTTATCACATCTGCTGACTCTTAAAGTTGTTGACACTGATGGTTAGTGTTTGTAATATACAGCAATGCCTATTAGAAGCTATTTCTCCCGTCGCAGTGGAGTGCCAAATTTGGCAGTTTCACGTGCCTTAAAAAATAAAGCAAGAAAAGAGATGGGAATCAAATCAACCCTCAGCCTCAGACGCTGACTCGGAGACCAGAGAAAGTATATAACAACTGTACTTATCGGTGGAGCAAGCAATCACAAGGAGTACCGTAGGTCCCGCTTGGCAGGGCTTACTCTAGTCTAGTCTAGTCTAGTCTAGAGGTGTTTCTCACGTGTTAGAAAGGTCACATGCAAGGCTAATAGATTTTATGAGATTCATTTACACGCACAGAATGGCCTGCCAAACCTTCCCGTTTGGAAGTCGAATTTGGTTAGGCATATGCAATAATCACCGGAAAAAGAGTTTGCGAATCACAGCTTCTTTTGTTTGGACAAAGTTTCATTTCCACCGCGTGTTGTGTTGTGTTGGACAAACCTTGTCTGAAGTCATTTCCACCGCGTGTTGTGTTGGACAAACCTTGTCTGAGCCATTTCATTTCCACCGCGTGTTGTGCTTGTGTTGGTCGAACCTTGTCTGAGCCACTTGTGCGTTCAATCCCATTCCCATAACCATATATAGAAATGCCAACCAGCAAAAGCAAAGTAGGGAGTTCCAATCCATACACAGCTGAGCTATCCGTGTGCTTGTGGGCATTACCGTTGGAATTTGAGCATGTGGAGAAAACATTTTGAGGTCTAGTCCATTCTTATCTTTTTCGTTTCTTTTGGAAATTGAATGTGCCAAATGCAAAACTTGAGGGGTGGCAATTTCGCTGTTTACGTCACAGAATTATCACTACCCAAACATTTCATGTGCCCAATTACTCTATATGGTATTATAAACTCTGCTATGCCTCTCTTCCTTTTCCACATAGCTATTAGCCATTAGCTAATTGGCTTCCCTTCCAAGAAATTGGTTACTGGCTTTGCGTGAGATATGAACTCCCATTGCTTAGATAGGCTTAGAGCTGCTGATTCAAATTTTCGATTTGCTTATTGAAATTAAAAAAGAGTTACACTGTATGTCCCGACGCTTTTCTATTGTGTGAATATATACTTATCATGACAAATCTCTTACTATTAAATTATTAAACTGTGTTGGTTGTTTAAGAGTTGATAGGTTTAATTTTAATATACTTGAAACATATTATGGTTTTGTTATGTATTAAAAATTAGATCACATCAAACAGAAATTTAAGGTTTAAAAGTTTAATTGATATTGGATTGTTATAAAATTGATATAAAATGAATGAAAATTAAATTATAATATAAAAATAAAATATTTTATTGAAATAAAAATAAAACATCAATTTCTATTAATATATAGTCAACTAATAATAAATTTAACATTTTTAATTAAAATTGAATCCAAAATATGATTATAAAATGATAGTAACAAGTAAAAAAATATGTTTTTAAAGGAGGATCTGTCTAGTTATCGTAAACTCTTTTTTTAGTTCTTTATCACTATCTAAAGACTTATAAACAATGCTTTTATCCAAAATATATGCATTAAAATATTCTATTACACTTAAATAAATTATAATTTAGTAATGTATAAAATTATTTCTATTATAATATATTACACATTCATTTTTAAATATGTTTAAAGTAAAAAATCAATTGAGTCTTAACTAATTCGCCGTTGCAAATATTTTTTTTTTATAAATCGCCTTTTCAAGTTTTCTGTAATCAAGATCAAATGACAACTTTTCTTTTTCGATATAAAAGTCAATGTAATCAATATTAATAGGATGGTATATTCCTTCTCACTGTACGCTTTGAAAACATTTTAGAGAAACCACTTCTAAATAAAATTAATCAAGAAAATACTCAATCTCATGGTTAGACTATAAGTAGTAAACAAAGTCATTGATTCTTTGATACTCCAAAAAATTTCATTTCTTCATAGAGATACATTAAAAAAAAATACTATAATTATATTCACAATCTGATGCTAAAATTGTTTGATTAAGTAATTTAATAATATTTTTTTAATGTTAGAATACTTTCATCAAACGTTTTTCACCACTTATATATATTTTAAATTAGAGTAATAGTAAAAATTATAAATATAATATTAATAAGTAAAAATGAAATTAAAATTATGAAAACATAGTAGGCTACATCCTTTTGACCATTAGTTCTCTCTTTGTAGATGATCCATTAAAATTCCTTAAATCTTCGTAGTACAATCTAATTTAATTTAACATCTTTGATTGCTCTTCCTTAAAAAATATCTTTGTATTCAATCACATTGAAAAGACTACCTATAATATCAACATTTGTCTAAAAAATAACCCCCCTCCCCATTAATCCCCCAATTAATGATATTGACATGGCATGTCCCATCAATAAATAACTAGACACGTGGCCTATTAGTGTCACATTAGATTAAATATTAAAAAATGTAAAATATGAAACCTTAAAATATTTTTTGAGTTATCTTCTAACTCTAATATTGTCTCGCTCTCCCACTCCAAGCCACCACCCAACAACATCAATAGTGTTTTGTGCCTAGTAGCCTACCAACTTGAGCATAGACGCTACTAACGTAAGTAGAATCTCTAATGGGACTCAAGCAATGACATATGTTATATATGTTTTTATACATAGCAGGTATCAAGAGGGGTTTGAGCAACTTACAAAAGATTCAAGTTGAGCTAAAAAATTGCAGTTATAGATCAAAAATAATGTCAAACTAAGAGTTTCAAAATAAAAATAATTCCAGTATTGACCAAAATAAGCGCCAAACTCGTATTTTAATTAGCTAAGGTTTTTTATTTCAAGATATTATCTTAGGAATTGTATAATTAGGTGTTTTAGATTATTAAAATTCCATATTTATGTTTCGACAGAGATTAATTATCTTTCCAAGTTATTTATTTTTTAACAGATTTTAGGTTGTCATTTCCTTTATGACTCTAGTTCTGGGGTTTAAGCTTATAAAAGGCTTGCTTATTGTTATAATGGGAGCACATCATTATTATTATTGAATTAAAAACCTTTAGATAATATTCTTCAACATTTTTTCTTAGAGAAACCCCAGTGTTAAGTTCTTTATTAACTATTCATCTTATCTAACTTGCAATCAACCCTAGAATCTTATCACCCCAATTTGAAATGTGGCGATTCATATCTTCTTTTGTGTGTTTTGTGTTTAATTTCTTGGATTAACCTAATTTTGATATAATGATCCTATGTCATGTCATATTGATATTGAATCTTAATAATTCTATAGGTGAGGGTCATATCAAAATATGGTATCAAAGTATACTTCTATACTTAGATTTATTCTTGGTATTCTTTATTTATATTTTTAATATTCTTGTTTTTTCCTTTTTATATTCAATTTCCTAGTTAGCGCTATTTATTAACAAGATTAGTTTAAAAAAATTTGAGTTCTTGTTCCTTATTTTTATGATTGTACAAGTTAATAAAAAATTCTATTTAATTAGATATATTGTTTTCCTTTATTGATTAATTCATTCTTGTTGAGTTCTTATTCTTATATTTTAATAAGCATAATTGGGTTTATACGAAATCAATTTTATGTTTTTTAGTTTTCTTATTCCTTGGCGTATAATAATGTATTCGTTGATTCATTTTCCTTAACTTGCTTCTTTAAGATTATTTGACAAATGGGGGATATCTAAACTAACTTTCCTATTTTGATTGTCCAGTTTGTAAAGAACCTTTAGTCAAGAGTTTATATTGTGAGAAACTTTGAGAGAAGCACGTGAAGGAGTACTCTTTTTACTAACATTTTCTTATAGGTACATTATGACTCAATTCTAAAAGAGAATCTCATCTAAAGATAATGAAGTAAGTAAGGATAAAAGAGTGGGAGTAGATTAATAAGCCCTTATGAATGTCATACAATGCCAATACAAGCAACTTTTTCAAGATTTCAATGAATTTTGAGACAAGTTAAAAAATATAAAATTGCTATACCTAGACTATAACACAATTTACCTCTAGCTGTTAGGATGGATGACTTAAATGATAGAGTAGAAGTTGTTGCCAACTACTTAGGAGAGTTCAACTTAAGGGGTGGTAAAATAGGAAAGGGTGAAATATTGGGAAGAAAAGGAGGTAGGTTTGGAGTAAGATATGAAAGGAAGTATGAGGAGAGGGATTACGAGTGATAAGATTTTAGAGTTGATTGCCAATCGAGGTTAGATAAGATTGATAGTTAATATAAACACTAATACTACTATCCAAAGGTTTTTGTTTCAACAATAATAATGATTTTCCCTAAATACAATAATAAGCAAGGCTTCAATAGGTTTAAATTCTAGAACTAGAGTCTTAAAAGGATATAACAACTTGGATGTATTCTAATTGAAAAAATAACTTTGAGAGATAATCAATCCTTATTTAAACATAAATATGGAATTTTAAATAATCTAAAACAAATAGTTATACAAGTCTTAAGATAAACATCATGAAATAACAAATTCCTAACTAATAAATATACAACTTTGGTGCCTGTCTTATCCTAAATTGATGCTAGTTTTGTTTTAAAACTCTCAATGCGTATCATTAATATAAGCCTAAAATCGATTACAAGTTCAAATTTACCATTAGTTTACTTTTGTTTCTCTAGACTGAATCTAAAATCGATTACAAGTTCAAATTTAGCATTAGTTTACTTTTGTTTCTCTAGACTGTAAGATTCAACAAAGAATTAGGTTGATTTACATTTGAGTTTAATATCAGTTACATTCTGTAGCCACAATTCTTTATCTTGACTTGAACTTATTATAAGTTGTACAAACTCCTTTTGATCCCTTCTTTGTATACAAATATGTGTACTTTGAGTTGTTACTTGAGTCCGATCAATCTCCACCGTAAACAGTGGGAGGAATACTAAAATAGAAGGGAGGGGGAGATAATGGTGCATATGGAGAAATCACCTCCATCAATGAAAATACTTTTCATGGCTTTTCGATTCATGTTTGAAAAAATTTAATGGCGATTGATGTTTGTACAAAATACTTTGTTTTTGCCCCAACTTTAAGCTTAAATGCACTTTTATTTTGCATTCCTCTAGTTTAATTGTGTTGTTTTGGTGCAAGAATGAAGTTAAAAACATTGGGGAGGAGCTTTTGGAAAATGGGTGCAAGTGTTATGCAATTTTTGTCTTTAATGTTGAAGCACCAATACGAAGTTATAGCTTCGAAACAGAGCCCAAGTAAGAACATTTATTTTATAGCATCAATTTGAAATTATACCATCACTTGAGGAAAAAAATTGAAAAATAAAATCTTGATGCTATAGTGAAAACAAAATTCAACCTCAATGCGACAACATCAATATAAGGTTGTAGCATCAAAAGAGGAATGATTGGATTTTGACATTTGTCAAGAGAAAGAAAAGATTATTTTATCCAAGTTGGATAAAAGTAAGATGATTCACCTCTAAACAAAAGAAGGATTGAAAGGTAGTATGAGAAAAGGGAAAGAAAAGAGGGAAAGGCTAAGGAGAGTTAGAAAAGCTTAGGCAATCAACTGGAAGGCTTGAAGACTCATCTTTTGGATTTCTTCTTCTCTCTTTTCTCCTTACCTCCTTGTACTTTGTCATACTGATTTAGATTGGATGTTGGATTTTGAGTTGTTAAACATGATTAGTGGCTAGTTTTCATTTGTTCTTTTAGGGGATTTGAGATTATAGTGATGTTTTGTTAAGTTGAATTTATGATTGCTTTTCATTTCCTTGTTGATTTCTCTTTATTCTTGAATGGAAGTCCTTGGCTATCATTTTTATTGCTAGTGAATTTACATCTTTGGGAGAAGGGTGATTTTTCTAGAAGACAGAAGATAAATCAGTCGAATTTTCTTAATATGTTGGGAAACCTAAGAGTTCTAGAAGGTTAGATTTATATTTGTGCTTAATTCCCGTTTAGGAAATTACTTAAATAAGGGATTATCTTTTTTTTTTCTAACAAAAAATGGTTGGCTCCCCTTTGGAAGAAGGGAGTTAATCACTACTAGGTAAAAATCTATAAGGAAAATTAAAGGCTATCCATAGAGAGTAAATTTGATAAGGCAATGAAATTTAACTACAAGACTCAAACTTAAAATAACCTATGTCATAAATTAACTGCATTTTTAGTTTAATGATGCATTTTATAAGTAGTTAGTCAATTCCTCAACTTAATTAATAAGTAATGAACTAGATTTATTTTAATTAGTCATTTTATCTCTGTTTTAATTAAGCAAATTCTAGATAAATTCCTTTGCCCAATAGTATCAAATCCAGCTTAGTACATTTTTTTTTTATTAATCCTTGTGGACATGACTCACTCGTAATGATTTTTATTACTTGAACGATGCCATTTTACTTATAATTTGCAATGACCAAGTTTTTTCCACTATTGTCAAGGAATGATGTTTGAATTTTGTGTCGTTATTACTAATTATGTGTTTATTTTTATTTGTTTCATTTTTAAAAGTAATTCATTTAAAATTTTTATTTGTTATCGTGTTTCTTTGTCTTTATGTGTTGCTTATGTGTGAGCTGGTGTATGACTAGAATAATAAGAGTAAGATAAATTGTTTAATGCAAAGCTGGAAAGAATGATCAAGGCAATTAGAAGGCAAAAGAGGATGGATAACCAAACAAAAACAATAAGACAAGTTGAGCAGGAAAGAGTTGAAAGAGAAACAATTAAGCAAGAAATGTTGTAAGAGCATCATGAGGAGGAAGCAAGAATTGAAAATGCCAGAGAAGGTGGAGGAAGAATTAATGTTAATAGTCAAGAAGATGCTTATGGAAAGGAACGTTATTAAAGGCCAATAAGAGACTATTGTCAACCAATGGTGGTAGTGAATTATTATTCCAGTGGGCTTAATTAATATGGTACAAATGAACCAATTTAGAGGAGCCCCACTTGAAGGCTTAAATGATCATTTAGCAAATTTTCAAAAGCCGTGTAATACCATAAGAATGGAAGGTATAACAACATATGACAGTTACCTTACCTTCTTTCCATTTTCATTAAGAGATAAAGTAAAAGTTTGGTTACTCACTATTGTAGTGGGAAGAATGGGTACTTAGCAAGAAGTGCTATTAATTTTCTTATGAAATTCTTTCCACCAATTAAAGTAGCAAAAATAAAGGTTGAAATTGACAATTTTCATCAATATGGATTGGACTCTTTCTAAGAAGCATAGGAAAGATACAAAGACTTGTTAAGAAGATGTCCTCACCATGGTTATCATGAGTGGGTAGAAGCTGAAATGTTTTATAATGGGCTTAATGGACATTATAGGACAATTTTTGATGCAGTAATAGGTGGAACTCTTATAACAAAGTCTTCAAAGGAAGCTCACACACTTTTTGAGGACCTAACATCCATTACACTTCATAGTGGGAAGAAACCACTCAATCCAATGAAGAAAAAGAGTTAGGGAGGAAAGAAATTGATACTGAAAATCAGCAAGAAGAGTTAAGAAAAGAGAAAATTGAGGAAGATGATGTAAAGACAAAAGTGGTGATGATGAAGATAGAAGAAGAACCAAAACTAAAGATCATTCATTCCTTATCTTTAGAGATTTCAAAAGAAGAAGGTGAATGATCAGCTTGCAAAGTTCCTAGGATTTTCAAGAACTTAAAGATCAGCATCCCTCTGATTGATGCAATTGAGTGAATTCCAAACTATGCAAAGTTTATCAAAGACATTGAGACAAATACGAAGAATTTTGAGATTACGAGACAGTGTTGATGACAGAAGAATGCAATGTTTTTTTATAAAGAAAGTTGCCACAAATTTTGAAGAATCCTGGTAGTTTCACCATTCCATGTGAGATAGGCAAACTAATTTTAACAAGGTACTTTTTAACATGAAGGGCAAGCATAAATCTAATGCATCTATCCAATTTTAAAAAGTTGGGATTAGGAGAGGTTAAGCCTTCAACAATTTGTCTCTAAATGGTTGATTGGTCACTCACATATCCTAGGAAAATTGTTGAAGATATTTGGGTGAAAGTTGATAAATTCATTTTTCCCGCAAATTTTGTGGTATTGGACAAGGAGGGAGACCAAGACAATCCAGTCATTCTTGGGAGGCCATTTTTATCACTTTGATTGAGGTTCAACAAAGAGAATTTGCTTTAAGAGTCAATGGTGAAAAGGTGGTGTTTATCATTTACAAAACTTTAAAGAACCCAAATAGCATACCAACCTATAATTTCTTCTTTTTCGATAACATCTCTTCCTTCTTTTCTTTCAAAAGATTCTTTGTTAACTTGTTTAATAGGTATGGATAAAATTGCTTATGTGAATGATATCAAGTTATTGATGAAATCTCTTAAATTTTTAAAGCTAATGAAAAATGTGGAGCATTTTGAACATCTGTTTCTAGTTAAAGATGTTGATGATATGAATGATAAGAATGATGGTTCACTTAAAATAGATTTGAAACCATTGCTTAAAAATTTGAAGTATGCATTCTTGGGAGATTATTCAACTTTGCCTGTTATCATTCGTCTTCATTGTCATTATTACAAGAGGAAAATTTCTTAAGGTTTTAAAAGGAATTTAGATCTGTATATGGTTAGTTTATTCATTACATTAAGGGAATTAGTCCCTTAATTATAATGTATAAAATTCTTATGGAAGATTCATACACCCTTACATAGAACATTAGAGAAGACTGAATGTTGTTATGAAAAAGTGGTTAAAAATGAAATTCAAAATGATTAAAAACTAATATAACTTAACCCATTTTCAGATAGTTTATGATTAGTCCTACATAATTAGTTCTTAAGATAGGTGGAATAACTACGGTAAAGGATAAAAATGAGGAAATTATTTCCGCTAGGACATGGGTTAGAGGGTTTGCATAGGCTATAGAATGTTTAATAAAACCAAAGAGAACTCTTTCCATTACCTTTCATTATTCAAATGCTAAATATGCTTGTAGGGCATGAATTTCATTATTTCTTGAATGGATACTCAGGCTAACATGAAGTAGCAATAGCTCTAGAAGACCAATAAAAGGTTACACTTATATGTCCATTTGGTACTTTTGCATTGAGGAGGATGCCATTTGGTATTTTTGCCACTTTTTAGCATTGTATGATCGCTATCTTTTTTTATATGATTGAAAATTTTATAAAACTTTTTATGGATAATTACTTTATATATGGTGATTCGTTTGATAAGTTCTTACATAACTAGTATCTAATGTTAAAAAGATATCAGGCAACTAATTTAGTGCTCAATTGGGAGAAATGTCACTTTATGGTTAGAAAAGGAATTGACTTTAGATACAAGGTGTCCTCAAAGGCAATTGAAGTAGACCGAGCCAAAATAGCAACCATTGAGAAGATACTACCTCTTATTAATATTAAGATAATTCAACGTTTCCTTGGCTATGCAGGTTTCTACAAACATTTCATTAAAGACTTCTAAAAAATTACCAAACTTGTATGCAATCTTTTAGAGAAGGACACTCACTTTCCATTTAGTGATGACTGTAACTAAGATTTTGAGTTGATTAAGAAGAAGCCTGTGTCTACTCTAATGGTGATCACTTTTGATCATCAACAACTATTTGAAATAATGTTTGATGTAAGTGATTTTGTGTGGGGGAAGCTTTGGGTCAAAGAAGAGAGAAAATGTTCAAGGTGATCTATTATACAAGTAAAACACTTGATATTGTCCAGCAAAACTACACCACTGCGAAGAAGGAAATGTTGATTGTGGTGTTTGCATTAGAAAAGTCATATCATACATCATTGGTTTAAAGGTTAACATATTCGTAGATCATGCTACCATCATATACTTGTTTGAGAAAAAGTATACAAAACTGATGTTTATCAAGTGAATTCTCCTTTTACAAGAATTTGATATAGAAATCAAAGATAAGAAAGGTTCAAAAAATGTAGTGGCATACCATCTTTCTTGATTAGAGCTGGGTTGGCCAATGCAACAATTACCTATTAAATAATCTTTTCTAAATGAGAAACTATTCTTGATTGAATAAAAATTGCCATGGTTTGCTGACATTATTAATTACTTAACTTATGGGTTATTACCTCTAGATCTTTCATTTAGTCAAAAAAAGAAATTCCTATTTGATGTTAAAAATTACTTGTAGGTTGAGCCTTTGCTCTTCAAAATATGCCCCACTCAAGTGATTTAGAGATGCATACTTGGTGAAGAATTTTAGTCCATTCTTGAGCATGGCTAATCATCTCCTTATAGTGGTCATTTTGGTCCAACAAGAATCGAAGACAAAGTTTTACAATCTGGATTCTATTAGCCAACACATCATAAGGATTTTTATACACTCACCAAAAATTGTAACCGATGTCAAAGCATGGGAAAAATTTCCAAGCATCATGAGCGTCCATTGTCCAATATTTTTTATGTTAACTATTTGATTTATAGGGAATCGATATAGGGTCATTTCCAAAGACAAGTGGAAACTTTTACTTCCTTTTAGCTATGGACTATGTTTCCAAATGGGTGGAGGCAAAAGCTTCTTCAACAAACAATGCTAAAGTGGTGCTCCAATTTCTTAAAAAGAATATATTTGCAAGATTTAGAAAACCAAGAGCAATAATAAGTAATGAGGGAACTCACTTTTGTAATAAACTAAAATCTTTTGAATAATATAGAGTTCATCACAAAGTTGCTTTGTCGTATCACCCATAATCAAATGGTTAATTTAAAATTTCAAATAGAGAAATCAAGGATGTTTATGAGAAGACCATAAATCCAAATAGAAAAGATTGGGCTTTTAAGCTAGATAATGCTCTTTGAGCTTATAAGACAACTTTTAGAACTCCAATAAGAAGGCCACCTTATCATTTGGTTTTTGCTAAACCATGTCATCTTTTCTACAGAGCTAGAATACAAAGGATTTTGGGTTGTGAGAAAAATAAATCTTGGTTGGAGAAAGGCAATTGAGAAAAGAAAGTTGGAGCTATATGAACTGGAGGAGTTTCAAAATAAAACATTTGAGAACTCAGGGATATATAAAGACAAGACTAGAAAGAGCATGACAAGCAAATCATAAGGAGAAAATTTGTTCCCGAAGAAAAAGTATTATTATTTAACTCAACATTGAAGCTTTTTCCAAACAAACTCCGCTTTAAATGGTCAGGACCTTTCATTGTGAAAAATGTCACACCTTTCTGGAGCAATTAAAGTTGAATATGATGATGGAAGATCTTTTAAGATTAATGGGGCAAAGGTTAAAGAATTATTATGGTCAAGAGTTAAGGATAATTATAGTGCTTCATCTCAAGGATCTTTAATCAAGTGGCTTAGACGAGCTAGTGATGTAAAATATAATACCCATTAGGATGCAACCTGATTATGTCCTTTTTATTTAGTTCCATTTATCTATTTTCATTAATTGATTTGAGTTGATGTTTATTTTATTTACTTTTGTTTACTATTGAGATTAAGAGTTACTTAGTGGTGTGTTTGATTTGTCTTTATTGCAGGTGAATTTATGGAGAAATAAAAGCTTCAAGAAACCATTTACAATTTAAGGGTTTAATTTTGGACTTAAGGTAAGTTGAACATTAATGAATTCTGATGGTAGCTTTTAAAAGAAAGAAAGAAATAAGTGGATTTGAGGTAAAATTTTCTAACTTTAATGAGGTATTAAGAATGACGAGCTAAGTTTTTACAAACTTCTCATCATGCTATTACATTAGAACAATGTTATAACATTGTGTTATCTCAATACGTTAGCTCCAAGCCAATGAAACAACATTATTAGGACTGTCTTTATCCATAATATCAATAGCCATTTTGATGCACCTACTCTAACCTAGAGCAACCACCTCAAGCTTTTTTTTTCCTCTTGTTAGTCGTAGTGGTGTTTTTATTTATTTACAATGCCTGCATTTCTTATACAACTACCCCTAATTCTTGCATGTTCGATGTTATAGTGCTATTTCTATGTAGTTGCTGTGTTTTGCCCCAATTATTTTTGCCCTCGCACTAAGCTAATGCACATGCCCTTGGGTGTTTAATTATTTTAGGTCAAAATACTTGTTCAATTGACAAAATAGCTCCCATCAGTATTTTCTTTCCTATTTTTCCCCACATTCCACAACTTAATGAATTTCTTACTTCGATTTGCTTAATTTTTGATCGTAAGTTAATGATCCTAATATTATCTCTTCAGTTTTGATTACGTTTAAATTTCAATTTTAGTTTCAATTTGAAATAGTGAGTAGCAAAATGTTAAATTCCCTTACAAAGATACAATCTAATTTTCTAGTATGATGAACCTGGTATGAAAACGTTAAAATTCTGCTTATTCTTGCTCTTTATTAATAATTTCTATCAAAGCTAACACCATTTGAAGTTCATAATCATGCTTATGAGATTCTATTCTTGATGGTAGCGATAGTAACTTTTAAAGACAAGCTTCGTTTTTGTTCTTACATAATTGAGTGCCATTTTTTTTTATGTATGTGAACTTCAAGTTTACAAGTTTATTTAGTTTATTTATCCATTTTGAGCCACACAACTTGAATTTGAACAAACCATTTTTTTCTCATTCTTGAGCATAAACACTGGATGATAACAAGCAAAGCATTTTCACTAATTATACTGATTGTTTGAAGAAGATTTTTCCTTTAAATATAAGTATAATTTTTATCTTTATGTTGCTGGGAACATTTCTAAAATAAAATCCTCCATGGAACAACATATTGTCATGGTTTTATATCTTCATTAACTTGCTTATTTTTCATAATCCATTATGCATATATTCGGTTCAAAACTTGTAATTATCATGTCTTGAGTTGTTTGGTGCTTCCAAGAAGAGGATTATTGTGCTTCTTGACTTAATGATTTGCTTTTAATTAATTATGTTTCTCCATAAGTTATCTACTTTGTTTTGACTTCAATCTCTCTAATTCTTTATATGTTTTTCAACCTTCACTATTATAAGAAAAATGGGATGTGATAAAATAAGAAAATAACATATTGCTTAAGGAAAGAGAAAGAGAACACCTCTTCCTCCTCCTGAGCTAACCCTTACTATGGAAAGCATAGTACCAGGATATGACCTATCAAAAAGGTTGTGATTTCAAGGTCCAAAGAATATCAACATTGTAACATTAGCCAAATTCCATAATTAGAAGAAATGGTGTGATCATCCAAACTTTGCTTCCATCACGTATGTGAAGGAATTTTATGCCAATGCTTCTTGCCAAGTGGGAAAGCAAGAAACAGTTAATTAATCACATAACAATTAGAGGCAAGTCGGTCAATATCTCAATAGAAAGAATCAATAAGCATTTGGGAATTGCTTATGCTAGATTGAACTAAACATGGCTTAATCTCATTCCATATTAATTATATCAAGACCTATATGCAAAAAAAAGTTCTGTGGAAGGAAGGAAATGGTTACCCAATCAACTTTTCAATTGTTGAACTCCTTATTAAACTTAAGACTTGGAATTAACTCATTAATTGATTTTTTCAAGTTTCTTTACAAGATCAAGCACAAAATGCCCATTTGTTGGCAAGATATTCAATGAAAGCATCCACAAGATTGATAAAGATCCAAAGAAGAATACGATCTTCCCAAAGTTACTTATTAACTTAATGGTAGTTGATGGAGTGTCCTTTCCCAATGGTTCTTACAAAAAAAACACTTTGCCAAGGTACCTATATTATATGCTCTACTATTGCATAACGAAGAAGTTGGAAAAGCTAGAGAGTTAAGGATGAGAAAGAAAATGGGTTCTCCAGTGGAGGTTGAAGGACAAGAAATAGATATACAACAATCAAAAAAGTAATTTCACTAGAACTTACACCAACTTATTGACCCAGATTATTTGACTTTCAGAGGGGTAACCTGCCTTTAAATTAGATCAATGCAAATATAGCTACATTGGACCAAAAATGGAACGAGACTCCACGTCTTCATCAAGAAATTATTCAAACCCAAATCTGCAATCTTCAATAGATGGTTCTCTAAATTAGTCATTATATCACAAACCACCATAACCACCAGTACTTATATGGAGAGTCTAGTAAGCCCTCTAACTCCCACTCAAAGCAACAAAATTGATATGGCCTCCCAGATGCACCAGTTCATCTTTCACTTTTTATTTATTTTTCTAAACATTGAGGACAATTTTATATTACGTGTGTGTGGGGGGGGGGGGGAGAATTTGGTTGCATGTGTATCTGTGATTTTTTGTTAGGTATGGCTGTCTCTGTAGGTCATTTTCTGTGTTTAGCATTAGGTTCACGGCATTATTATGCATTTGTATTTCTTTTCTTTCCATTTCTCATTTTAAGCATGTAGTAGCATGATTAAGATCATTTAAATTTCATTTAGGAATTGTTATGTATGTAGGGACCCCAATTGATGATTGTTTCTATATAGGGACATAATACCATGTATGCTTAATAATGTTAAAATTTTACAAGTAACTAAAGTGCGCTTTTGTTGTAATGGGTAGAACTTGAACATGGTAAGCAATTTTTAGGCCTAATTATCAATCATTTACTAATTGTGAATATTTCTTTCTTTGAGTGAGCTTTTCTTTGTAATGGATTTATAACTTGCTTAAGGATCTTTGCCAACATACAATTGTCATATATGGCCTAAATAATATAATGGCAAATTTGGTAAAACCTCACTTCCAAATAGCCATTTTTTCCCTTTAAAGAAACCCCTTTAAGCCTATGGCATGTTCTTTTCATGAAACCTACAGTAAAACCCTTAACCACTTTCATTTGCCCCCATATTTAAATCTTGAGCTAGCAAAATAATGGGTATAACAAATAATGGGTATAACAAAAAGTATAGAGAGATAATGAGGGAGATTAATAGAACAATTTAAGTACGGGGTAAAAAGCTATACGGTTAGACATAGGTTGGAGAGTGTTGCAATGACTTGAAATTTAGTAAGGAAGAGTGGCAGGAACCATGTTTACTTCATATGAAATAATAATTATAAGTTGGCTCAAAAGAAATGTCTTTGCTGAAACCTTAATAAAAAAAGTGAAATTTAGTAAATGCCAATTAAAAAAGAAAAACAAAAAGAAGAAAAAAAAAGAAAAAAAAAGAATAATGGGTGTGTTTATTTGTTTCAAATTTCAAGAGCCAAGAAGAAAACCAGAAGTCCATAAATGTTGCGTAGAAATAATAGTTCAAGGAGAGGAAAAAGGGGAAGTTTTAGTACACAATCTAGCTATGTTAGGTCATGAATTTATATTTTGCTAGAAACTTCCACCAAAAAGACTTGCCACAAATGCGTTCCATATTAAACCCAGTCCCATTATAACTAAACAAAGACCATTATGCCCAAGGGTTATCTGAAGGGTAAGGGAGTTTAAGCTCTTTTGTAAGCTTATGGTTGAAATTCCAACATAAAGTGCAGAGTGTTCATTGTTCACATAAGCCATTCAAGGAGGGAAATTGAGTGAATCTTTACCCATTGGAACAAAGACACAACTTTTCTTACTTACATGAAATTTTCAATTATTAAAAAGGCATGGCATATTATTGATTTCATTATGGAAGTAATCTAAATTGGATAGCTTGTTTATTTTGAATGTTATTCTTTCCTAGTTAGCATTTGCTAGGAACTAGCAATTGACTAAGTGTGGAAGGTGATATTTGTATGAAATACTTTATTGTTTTCCCCATCTTTAAGTTTAAAGTACTTTTATTTTGTAGTGCTCTAACTTAATTGTGTTGTTTTGGTGTAGTAATGAAGTTAAAAACACTGGGAAGAAACTTTTAGAAAATGAGTGAAAGTGTTGTATAATTTTTTTGTCTTTGAAGCTGTAACTTTGGGAGCAGAGAGCAAGTTCGAACTTTGATATTACTATAGCATAACTAGAGAAAGAATTGACAAATCAAATCTCGTTGATATAATGAAGAGCAAATTCAACCTTGATGTTGCAAAATCAATACAAGGTTATAGCATCAAAAGAAAAATTACCAAATTTTAACAACTGTCAAGAGAAAGAAAATATTATTTTATCGAAGTTGGTTAAAATAAAGATGATTTACCTCTGAATAAAAGAAGGATCGAGAAGCAACACAAGAAAAGGGAAAGGCTAAGGAGATTTGGAAAGGGTTAGCAATCAACTAGAAGACTTGAAGACTCACCCTTTGGAGTTTTCCTTCTCTCTTTTCTCCTTACACCCTTGTATTTTGTTAGAATGATTTGAATTACATGTTTGATTTTGAGTTAATAAACATGATGAGTAGCTGGATTTCCTATGTTCTTCTAGGGGATTTGAGATTGTAGTGATGTTTTGCTAAATTGAATTTATGATTACCTTTCATTTCCTTGTTGATTTCTCTTTGTGCTTGAATGGAAGTCCTTGGTGATGGATTTGATTGCTTGGTGAATTTATATCTGTGGGAGAAGGTTGATTTTGTTAGAAGATAGGGGAGAAACTAGCTGAAATTTCTCAATGTACAGGTAAATCTAAGAGTCCCCATAGGAAATTACTTAAGTAAAGGATTATTGGATTTTTCTAAAGAGAAATGGTCGGCTCACCTTTGGGAGAAAAAGGATTAATCACTAGTGGGTAAAAACCTACAAGAAAAATTAAAGTTATCCATAAAGTAGATTTAGTAAGGTATTGAAATTTAGCTACAAAACTCAACCCCTTAGAGAACTCATGTCTTAAATTAACTCCATCTTTAGTTTAGTGTTGCATTTCATAAGTAGCTAGTCAATTCCTCAACTTAATTAATGAGTAGTGAACTAGGTTTACTTTAATTAGTCATCTTATCTCTATTTTAATAAGCAAATTTAAATTAAATTCTTTTGCCCAATAGTATTAAATCTAATTTAATGCATTTTTTCACTCAATCTTTGTGGACATGACCTAGTCTCATTGGGTTTGGAAAGATTGGGTGGTGGCTAAAGTGGTTTTTTTAGAGACATGAGGTGGAGACTGTAAATGGACTATCAATCAAGGCAAGCCTAGAGAGGTGGAGGTCCTTATGCCTTAAACATATTTCCAAGCAATATTGGAGTTGCCAAAGCTATTAGAAAGGTTTTATTAAAATTCAATGGTAAATTG
>JAOQMQ010000003.1:10515064-10525622 GCA_027563845.1 Erythroxylum subrotundum
ATGGATTGGCATTTAGAGGCGACGTAAGCATCTGGATCAAAGCTGGAGCTTTTAAACGCTTTCAGGCGATCGCTGAGCGAGAGATTCTCTTCCAAGTCGTCTCCGATACTAAGCGTTCTAGGCATTTCTCAGGGTCAATTCACTTTCTCCACTATCTCTGTCTCTATCTCTATGTCTATCTCTATCTCTATCATACACAAAGAAAAAAGATCAGCGAGAGAGAAGACACAAACAGGAGATCTCAATCTGATTCGATTCTAACCATGCATGAAATGAGAACTAATTACACGTACGACTCGCTCTCATCAGTTTTAATTCAGTTGATCTTAAAATGACGTCGGATTTAAAAGACATTTTCCATTATTTACTTCTGTCTATTTAAAAGATAGATATTAAAAGCAAGTTAAAAAAATATTTAGTTTAGCTTTCTTTTCAAACAACAGAAAATTAAAAATATTAATAAATAAAAATTCTTGAGGATATTATTATTTAATCAATTCAAAACAAAATAGGCATCCGAGATAATTATACAAACTTCAAATTGTTACTGAAAGCGTTTGTTGTACGGCTGTTGGATTAAATGTATTAATAACACTAAATAAACTGAGATACTGATGTTACGTTGAATTGATTTCTCTCACCAAATTACAAAATGGTATATCATTGTTGTATGGAATCCGATGGATAAGAGATTGTTAATTTTTTAAAAAAAAACTTGGCTTCTTGATCAATAATCACTGTATATACTAATATGAATACTAAATTATTTTAGGGTTAATTACTAAAAAATATTTAAATTTTTGTCAATTTTTAATTATAACTCGAACTTTAAAAATGGGCAATAAAATGTTCAAAGTTTTCATTTGTTTTAATTCTAATCTGACGTTAGTCTTATCATTATCTTTTGCTGATGTGACATTTATATGTGTTAGCGAGTCCTTATTAATCAAACACGCCAATAAAATTAGTTTGATTATTGAAACAACGTCGTTTCAGGCATTCATTCTCTCAAACTTAAATCCCTAATTTCCTCTTACTCACTCTCACTCTCACTCTCCCACCCTTGTTCCCTCGTACTTAAATCCCTAATTTCAAGTGAATGTTGTCCACAATCAAGTTGTCATTCTTTCGTAAGATAGCTTATACATATATATAAAGAGAGGCACCCTTGATTCTGGAAAATAAGTTGGTTCTTTCGTTGTATTCTTTTCCAAAAACTAATTGATTAGCAGAGTAGAAGAAATGAAATTTGAAATGGAGAAGAGTATAGAATGAGTCAAATCCAAACATCTCAAATCACTTAACAGTGCACACTGGGGACATGCTTCTTAATAACTTTATATACTGAACGTATCTATAGTTTTGTAGATTCCACGATGATAATGTTCTTTACAGGAAAAGAAATCTCATGAAATAAAAGCAAATCAGATGGCATGGATTCTAAAAAGAAGTGTCAAGGGAGTTAAAAAATAACCAACCTAAAATCATAAATTGCTAGCTCTAACCTGCTTCACTTCTGTATCATAAAAATCATTAATTACTTTATCACATAATGATCATGAATCATCAATCTCATTTTGCTTTTTGCTTGTCTGGCTTTCTTCAACACAAATTGTTGCTTTTGTCTTGCTCTCTTTGTCAAAAATTGTATCCTCTAAACTCGAATCAATTAACTTGGTCTTCCATCTCATACTAATTGCCCCTACCTACTCGGCAAATGGAACTTTGGAGATGGGTGAACTGCAAATTTCCTCAGAAGTTTCATAACCACCAGTAAAAGTGTGTCCACCTTCCAAAAGTTTTGACAGAGGATGTAAAATTGAGATCGGATCATTACTTCTCTCCAAGGATTCTTTCAAATATAGAAACTTGAGAGAACGACTACCTTTATACTTAAAGATAGAGAATAAAGACAAAAGGTATATTACACCACTGTATATAAGAATAAGTTGGTTACAGTAAAAACAAGATCTGTTGACATGTATACAACAACTTACAACCTACAAAGAGTAATCTACACATAACCTATCAGGTTGGTTACTATACATATTGTAATATACAAATCTGCTTATTACAGTAGCATGCATGCATAACGTTCATCATCAGCACTGCATATATCACTCATTCTCATCCTCGTTATTCTGCTCAGCTCTTCCCCTTAAAATAAGGGGTACGGGGCAAACCCTAAGTTTGTCTCTGAAGCAAGTGAACTGAGAGTGAGTTAAAGACTTCATAAAACCATTAGATATCTGTTCAAGAGAAGGTACATATGAGACTATGAGTTGCTTAGTTAAAACTTGATCTCACACAAAGTGAACATCAATCTTTATATGTTTTGATCTAGCATGAAAGACTAGAGTTGATGCTAGTGCACCTGCGCTCAAGTTGTCACACCAAATTATGGGAGATCTCTTCAAACGGAATTATATTTTTGGCATGAGAGACTTTATCCAAGCAATTAAGTAGCCACATCGGCTAGAGCTCGATACTTCGACTCCTTGTTTGATTGTGACACTACTCTTTGCTTCTTGGACAACCACAAGATAAACGTTTCACCAAGATATACACAGTACCCAGCCATAGATTTTTTATCATCAATATTGGTAGCCTAATCTGCATCCAAAAAACCATTGCTGTCAAGAAAGTTAGATCGTTTGATATGATATCCAAGATTTTTAATCTTTTTCAGATATCTCAGTATTTGCTTAACTCCTTGCCAATGTTGATATGTCGGTGAAGACATGAACTGGCTCCACTTATTCACTGAGTATGAAATCTCCAGTCTCGTGTTAGTTAAATATTAAAGTACTCTAATTGCTTTTCGAAACTAAGAAGCATCATGCATAGGTTTTCCATCTAGGGTTGACAAGTATCTTCCAGTGACCATTGGAGTAGGATAAGGTTTACCATCTTGCATTTTGAATTTCTATAAGAGATCTATGATGTACTTGCCCTGACTAAGAAATAGCCCATATTCGTTCCATATCACTTCAACTCCTAAGAAATGATGGAGTGAGCCAAGATCCTTCAAAGCAAATACTTCATTGAGCTGTTTGATAAATGTTTTCATTATGTTTTGGTCATTACCAGTTAAAAGTATGTCATCAACATATATCAGCAGGAGCACAATCTTTGATCCTTCTCTATAGACGAACAAAGAGTTGTCACTTTTTGTATTGTGAAAGCCCCATGACACCATAGCAGAGGTTAATCTGTCAAACCATACCCATGGAGCTTGGCGTAGCCCATATATAGTCTTAGTGAGTTTGCATACATAATTTGGTCTGTTGGAATCCTTGAAGCCTTTTGGTTGACTCATGAATATTGTCTCTTGCAAAAAATCATTGAGAAAAGTATTGTTAATGTCGAGTTGCCTTAAGTCCCAGTCGAAATATACAGCAATGGTTAGTACTATCCTCACGGTAGAAGCTTTGATGACAGGACTGAATGTTTCACGAAAATCCTCACTGGGGCTTTGCTGAAACCCTTTTGCTACTAACCTTGCTTTTCTCCTTAATATTTTTCCATCAGCTCCATACTTATTTTTAAACACCCATTTGCAATGTACTACATTTTTTGGCCCAGAGAATGGAACTAATGTCCATGTTTTGTTGTGAACCAACGCATCATACTCATCCTGCATTGCCCTTTTCCAATGAGTTGATTGTAGTGCTTCATTCACTAAACTTGGTTCATAATCTTCATTCCTTAATGCTACTCCAATAAATGGGACCTTGGGCTTGAATATCCCACTTTTTCTCCTCATTATCATATGATGACCTGCAGTTGTGTCTTGTTGTTCAACTTCAACATCTTCATTTATTTCACCATTTAAGGAGTTGAGTTCAACGGACGTCTCTCTATTCGAGTGAGCTTGGCTATTGCTAAATGACAATGAGTTCATTATGCCTGTAGTAAAGTGTTGATGAATAATAGGATGTTGGACTTGTTCTTCTGATTGTGCCAATGTTTGTTGATTAGGCAGTGAGAACAAAAATGTTGGCTCAACTTTTATGACTGGTTTTTGTTTGGTGTTAAGAAAGCCATGCTCAAATGGAAACTCATTTTCATTAAATATGACATGCCGAGAGACGTAGATTTTTCAAGTGGGTCTTAGACATTTATACCCTTTGTGAGAACCTCCATAATAAGAAAAAAACGCACTTGGTGGTATGAAATTGAAGTTTGTGTTTGTTGATGGCTTTAGGCATGGATAATAGGCACACCTGAAGGGCTTTAGTGTTTGATAGTCGGGTGTCTTACAGAAGAAAGTGTAGAATGGTGAATGATCCTGCAAAACAGTAATGGGTAAGCGATTTATTAGATAGACAATAGTATTGAATGCTTCCCACTAATAAACAAGAGGCGTCTTAGCTTCTACCAATAAAGTTAAGCCAAGTTCCACAATATGACAATGTTTACTCTCAGCTCTTCCATTCTAAGCTAAGGTATACAGACACATAATTCAAAATTCAATCGCAGTATTTAAATTTGTAAGAGCTCTAAACTCTCCCCCTCCATACAGATACCTTTTTTTATTTTTCAGTTAAATTAGTCTTCAACCAAAATTTTGAAGTGAAGAAATATGTGAGCCACTTCTCCTTTGCTTTTTAGGGGAAAAATCTAAGTATGCCTACTAAAATCATCTAGGAAGTGAACATAATATCTGTAGCCATTTATTAAGTTAATTGGAGAAGGACCCCACACATCTGTACGAATTAACTCAAGAGGATGCTTGGCATGAGACTTAGACAATTTGAAAGGAAGTAAATACGACTTCCCTTACTAATAAGATTCACAAAAAAAAGTTAGTTCACTCTCAACATTAACATTGCATGATTGCAAAATTTTATTTAAAGTTTTAATAGATGGATGCCCAAGCTTTCTGTGCCATCATTCCTTCTCAGAGGTTAGGCATGTTGAACTTGAGTCTCCCTATTTTTGAGCCATGTTTGCTTTGTATTTTAACTGGTCAATTTTGTAGAGGCCATCCTGGAGTTTCCCTTGCAGTAGAACTTCCCCTGTCTTGTTGTCCTTTACAAAGAAAACAAAATTAGGAAATTCATGAAAATATCGTTTGCTGCTATTAAGCTGGATACACTTAACTAGTTCTTAGCAATGTAAGGTACATGTAGAATCTTTTTAAGTTTTACTAGTTGTTTTGAGAGTATCACATTTGATCCAATATATTTAATTGGAAGATGTCTTCCATTTCCAACAACCAGACTATCCTTACCATCATATTCAACTGTATTTTGTAGCTAGCTTGGATTATTGGTAACATGATGGTTGGCACCGCTATTAACATACTAGTTTTGATCTTTAACAGTGGATGGTAATGCTACAAACGCTGATAATTCTTGCTTGAATTCAGAGGGTGACATTCCCATATAGAATCGATCAAAACGATAAAAGCAATTAATTGCAATGTGTCCTATCTTACCATATACTTGACAAACTGGCTTATTAAATAGACCTCCTCGGCCACGACCTCTTTTGTCGCTATAAGATGACTTGGGTGAAAAGCCTCTCCATCCTTCACAGCCTTGGTTAGTAAGAAATGGTAGTGAATCTGATCTTTTAGCAGTATTGGCAATGAAGGACCTAATCTGCAGGCTATTGAGTGCATTAAGCTGCTCAAGACGACTCTCAAAAGTAGGCAAAGAAGCCAGCGAATTAATCCACGTTAGACCTGATTTTCAGTTAATTGAACCACAATAGCATCGTAATCAGAATCCAATCTTGGTAAAACTTGAGTACACAAATCAGATCAGATGTGGAAACAAAGTTCCAACAAGTGCCAAGTTATTCGAGATGGATTTCATTTTTGTTAGATATTCATCCATTTTCATGGATCCTTTTCGAGTCTGTTGGAATTCACCTTTGAGCATAGTGACCTATGAGTGTGTATGTGCACTAAGCAGGTTCTTAGTATTGCTCCAGAGCTCATGAGATGTCTGGCAATGAAGAAACTGAACTGCTATATCTTTTGCCATAGAGTTATATAGCCATCCAATAAAAAGTTGGTCAGTGGTAATCCATTCCTCAAATTCTGGGTTAACCTTTCCCGCATCATCAGGATGATATTGAGCTAGGCATGCTCTGGTGCCATCGATGTAGCCTTCTAATTTATTACCAAGGATCGTTGGTACGATCATTGATTTGCATAATAGATAGTTTCTTTTATCCAACTTGATAGAGCACTGGTTGAATCCACTAATGAGTAGTACTGGCTTATGAGGACTAACACTAATGGGGAGTGTCATGGCATAAGATGAAAAGCTCTAATACCAAAATAGAGAATAAAGACAAATAATATATTAAATGAATGCAGAAGGCTTTGCTCCTTTCACTATTACACCACTGTATATAAGGACAAGTTGGTTACAGTAAAAACAAGATATATTGACACGTATACAACAACTTACAACCTACAAAGAGTAATCTACATGTAACCTGTCAAGTTGGTTACTGTACATATTATAATATACAAATATGCTTCTTTCAGTAGTTTGCATGCTTAACGTTCATCATCAGCGCATTATATATCACTCGTTCTCATCTTCATTAATTTTGCTCAACTATTAGGGATGTAGGTTTGAGAGAACGAGGGTGTGTGTGAGAGAGAGAGAGAGAGTGAGTGAAAGGAAATTAGGGATTTAGGTTTGAGAGAACGACTGCTTGTGTAATTCTCTAAAAAATGAAAGAACGTCGTCTCAGTTCTATAATGAAACAACACCGTTAATAATCAAACTCAGACTTGTTAATTTCGCTGATGCGTCTAATTAATGAGGGTCTATTGACACGTGACAATATCATGTCAGCAAAGATAATGATAAGACTAACGTCGGGCTATAATTGAAAAAAATTGAAACTTTGAGCATTTTTTAAAGTTTGAGCTATAATTAAAAAATTAATGAATATTTTGGTTTTTTTAATATAATTAACCCAATATTGTATCATTACGATGAGATCTCTTATCATTCTTGTAAATAAGAACACACTAATTACATAAATGTTTTATCTTCTTTTTTTCTTCTTTTTTCTTTCATTATTTGATTTTTAACATTTTAAACTTTCAACTCTGTGTGATTAAAAGCTAACTCATACGAATTAATTACATGTCTTTCAGCCTATGATCGTGTAAGTTACAGCTGCTTGCCTCGTCATGCCACTATTAATTGCTTAGGCTACACAATTAATCATGTTGGCTATTACTCTGACAGAACTAATAATTATTTATCTTAAAGGAAAATATTAAGAATAGGAAAGAGTTTGGTTAATGTTTTGGGGTGGTCATTAATAATCACCTCTATTATAAATAATAAAATATTATTTTATTAAAATAAAAATTATTTAATAATAGGGACTACTAATAATTACTAAATAATAATTGTGTAATTGAATTAAAAAATCTAAAATAAAAATATTCTATAAAAATATTAATTTATTATTAATTGTATATGTCTATATTAATATTGAAATATTTTGTTATTATGAAAAGAACTTTCATCATTTTCTTAAACTTAGTACACAATAACTTTTGTATTTTTTTGGTTTATGGCATGTTATCTTTTTCGGATGAAAATTTTTTAAATTTTATTTTACATATATGGACATTAGGTTGATGTTTAACTTGCATATAATCGCTATAGGGTCAATCCTAACATGTCTAAAAAGATGCCAAATTTGCAGACCGATATGAGGATTAGGACAGTAAAAATCATCAAATCATCACTTGGTTTCACAATACCTCTGTCCACATCCAGTTTGCTGATTTTGACTCTGCCAAAGATAATTGGGATTTCTTAGCCACTTGATATCAAACTACCGGCCTTGCTCGTTACTATCACTTGTGGACTAATCTTCATAATATCAAACGAGAAGTGGGTCAATCTGTTAATGATTTCTTTGCTCAGGTTTAACCCATCTGGAATCAACTATCTCGGGGCAAAATTAGTGAAGATCATCTCCATCTCATTCAGGTCCTAATGGCTCTTCATCTTGAGTATGAAGTTGTCCAAGCCTCCTTACTCGATCGCAATCCTCTTCCCTCACTGGATACTACTATCCAGGAAATTATTTTTGAAGAGACTCACCTCAAACTTGATAAAACTCCTCAGTTTGAAGTCGCTTTTGCCACTCCGCGATATGCTCCTTCAAAATTTTGCCCCTAATTTGGCAGTCAATTATGTAAGAATTGTCATCTTCTTAACCATATTTTTGCTAATTGTCCTACTAACAAATGCAGATATTGTTATAGTTTAGGTCATATTCTTGAACATTGTCCCACACGACCTCTGAGATTGAAAGGCAGGAACTTAAAATCTAAGGATGTTTGGAAGCCTTAACCCTACTCTGTCATTGTTGTTGTCGCTGCTTCTGCAAACCCTGGCTCTTCCTATGCACTTGTTGATGAGGGTTCTCCTCCCATCACTCTCGATGATGTCGAGGCACTCCTCAAATAGGTTATATCTTCCAATCTCTCCACTACCATGTCTACTACTTCGGGTAACTCTTATTGGCTTTTTGACTCTGCTTATTATAATCATATGACCACAGATCTTATGTCTTTGTCTTTTGCTATACCTGTTTCTTCCTTACCACCCATTCACACTACTAATGGCACTAAAATGTTGCATACTCATGTATGCAACATGAGTATTATGTTGTCTTTCGATGTTTTGATATATTGTGAGTTCTATGACTTTTTATCTTACATCTCTATATTACTTAAAATTAATAAACTTATAGATTTTGCACTTATTTATTGTGCTATAATGTTTTAAATATACGCTCGTAGTTATCGTTTTTATATTTGTGCTCATATGATTTTTTTAATTTTGAGAAGTGTTATGATTACTTTGTGCTCGTAGTTATGTCATGATTGATCTTTATGGTCAATGGTTCTTTAAGAAACGAGTCATCCTCTGATAGTTAATCTCTTTATGAGATTAATGGTCTCTCTCAAAGATCATATGTCTTGTTTTAGAATTAAAGTTCGGTTTGAAACTAAACTAATATGGTTATGTATGAATTATAATTTTATAAGTCACATATACAAACTACACCACACTAGTAATACACCAAAGGATTCATTTAGTGAATTACTTATACATATGATTATAGGGGTAGTATATGGATTGTAACATATTATCAATCACGGTCCAGTATGAATGGTTCATTGAATTAGATTGTTTATGATAAGATATTTTTGAAATTGTGTGTAGACTTATTAAATTTATTATTTGACCTAATTGAGTCATTTTCAAATTATTTTTAAAGAAATGTAAGATTTTTTTTGCAAGTTATAACTAATTAGTCCTTTATTTTATAATTAGGTCAAATAGAAACCTAAAGACCCTTACTTATATTTGTAGTCATTTTATAGACTGTATTTTTAATATGTTTATAGGGTGTGATATGATTATCGTGTAAGATTAATAATACTTTGAGAAGGGTCCAAGTCTATGACTAATTGACAAATACTCCCTTATCATCTTATAAGTTTAAGTATATAAGAGTTATAAGAGTTTAAATTTACATTATTTATAATCTGATTTAGATTATTAAAAGAGACAAGAAAAGGGTATTAATTTTGTTATTTTATAGGCATTTCATAAACTTTATTTTACAAATTTCAAAAATAATAAATTATGTCTGTCAATTGAAGTATTCTTATTCATGTATGAATACTACTGTCAACCGTGAAATGTCCACTATAACTTCTCAAGTAATCATATTAACCACAACTAATTAAGAAATTTTTTGCTACATGTCATAACGCAGGACTTTTGGACGGCAATGCCCTTTGATTGAGCTAGGATCTTCTGTTTAATATTACTCTGTCTTATTCTGTCCATTGAATCTCAGCTATTTATTTATGTGGGCTTCGTGTCTATTTATGTGAGTCTCGCATAAATAAATGGTTAAGATTTAAATGGACAGAATAGGACAGGGTAATACTACAAAATTTAAACATTTCCAATACCGAATGGAGTTTTGTTGGTGTAACAAGCCTTAGTTTCTGGCCTCGAAGTATGGCTCGAAGTAAATGGTTACGAAATTTTTTCAGGTAAATAGCTTTTCTATTCTTTTGTGCATATGGAAGATACTGATTACAAATGGAGTAACTACTGGGTCACATCGAACTAATATATGCAAAGATCCAACTCATAAGAATTAACTTTTGATTTCTGATTTTTTTGAAGTAAACCATACGTTCCAATGTCAGAAGCGACCTACTACAAAGACAAGTTCGGGGCCTTTAGGGTACCAAAAATATCTACAAACAAGAAACACAAATAGGAAAAATTGAATCTAATGATGATGAAAGATACAAGGAAACGGAAGACAGACCCGTGTTTGAGCCAAATTTGAAAACCAAGATATAGCTCCTTACAGGCCTTGAGTACCTCTAATTGCTCCCATGAGATATGGCTGATACAGATGCAGTGGGGCTTGTAACATCTCGTTCTACGTCATCAAAGTTGGCTTTCCCAGACAAGATGTTAATAGCTGTTTGAGCAACTTCAGCAAACCAATCATCCTCAGGTAA
>JAOQMQ010000003.1:10548038-10559743 GCA_027563845.1 Erythroxylum subrotundum
TAATAATAATAATAATAATAATAATAATAATAATAATAATAATAATGATGATGATGATGATGATGATGATGATGATGTTAGTGGGGACTACTTGGATATTTTGGCTTTTTTGTCAGTTATTTCTTTATCATTCTAAATTAATGGTTTCAAACCAAACATTAGCATTACATCATCATTAGAAATTCTTAGGAATAAATAAAACTAAATAATAATCATTTCACTCTATTCTCGTCTATTCGATTCTTAAAGAATCACCATTTTATTTCTTATCTATTCCGACAAGTGAATCAAACACCCTGTAAATAAAATGTTGTCACTTCTTTGTTGTCATGCTGAAATGTTCTCTTCTTTTGTGATATCCTACTGTCTCAGAATTACTTGCACTACTCACTATATCATCAACTCACCTTCCATCTCGACTGTTGTCATTTTCACAATGTATTATTGCCTCATGCTTCAATAACCTTGTTCACAAAGTTGATTTATGGAAAACGTTGCTACATATCATACAAAAACTCAGCTATTGTTATTGGCGTTCTCCAAACACTAATGTTACTATCACTTGTACTCCTAGTTTAATCTTCCTCCTCACCAATCTGCGATTTTGAATTGCCACCAGTGTTTTGAGTGTAGTTGGTAATCAATCTGAAATGCCCAACCTACCGATAACAAATTGGAGATGTTTTTCCTAAGTTGCAGTATGTGAAATGTAAGACAAATCTGAGAGTTTGTTGGTAAATCTAAACTATAAGTTATGTTCCTTATTCTCTCCACTGCCTTAAAAGGTTTAAAAGATAAAGAGTTTCTTAAATATTGTGTTGTTTATACCCAATCTCCCACAGGGAGCTCTTTATATACCCAATCTCACTCCATATCCTTTCAACTTTTTGTAGCCATTGTCACTCCCTTGTCCTACCGACTCTACAACTCCATCACTTTTCCATTCACCCAAATATAATTAAAACACTTCTCAAAATATTTTCCAAAGATTATTTAAAAGATCAAGAGACTTTTATATTACAAATTAAAAGTTTTAATGCTTATTGATCAATGAAAAGACTTATGCGTTGAAGTAAAATGAAATGATTATACATGATGAGCTGTTGGATCATCAAATTAACAAAATAATCTTACAAATATTAATACAAAATGTGAAGTAATCTTGATGATCCTTAATCTCTTTTTGTTCTTATTTTTATCTTCATTTTTTTAGATCATTTCATTTTACTTCAATGTATAAGTCCTACATTCAACAATAGGCATTAAATTAATAAAGTGACCTTACAAATTGTAATGCCCCAATATATACCATGGAAGTATTATATCATGTCTAGGGTGTATTAAGAATTGAACATAATGAATTAAGTCCATCTTAGTAAGAGATATAATGATACTTAATGTAAAAGACAAGGGTAAATGGATAATTTGCTCGCTTCGACATGGACATACAAACTTAGACGTGAAATATGTATAGAAAATTTTGATATGTTTTATTGGATTTATGAATGTGATGTGAGGGGAATTGATAAAAGAAGTATTTCATAAGCAAATGAGATGTTGTTGGTTAAATTGGATGTGTTTTCGCGTTGCTCTTGCATACTAAGACTGAAGTTAGTTGATTTAGGGTGTGTACCTCGTTGTTTGGATAGGTTCTACTAAACATACTTCTATAATTTGGCTATATATTAGCCTGTAGACCTCCAAATTGGATAATTCTAATTGGAAATTAATCTAGAGACATAGATCTATAACTTTTATGAAGGAACCGAAAATTTATTATGCCTCTAAGATTTTTGAATTCTGACTTGAAGTTGAGTTATGGTTGTTATCCCTGTTTTTGAATAGCCTGTAGTATTTTGGGTATAACTCTCGGAATAATTAACCAAATTGCATGAAATTTATTACATTAGAAAAAGACATAGGGGAATGAAATTAGACGATAAGATTGTAGTCCAATGTGGGAAGTAAATGAAGAAGAAGAACCAATATGCAATTTTTCTAAAGTTAACACATGAACCAATTGGATTAAGGCATGTGTGTCCAATAGGAACTAAGCATATGTGTGAGTCTTGAAAGTTCTAGAATGAGGATATGGAGAGGGGAGATGCACAACATTTTAGGGGTTCTAAGTTCAGATTTTTCTCCTCTCCATTTCACCTTCTTCATCCCATCATTTTTCATGTAAGAAATCAATCCAATCTTAGGTGGAAATCAAGGTAAAAGTTAGGGATTTTCTCTTCACCTTTATCTCTTCTTACTTTGCTTATGAAGGAATGAAATTATAAGGTTGGAAGTGGGAATGAGAGGTATATTTTTTGTGTTTCTAGTTGGTGAGTCAAGCAAAGCCAAAAAGAAAGGAAAGGAAAGGCAATAGAAGACCTACTTTGTCAATTTTGAGGTTTGGGACTCCACTTAGTTAATTTTTATATTTCAATTAGATGTGGAATTGTTGATGGGATGATGCTTTGGTGTTATTTTGCATGAACTTGGCTGTATATGACAAGAGAGTATCGTGTAGTGGAATTCTGTCTAGGTTTTTTTGAGTCAGTTACATTATTTGAGTCATAACTCAGCCTATAGACCTCCATATTGTGTGATTTTAGTTGCATATGAAACCTAAGACATGTATCTAATTATCTCTAGAAGGGAATCTGACTTAATTCTGGCTCTATGACCTTGGAAATTGAGATTGAAAAAGGCGACCTGATGCTACCCTATTTTGGAGCAGCTTGTGATATTTTGCCTATATCTTATGATTTACAAGTCCAAATAGTCTGATTGTTAGTGTTATAGAAACTATAGACACAGAATGTCTAGAAGACCTCGAAACCCATTTCTGAGTTTTTCGACATGCATGTTAAGGAACAAGTAATGGTATGAATGGAGAGAATGTCTGTCACGACCGTGGCATTATTTTTGTTTCCGATTTTTACCACATCTTATCCAAACCTTTTTGAATGTGTATGAAACCTTCCAAACACCTATAAATAAATGAAATAGGACTTTCCCCGTGTGAATTAGGTGATTAAATATTGAAACTTAATATTGAAAATAATCCATGCTAAAGAAAACTTACATGTACATAAATGATTGGTATGCATATTTATTGCTCATATATGTATAGTATGATTATACAAGTGTGATTTTGACACCCTCCTAATGGTGGTAAGTTATGACTTTCATGTATGAACACATATATAGATTTTATAACTTGAAATGGATATCATATGATTTGTTAATATATGAATTGTGAAATTGCAAATAGTTAAAGGAAATGTTATAGTGCCTGCTATATTATCTTGGTTATGGATAGATGGGCGTACCTGTAGGGTTACAGTGCAGCTGCTACAGTTTGACACCAATGGTATTTTCATTTCAAGACTATAATGTATCCATAGTTTAATACCTTTAGGTATCCACAATTTGATACCTTCGGGTATCCATAGTTTGATATCTTCGGATATCCACAGCACCTGTTATTCACACCCACAAAAAATAAGAAAATATGCAGACCTAACACAGAAAGTAAAGTAAAGAGATATAAATAAGAAATACAGTATGACACCAGAAATAATCGGTATATGAATGAGCATTTGCATTTGTATTGATAATTTGTATCATTGAGTGTTGAATATCAATGTTTGAGTTTTGAAGGTGAATTTATGGTATATTAAAATAATTGAAGCATGTTTAGATTATTTATTTGATTAAGCATGAAATCATTATTTATATTTGTGCGATGTTCATGAATGTATGTGCTTGGAGGATGACTGATGTGAGTGGTCATCCAAATTAATTGTTTTCCCCACTAAGCTTTCAAGCTTAGCACGGGTGTTAATCTGTGTAGATCCAAGTCGTAGGAGTGAGGTACATGGAATATCTGCAGGGACCAAGGCCAACAGATAGAAGAAAAAGTATTTTTGGAATGTGTTTTTAATTAGAGATGATTGCACATGTAATGAAGAAAGGAAATTGTATGTTTTCTTTTAGATTACCATGTAAATGTAAAGATGTATTACTACTGTTCAATGATAATGCTAAGCATTGGGGAGTTTTGTAATATGTATATGTATAGCATTAAATAGAATTGTATAATTTGAATGCGTGTATAGGAATTTGGTTGTTATGTGTGTGGATGGTTGTAGGTTTTGTATAGGGTTGTTACACAAATATTAATATAGAATGTGAAGTAACCTTGATGATCCTAGATCTTCTTTTGTTCTTCTTTTGATCTTCATTTTGTTGGCTATAATCTTCAACTTTATACACTATCTTCTTGGAGTTTATGGCTTCATTTTTTTTAATATTTCCTGTCATCAAAATAATAAATATATTAGTAGTAATTATATTTTGTTATCATGAACATATCAATTGGAATCTCCTTTGGTTCAATAATATGGATATTGAGACATTTATAGGTAATGGAACATCAACCCTTATTTCACTAATATCTACAATATGTTTTTTAGCACTCTCACTAAAGTTATCATTTTTAATGAGCATGACATTAGTTGTTTCAACAATTTTTGGACTATGGTTTAGAAAACAACACCTATATCTTTTAGATTTCTCTAGGTAACTAATAAAGTGACCACTAACTGTTTAAGAATCTAATTTCTTTTTATGTAGGTTCCTTAAACTAAGTTTCCTTCAATTCATTAACTTAAAAATAGTTTTAGCATAGACCCCTTACAATCCAAACCATAAATCAATTAAGAGCTTTATGTTCGTAAGAAGCCATAAGAAGGTCCCAATTAAAGGCATAAGGACTTATTGTCTAATATTAAATAGTAGTTATCACCTAGAACTAATACAAACTCTTTATGTACCTTTAATTTTTTGAAACATTTTGGTAATAGTTGTTTCGGTTTATTTAAACATAATTTTATTATTCATTTTGGCATTCTTATGGATGGCTTATGTAAATTGAAAATTGATGTTAATTTTTTTGAATTCATATTTTTTGTTTTTCACTTCATTACTAAGTGTAGCATATTGAATGATAATTTTGTTTACCTGTGGCATAAACGTTTGAGTTATATATCCAAAGAAAAATTAGAAAAATTGACAAAGAATGAAATTCTTCCAAATTTAGAGTTTATTGATCTTAGTATATGTGTAGATTGTGTTAAGGGAAAACAAACTAAACATAGCAAGAAAGGAGCCACAAGAAGTACTTAAGTCTTTGAAATTATGCACACTAATATATAAACCTTTTGATACTCTATCCTTTAGTGAAGAAAAGTATTTAATCACCTTTATAAATGAATTTTCATTTTATGGATAAGTATATTTTCTTTATGAAAAATCTTAAGAGGTAACTGTCCCTGAGGTGTTTGTAAAGGAGGTTAAAAATAATTAGACAGAAAAGTGAAAATTGTAAGATTTGATAGAAATAGTGAATATTATATAAAATATGACGAATTAGGACAATATCCAGGTCAATTTGCAAAGTTTATCGAGAAACATGACATATTTGCATAATATGCTATGTTAGGTACACCTCAATAATCTTTGTTACAAAAATGACACTTATTTGTCTTTTGTTTCTTGTTGACAATATTAGCAACAACCTATATCACTTTAATAGGCTTTCCTCTTAAGTTTCTTAGCCTTTAGCTTATGAATCTTACTAGCTCCTTAACCCACAAGATTAATTAAATGAATTCCTTAATTCTTTAGCATTATTTCCTTTTGAATGAGCATATTAGATAATTAATTAATATTTCACTTGTCATTTATAGTGTTATAGTTAATTTGGTAAGGTTCATACTCAGAAGGTAACGAGTTTATAATTAATTACACTAAGAGTTATCAACTTTCATATCCAGGGTCATTAGATTTTTTGTGATATTTTTCATATCGAGGATATGATGTTGCATGCTCTTCAAACTATCAAACTTCATGGTCATGAGCTTAGCACTAATGTACTAGCAAGAGACTTATCTACAAATTAAAAACATTTTTCCGCGAGTTTAAGTTTTTTTTTTGGAAAATGAAAGAATAATTATATTACCATAGCAAAAGTTATTACAAGATTACAATAATACAAAGGTTCTTAAGTTATAACTGACTAAGAGTATTTAACATACTTAAGATTCACATACAAAAATTGGTCAATATATCAAAACAGCACATACATTTACAAACACCCAATTACAAGCACCATTTTACTATCATAGCGGCTAGTAGAAGATGATTAACTCTCTTGGATATCATTGCAACTCGAATCCAATTTGCAATGTTTTCAACTATTTGCACTTATCTTCCTCCCTTTGATTATACAGTCGACCATTTTTCTCCTTCGAAATCATATAAATGGTTGTGTTAGATGCCACTTTCATTAAGAAACCATTATTTTTTCCATGCTTCAAATAGTTTATGAACTACCTTAGGGTATGTTCTCACTCATAAGTATGATTTACTGTATTCACCATGTAAAGAATTATGCTCCATATACGTAAGATATTTTTGGCACTTTTAGTTTGTGGAATAGTGATCTTAATGTTACTGACAATAGTCATTCACATGAAATTGAAACATAATCTGTTAGATCTTTCTCATACTTTTATAGTTGGTCTTTTCAATCTCACTACTCATATTTGTAATGGTAACATGTTTTTCTTTTAATAATGCTAAGTTAAGATCCAAAACACCTAAATGAAATTGAATTTATTTGCATCATTAAGAGAAGTTCAAATTATTAAACACGTTAATAGAAGAAGCATGCAGATGAGGAAAAATAGGTGTAAATACATAGATGCTCAATAAATTATCAAATTCATACAATTAAACATTAGAATATACTACAAGTTTCCTTTGATTAAACTCGACAATATATTATCACATGCTTGAGGCCATACAATTTTACGAGGCAATCAAATGAACCTCATCAAACATAGTTGATATCTTTGGATACATTGACAAGCAAATATTGATTTTCTTTTATTATGTTTATTAGTAATATAATATTAATTTAACTTTGGGTAAATTCTAAAATTCTATCAATTAATAAACGCTATTTATATAAATAACTAATTCGATAATATACATTAATATTTATGAATAACTGACTATTTATACACACACAAATTCAGTTAATTAGTTTAATCACTTTAGTGTTTAACAACTATCCTTTTATAATGTCATGCATAAATTCAACACATAACACATTATTTTTAATTTCAATAATAATATATACATAAATATAATATGAGATTATTAATAAAATTAATAAAATACACAACATCATAACAAAACAAAAAGTAAGGCATTAAATTTCGAAAAGAGAGAAAACCAAGAAAAGAAAGTTTATAAGTTTTACGATAAAAAGGAATTTCAAGCACCATCTCTGAGTAGCAGTTTATAAAGTTGTGTTTAAAAATGATATCACTCGTAACACTTCGTTTGAAGAACTTGACAATTACCCTAATTTTGTACATGTACTTAAACAAGTTCTGCTGGAGATTTATTTGACTTAGAAAATGCACCAACAATAATGCTAGTTTGAAAAGACACCAACAGGTTATGGGTCCACAACACTTCCATTCCACGGCTTTAAAAAGGAGTTTTGTAGAGTTTATGTTTGATTTTAAATATGGCCAACGAAATAGAAATCTAAATGCCGTGATTTTCATTTTCACATGATTTTAATCATAATAATTATCGATCAAATTGGGCAATTAATCATAATAAAATAAATTAAAGTATTTATGAATACCTATTCATAAATACTTTTAAGGAACTATAGTATAATATTTACATTGAAATATAATTCTCAAGCAAGTCAAGTCAATTTTTTGATAATAAATAAACATACTTAAATATGGATATGACATTTTTAATTTATTAAAACAAAAAACAATTTAAATAAAAGTATTATTTGAGTTAAATTTATTAATTAGGACTTTTCGTATATTTAAATAATAATATTTGAGTGTTTTATTTTATTGACAAAAAGCAATCAATTTTAAGATTAAGCACGTCAAATCTTATTTTGTTCCATTAAATCTGATCAGTTTATAAAAATACCGTAACAAAAATAGGAGGTTTGATTTGATCCCGAACAGGGGTGATGTCATGCGCATGATGTTCTTGTCTCCAAACAGGGTGATAGTGATACCATGCACATAATAATGTTCTTGTCTTTTCTTCTGAGTTCTGACCAATTAACTAGAAGTGCCTCCGTCGTCACATCAAATACTCTTTTTCAAGTTATCATAGGCCCTCACACGGAATGCTCATGACAGTCAATTTAATAATTTTTTATGATTATTATAATTAATACAAATTAAATTATCTTTATAAATGCAACATTTTAATTTGTAAATATTTATTTTGATGACTACTAATTTTTTCCAAAAGTACTTTCAACTTAAATGCTAAAATGATTTTATCAACCCCCCACAAAATTTCATTATGGAGTTATCTGACGCTGAAAAAGAATTCAATGATTACATCAGAACTGAGGTAGGCGTTTTTTCTTATTAACAGTCTCATTCGTTTCAACGTTACTATTTATCAGTTTACTCTTTCTATGTATCTTTGTATAATAACTTTCTGACAAAGTAGAACTGTCAATGCAAAGTAAAACCTCCAAACTTGAATCTGTTTGGAAACGTGTCTTGTTTCTTGGGACTCGTATGTTTTATGTATGTAAGGATTTTGAACATGGGTCTTAAGCAAAGATTTGTTCTTGTCTAAATATTTTCACGATCTTTCTGTTTCCTTTTAATGGCCCAGAAATCCGCCTGAATTCTCCCTAATTCATCTCCTGTAGATTCTCTGCCTTTACCGTGTTGCTTCTTATTTATTACAAATTTGCACCCAGTGTGAAACTGCATTTTTTCTTTTTATTTCACTGCTGCAACGCACCGACAATGAAGCGAGCCAAGTTTGAACCTTTAGTGCTGCAGAGTCGAGTCACATTGATCCAGATGCTAGTGGCTGCTCTTTTTGTGTACCTTCTCTTCATGGGCATTGAAATTCCTCTTGTTTTCGAAACTGGGTATGGCTCTCATAGGCCTTTTGTTTTTGACGGCCAACGACGGCTGATCGGAGCTGACTCACAAAGCCGGCGATTTTCCGACCACATTCCGGAGAGACGAATGCTTGAGGTGATTCAAGTGTCTCGTCTGTTCTTTAATGAAACTGTTTTCGATAATGGCGGCAGTATCGATGAGTTCACTGTGCTGCATAAAGCTGCGAAACAAGCTCTATTGTCTGGCAAGAAGCTCTGGGACGAAATGCTAAGCTCAAAGCTAAACGAGCTTAGTGAGAATAAAACTGACAAGAGAACCGAGAAGTGTCCGGATTCGATTGTTTTATCCGGGTCGGAGTTTTTGACCCGGAACAGAATCATGGAGCTTCCTTGCGGGTTGACTCTGGGTTCGCACATAACGGTGGTTGGAGAGCCAAATTGGGCACACCCAGAGGAAGACCCCAAAATTACATTGGTGAAAGAAGGAGAAGGTGCGGTGATGGTCTCCCAGTTTGTGATGGAGCTGCAGGGGCTTAAGACCGTTGATGGGGAGGACCCACCAAGGGTTTTGCATTTTAATCCGAGATTGAAGGGTGATTGGAGTGGGAAAGCTGTGATTGAGCAGAACACTTGCTACAGAATGCAGTGGGGGACTCCAATGAGATGCGAGGGGTGGAACTCAAGAGCTGATGAGGAAACTGGTGAGTTCTTTTGGTGATATTTCTTATGCGGGTTCGTTTAAGACTGATTCTTGTTGGCTTTGCAGTTTTGTGCGTAACCGTAATTTTACTGATTAAAGACAGTGTGTTCGAGGATTGTTTAGAGCTGTTGAGAATGATTTGATTCAAGGCTTTTGATCAATGAGATTGCGAATCTAGTAATATCGCTTTGATTAATTTGTGCGTGCTTCTAATTAGTAGTTCAGTTGTGAATTGTAGTGTAACGTCAGGCCGTGGACTTTAATTTCCTAGTTGACGTTACAACCTCTTTCCATTTGGTTTGAGCGTTATATTGACTAATCGAGTTATACATGTAGAGCTCATGCAGTTTTGTTCTTTGCCAAATGTTCCATTTCCACTCTTCTAAAAGTCTTTTTTATTTGTTTTTGGGAAAGTTGATGGACAGATGAAATGTGAAAAATGGCTTCGTGATGATGATAATAGCACAGAAGATTCTAAGGTTAATTGGTGGCTAAACAAACTGATTGGGAAGACAAAAAGGATTTCTTACAAGTGGCCGTTCCCTTTTGTTGAGGGCAAGTTATTTGTTCTTACACTCAATGCCGGCTTGGAAGGTTACCATATCAATGTGGATGGAAGGCATATCACTTCCTTCCCTTATCGCCCGGTAATTTACTCTCTTAAAAATATTGAAGAACTCTGTAAAGTCTGATGAATTTGTAATTGAATATCTTCTTAAACTTGTTTATGCTATTTATCAGGGATTTCTTCTTGAGGATGCCACTGGACTGTACTTAAATGGAGACATCAATGTGAACTCTATATTTGCTGCTGCTTTACCTGAGTCACATCCAAACTTTGCTTCACAGCAGCATCTCGAGATGCTTCCTGAGTGGCAAGCACCGCCTCTCCATGGGCAAGTAGAGCTCTTCATTGGTATTCTATCTGCTGGCAACCATTTTGCTGAACGGATGGCTGTTAGGAAAACATGGATGCAGCATAACTTGATAAGATCTTCATCAGTGGTTGCACGTTTTTTTGTTGCACTGGTAAATATGTGGATGGAAATCCTTTTTCTATTTTCTGAATCCTCTATGCATTGATATGAATGCCAAATTTTGGTTTAATACTAGCAGAATGGAAGGAAAGAAGTAAACGCAGAGCTCAAGAAAGAAGCTGAGTATTTTGGTGATATTGTTGTGGTTCCGTACATGGACCACTATGACCTTGTTGTGCTGAAGACTCTTGCTATTTGTGAATATGGGGTGAGTGGTCGGAATCTTCCCTGTATCTCTGGAGTCCATATTTGATACGTGACAACAAGTTGCAACATCTATATTTCTATTTAGTTGTTATAATCAAATGCATAACTAGAACTATGATAGGTAAACTGATGGTAACTTAATGCTTTGCGATTAATAGATTCGCTCAATTGCTGCAAAGTATATTATGAAGTGTGATGATGACACGTTTGTTAGAGTGGATGCGGTAATCAAGGAAGTAAAGAAAGTTGATGGAGGCAGAAGCCTATTTATTGGAAACATGAATTACTACCACAAACCCTTGCGCAGTGGTAAATGGGCAGTGACATTTGAGGTATGTCTTAGGTAAATGCAAAAGGAATCCATAAACTATTTACTGTTTTTTCACACTATTAGAGTATGCTCTGACTTATTCACCGTATACACTACTATTTTCATTTTCATTTCTCGAGAAAGTGATCATTGTTGAATTGCATCTTCTTTTCATTCTTAAGAGGCTACATTGAGGAAGAGAGCTCAAGTATTTTGACCAAAAAGACCACTTGGGCAATGCATGTCTCCTTCTCAACCTCTAATGAGTCACAGTTTCTTATTTCTCAACTCGCCATTACAGAACACTCCCTGCTTACTACTTTTTTTTTTCCCTTCTGTTTAGCTCATCACCCAAATTAACGGAGGGGGGATGACTTGAAGTGATGCATGCAGTATGTAGCATTTGGATCAAAATTTTATTTTTGAATAGCTGCAGAAGTTCTAATATGAACAATGCATTCTATGCTTGTA
>JAOQMQ010000003.1:10575314-10587210 GCA_027563845.1 Erythroxylum subrotundum
CAGTATAAAATCGCGGCATCTATTCTCTAACCCTTACACTTTAATTTTCTTGTTGTTAGATGAGTAGATAAAATTACCTGTGATTCCAATACTTATCAACTTTAGTAAAGTATTTTTGGTATTCATCTGATAGTTGTAAAGATTTTCAAGAAATCTTAAAAGATTAATAATTTCGAAAAGATTACACAATTCAACCCTCTTCTTATGTGTTTTATATACTTTACGTGATTCCTATATTAACAAGTGATTTACTTCAATAACCTCATATAATAGGAACAAATATAAGTCCATAAGCATTATAACAAGAGTTTGTGCTAAAGAATACAACAAAGTATAAGGGAAACCTAAAACAAAAACACTTACAATTAAAAGTTTTACATCTCATATATAAAATTTAACATATACATCAAATACAAGTGAAATTAAAAGAAAAGAGAAAAAGTGAACTCCATTCAGTGACATCTATTTAAATCGCGTTGACCTTAATTTTTATTTGATATAATATCTTTATCATTGAGAAGAGTTTCATCATCACCGTCATGCAAACTTACTATGCCAAATGATATGTGAATATTTTTTCCATTCAATATTATCTTCCAAGACACTTTTATATATGAAACTTGGTTTTTCATAAACTGAGTCAGTTAAAAGATCGATATAGTCAACAAAAATTGGATCTATAGAACTACTTATTCTATTAAGAGTCCTATCAAACAACTCAAAATTAATTATTAAAAAATTACGAGTAAATATTTTCAACTTAATAATGATAACGTACATTGATAACGTACATTCTCGAAGCTTTAAGTTATACTAAGCAAAAACCAAATTGCTCAATCTTCTGTATTCCAATATATTCCTTCCTTTTATACCAGTTACACTCACTCATTGACTCAGATTTAAATTGCAAACTTTTGTAATTATGTAATGCCACTTCTAAATTGGTCCCATCAAGCAACTATATGACAAAAAAATTAACCTTGCAAATAAAATAAAGTGATGATTAATTTTAAACAAGTAATAAAAGTGAAAAAATATATATCTGAATTGATTTTATTTCTTTGACAAATTGCAATAGGCATCCTAAAATTATTGCACACATCTTTGTATACCTTTATTTTAAACTAAGAAGACATTGCATGATCTCATGTGAAACAATTATTATGATAATTAATAGCATTCTCCTATTAACTTCAACTTTCTTTGTAGATCCTAGTATAAAATAGATATTAAGATTTAGAAATGTCATAACAGTAAACAACAGATTGGAAAGTTATCTTTCTTAACTTTTATGAATGACTATAAGATATGATGTACACAAGAAAGGCCTATTTTTCATGTTAGACTTAATTGCTTCCTTTATCCTTTTTATGACATCATAAAAGTAACTCATTATTGCCTTCTTATCACTATCATCCATACAAAATACTCTCACTAAAGGTTCACAAACTCCTATGACAAATTGATATTGAGACCAAAATTCATGATCTTCAAGTATAATTCTAAAAACCTCCATTCCAATATTAGACCATTTATATTGAGATGCACCTTTACTTATCACTTCTAAACATTCGTATCAGTTCCTTCTTCATCAGAACAAAAACATTAAAATGATAAGAAATTAGTTATAAATGTTGTAATGATAGAGCGACATAAACTTCTATCATTGGTAAAACTGTTTCTCATCAAATTCAGAACCCATGCACGATTATAGATGAACTTAGTTACTATTATTGCTTTTTGGAAAACTTCATCAATGATGAGAAAGTATCTAACATCCCTTATATTTTTTAGTTAATTATAAAAAATACAAACTTTACTCAATTTCTTAATACTAGCCCGATCTTCAAAAAGTGACGCTTAAATGCCTCAACTTTCAATTTATTACCAAAAAAGTCAAACGTTAAGTTTCCTCTTAACTTCGTTAACATTGCTAACCATATCAAATTTTTTATATGCCACATGCATAACACGTGGCCCAATTTTTTCTAACTCATTTCTTTAAAAATAAAATAAATTAAAACATATAAAATAACTTTTTTTTGTTCATTCTTGAGTCTTCACGATACAACTATTTCGTGCTTTGTGGACTGTCGCTCTCTTTGCGTTTGGACTTTCGTTGTCTTTAAAGTGTTGTTATTATCTTGCGGTTATGAGCAATTGGGAGTTTCTGTTTCTTGCGATTGGAAGGTGAGTTCATCTAACCTTAAGTTAGATTGTCGTTGTTTGACAGATAATTTAGTGTTGATGAGTTTGGTTATTTGATCTTCTGCTGATATTATAATTCTTCTATTTAATTTCAAACAGCTCTAATTCATTCTAATAACCTATTTTGCTTCCTTCCTATCAAAGTATCAATAGTAAAGGTAGAGTTTTCTATATCACATTACTTCCAATAATTTAGTGTCCTTTTGTTGAATTTGGTTATTTGTTTCGCTTGCTTTCGAATCACCTTTTAGTTCTTTTTGTTCTTAAAGGCATGCCCTTTTCTATTAATTATGTGTTCTGCTATTCAATTTGGCTATTTGATATTTGATTATTTCTTTTGTTCAGTTCTGTTGTTAAATTTGGTTAGTTAATTATGTCTTGATTTATTGTGTTTGAAATATTATTCTCTCCAACAGATTTTTATTAGTAGGTTATAGGCATTGTTCCATTAAGAAATTTTTTCATGACCTGTTTGTGAAGTGATGAAGAGTTATCCAAGATTGTTGTGGTAGTTCTTTTTGACATTTTGAGTTCTTTTTGAAGTTTTCTTCTTGAAATTCATTATATGTTATCTACAATCTTTAGTCTTTTTCCGCAATCCTCTTTGTTTCTAAGCTTTTCTCATTTTTATAGGACAAATTCCTTTTCTGGGCTTGAAAGTTATGTATTTGGAAATTGTATGATTGTTTTATATGCTTGAAAGTTCTTTCAATCTTAATCTAATGGTGTAATTTGTTAATGGGCTATTATGTTTCTTACAGTATTTCTGGTTAGAGACTTATAATGGTTACAACAGGTGATATTGTAAAACATTTTTCAACTTCATATGTACTATCACCAAAAATAGACGGAGAAACATTAAGAAATTTGAATTAACTTAGTCACTGTTTACTACAAGCAGTTTCAAAAAACACATATTTCCTTAAAGAGGAGGTAGAAAATATTTATGGATTTGTTGAGACTCAACCATATTCTATTTAATTTTATTAGAGAATGTTCAAGAAAAGAATATAGAGCATATGGTGAAATATAAGTTGTAAACCCTGTGTGCTTTTATTAGAAAATATCTTTGATGATCTATGATTTTGAACGGTTCAAAGTTGTGAATAATTTTATTACTTAGCATTGCATATGCAAAGCAAGTTTTGTATTGATTAGTTGTAGAAACTATGAAGTTGGATGGAAGGGGGTTCATCTTTGTTTGCACTTTATTCTAGAGGTTTTTTAAGTCACTATAATCATTTATGGAAGATAAGGAAGCTTGGAATGTAATCAAAAGTTGATTCCAAGAGGATCTCTTATTAGGTTCCCATTTAAGTAAAGAAATATGATATGCCTAATGAGATCCGTTGTGGAGTGTCTTGATCTTCCTGTAGGATTTTTCTTCTTCTTAATTTTATGGTCTTTGTTTTTGGAGCATTATGCTTTCTTTCTTCGAAAGTAATCTTTAGATTTGTAATGAATAATGCTTCTATTTTTACTATTTGTGTGTTAGTGCTCTAATTCATGCATATGCTTGGATTAAGTTTTACTTTGTCTAGCAGTTTAAAAATTTGCTTTGCCATGTTACCTGTCTATTTGAAGTACATTTTGCCTTATATTACAATAATTGTTTATACCTTTCTCCTGTATATTATTCATTTATGTTCTAGAAATTACTATGGGCGAGTGATTTTGTAGAGCAATTTAGCATGATCTAGGAGGCTCATGTTGGTTTTGTTAGGGCTGAATTGGGTTTAAAAAAATTAAACCAACAAGAACCCAAACGATCTTGTCTTGCAATCATTTCATATACCAAAAATAACACATAATGAAAGCATATGAACCATTATACCTAGAAGTTGGTCTCCAAACCAAATAGAAGGTCTCATGGCTATGTCTCCTTCCTCATGGCTGTGTCTTCTTGCTCACAGTTGTGTCTCCTTTGATCTAAGTGAGATGCACTCCAAGGTTTCTACCAAAGATCGATTAGAAGACCCAAAGGTTCCTAAAGCTAGATGGTGCTTCAATGGGTTATCTTTGATCCTTGAAAATCTCCAAAATAAACCATTTAAATGTTGATTGATTGCTCAACATATGAGCTCAATGGCAAAGCCTTTTGGGTCTTGTAAGAAAGATGAAGATAATCAGCTTAGAGGAAGACAAAAAAGAAAAAGAAAAGCTGAAATGGTAGGAGAGAAGCAAAGCAATCGGTGGCAGCCGAAACAACAACAAAAGAATTGAAAATCTTCCTCCCTTTTGGACAAATTAGGGTTAATTAAAAGTCCTTTTAATTGTCCAAGAAGCCTTTGTGTAAATAAAGCCAAAAACAAAGTGAAAAGGACAGCTTAGTCATAAGGCTTTAACCACATCTTTATGTCCATTTCATGGACAACTCTTGTTCTCACAAGATTGGCCATGTGAATTTTCATTTAAAAAACCACTTTGCCATTTATCTCATATTTCAAAATAATTTAAACATTTGACTCAATTGCTATATAACTATACCATATAATTATATGCAATATTTTGTTGAGCCATAAATTTATATGACATGTCATACATATCAAATAAATTTGTCTAGGATTAAATTGTTATCTAATAACATTTATTCTAATACCATATGACCACCAAAATAATTTTAACACTTAAAATTAACTTTATCGTTATATTTATATCAGCATATGATATACTAGAATAATTTCCTTTTTTTAATCAAATCTTTTCTAATGTGAGCCATTGGGATCTATGTCATGTTGACAATAGAATTAAAACTCCTTTTAATTTTATACATCATAAGCAATATCTAGCAAAATACATTATGACTACTTAAATGACATAGATGATACGTATTATACACAAATCACGATCCTGAAGCAAAAATTGCCCATGTCAATTTTCTTGTCTCATAATATCCTGAATAAATGCAAGATTGGGATATGTCATTCCTGCCAATTTATTCCTTCTTGATTTCCAAAGTAAATCATAAATATGATTAACTCCTTAATCATATTGCATGCATACAATATTACTTTATCAAGCGCCCATAGATATTATTGCTCATATCTTATATGAGGGACAACGGTATTCTTGATGAACATTTATCCTCTATACAAGTCATGCATACTGTGGCATTATCTGTATAGCTACTTGTTACGGTTAACGTTGGACAATACCAACAACTATACATTTCTTATGTAAGAAAATGAACATCTCATACCATAGAATTCAAGACACGTATGAAACATTTCCTAATAATGTTTCAGTTAAGGTCTATTGAATACCATAATCTTGATTATGTATTTATGTGATTAAACTGATAATTCCTTATCGAATGGTTTGCAAAACATCACCATCATTTAATCCACACACTAATCTTTTAGTGGTCAATTAATATTTCATGTTAATTACTAAGATTAGTGACATTTCAGAGTAATCATTATTTTCCATTACAGAGTTCTACATTCCGAATCCTCAACTCAAATAATCCATAAATAACAAAAACTCATAGAACAAAACGATATAAACCGTCCAATTCATGAACATAACTGTTAGAATACAAGCATCCAATGATTGGCTTCTAGATCATAACATTAACAACTCATTCACTTTTCCCTTTTACTAATTTTATACAGAATACAAAAGATAATCCTCTATGCAATACAATATTCATCGGTAATCTTGGAAAGACATTAATGAATGGGAATTGAAGGGTCTTTTCATTATGTAAGAATGTTTTAGCTCTGGATAGCTTTGTGATTTTTTATGTGTTACTGTGTATTGGCTTTAAGATATTGTAGTGGTGGTATGAAAATGTGTTAATCATATTTGACAATCATGTGTATTATAGAAAAAATAGGCGGGAGTAAAATATATGTGGCTTTTATTGCATCTACACCTATTATATACTTAACATAGGAAGAGTGTGAAGCCATTGTTAATGAATTCAAGAATGTAATTGATTGTTGTCTCAACAATTTAGCAAAAGCTAAAAAGAAATACTCTCAATTTTATTAAGAAAGGCGATATGTTCAACATTAAAACAAGTTTTGTAATTTTTATCGTTATTATATTTAGTATATAACATAGATATCGTAATTCTGAGTAAATTTTTAGATTCTCTATATTGATTGTCCCAACTATATAATGACAAGATGAAGCTATAGATATCAATTACTAAGCCTAATATTGGTCAAAATTTTTATTAATGTAATAATGGAAATATGAGTATTGCCCTTATGTTTTTATTATCACATTATGAATATTTCAATTATAGCTTATATGATATTAATGTTATCGTTCAAATTTTAGATGTCTTGTACGCAAAAGGTGAGTTTATTTTTTAATTCATAGATATTTCAAATATTATCATAAGTATGATATTTGTGTTTTTATTTTTATTTTGTAGGTTCTATGTGACTATATATACTGGGTGTTTGATGCTTTTTAATATGAACCTGCACTGCAACAATATATGAAAGAGTAAAATAGAATGGGAATAAGTTGCATTTAATGGACCCTTATTTTGTACATAATTTGTTCTTATTGTATCTGATTATGAGAGATCACTTATTATTGCTTGATTATCTGATAGTCCTAGTTCTCATGTTCTTAGCATGTTGCCTATGCTCATTGCGAACATAAGAAATTTGTAATAGTTTAAACTTGCTGCTTTTGTACATTTAAGTTGGTATTATCAATATTTAAACAGGTTATGATTTTAGTAACTATATTTTTTAGCCTACATTTTTCTTTGTTCTTTGACATACTGGTAATGTTAATCTACCAATACGGAAATGATAGTTTCCAAAAGCAAAACTTTTTTAGAATGCAAAGCATAAGAGATTTTCATTAAGCTGGACATATACTGTGTGGAAATTGAGAATGGACATTATCCATATCCAAATCAATTATTCAAGATAGTCTAACATTCTTATCCATTTTCAAGCAAATTATCTAATACAATCAAACATCCCTATCATATCTAAATCACATAACAAAGTTTCAAATATATATTCATATCCATATCACAACACATAGTTGAAATACATATCGAAATCATAACACATATTTCAAGCATGGCTCATTTTGCTGGCAATTCACCATTATCAATTTGATATTTTTTTGGAGTTGACTTTTTAACCTTTAATTTATATCTCCTTCAGGTTGTAGTTGTTTTTTAAGCTTTTGTATTTTGAGAAGCTTGGGTTGGTTAGAACACCTAAAATTGACTTCCACCTTTTTTATAAAACATTCATAAACAAAAGGTATACTATGACCAATTACGAGTAAATACTAAATAATTAGCCAAATTTTGTAATTTGGTAACATACTGTAAATAGGTGTTCCCACTAAGTTCTCCAAGTTCTACTCTATATCCTTGGACGACTTGTATACGTATAAATGTTCATGATTTATTAAAAAGTTAATGGAAACCAAAATTAAAAATAAATATTCACTTACCACCCTCTTTTCCCTTTGTAAGATAGACGTTACAGTATTGGACCCTATAAATACTAATTGTCTACCTTTGCTTCTTACACCCAGTTAATGTTGGAGGTAGATGTTGGATTTTTTAATGGTCTTCCTTATTTTCTCTACATTATATATATATAGAATTTAAAGTGAATGAACGTATATCTAAAGAATATTTATCACAAACACAATTATAAATTAGCATATAATTACCTTGGCAATTTCAGGTTGTCTTTAAGGTTGGTCCTTATTTTTGCATCCTCTTTTATTATGACTAACTTCAAAACAATGTTGACATCTCATGAGTACTCTAACTTTGCTCAGCTTGTTTGGATTACATGGTTCTTCGACTTTATCCCTTGTTTTAGCCTTCTTAGGTCTTCTAGGCATCTTCTTAATCAAAGGAGGTAATATGGGTTGCAAGTTTTCAGTCTTCAGCCAAAATTTTGGACAACTAATGGATTATATGACGTACTAATAACTCTTTAAATAACACTCACATTTGTAGTATTATCTTCCATATCCATTGATATCCTCCCTTTGATTTGATATACAAGTAAATACATGCTTACATAGGATTCTTGTTAAATCCCAAAGTCTACACTGACATGTTTTTGCTAATAAATCAACAATGAACTTATCTGCAAAATGTGTTGCTTCGAACTTCAAACTTTCATTTGCCCTGATGATGCAGTGCCTTGCTTCCCATTGTGCAGTCTCTATCTTCTTTCTCACCCTTAGACATATTTCATTTGTGGATTTGATCATCATATCTCTTTTTTCATAAATTTGAGTCATTAAAGCAACTCATTTATCCTCTAACATATTAATTAGGCTTTTTGATCATGCTTCACAGACGAATCCATTAAATGTCTTTGATATATTGTTATGAAGAATCTTACACTTTGGTCATATACTAACAAATTTTTTCACAAAAGTCTCAGGATTCCTTACTTTGAAGTCATCATAAACCTTTTTTATACATTCTTCAACTGTTCCATTATCTCATCAAATTTCACTTCCGTTGTGTAATTAATCACTTGCCAAAATAAACTCTTGTATGTGTGGCCTTTATGCAACTTAGAACAGCTGGAATACATATATTGGACGCATTTTTGGTGCTCTACTTCTAGGAAGAGATTCTTCAATGCATCTACTAAACCCTAAAAAGATAAAAAAAGAAAACAGTATAATGTAAGTATAATACTTCAAAACTTGTATTAATAAATAGTAATGATATTAGAAATTTGACCTTTTGTTGATCGGTTACAGATGCCCATGAATTGCCATTAATGTTTAGATCATCACTAAGAAGACTTAAAAGCCAATGCCAAGATTGGTAATTCTCTCTCTCAACCGTATCCCAAAATATAAGGTACATCTAATTGTTTCCATTGTGCCCAACTACAGCTAAAAAAGCACCTTCAAGAAATGTCCTAAAAAACCATTCATCAAGCCCTATTATTTTTCTACAACCACCAAGGAAACCATACTTCAATGTACTAAATCCTACGTAAAGCCTCTTAATCATTGGTTGTCCAAACTTTTCATCAAGTCCATTTTGAATTATGAATTGGCCTTCTTTATTAGGCTGTCGCAATTCTTGTCCAAGAGATCATAATTTTACATAAGGTCTTTTTATTTGTAGCATCATAATAGCTTCCTATTTACCCTTATAACGTTGAGAATTAGTTACTTACAATGCATACTTCCTATGAAGATCTTCTATCATCTGGGTAGTTGGCCAATTCGGGTTCCTCATGAACTTGTGTATAAATTGATTTGCTATCCACTTCTTATTAGCTTGTTGTTTCCTTGAACTTTTTTATAAGTATGCTTATTTTCTAATATCTTCACTGCAAAGGTTTCTTCATTTCCAATCTAACTAGCATAAACCCTAAAAGGACAATGTGGATCATAAACAACTTCCATTCTCACACCAAATTTCGTATATCAGATTCATTTGTAATTGTATAATTTCTAATTGCATCCCTAAACTGAACCTCATCCTTAAACTCTATGCCAACTTTAAAGTAAAAATCTTTCAGGTCCACTTTTGGATTAAAAACAACATTTTTCTTCCTTCTGTCAAAGGCCTTGCACCTACCACCATCAGTACATATTGGTGATTGAACTCCAACATTATTGTCCTCAGACTCACTACAATAACCTTGTGAACTTTCTACTTCTCTTTATGAATTGTTTGAATAATTTTTCTCTTTGTTACTACAGTTTCCACTACTTTTAAACCCATCCACAACACTATCACATTCAAACCTAACCTACCTTCTTCCCATATTTCTTCTCGTTAGCTTTTGCAATAACATATTCTTCATCGTCAGTTGCATAAATTTCATCATCACCTATATCATTTTCAATTTCAGTAATCTCTATGACAACAAAATCTTCACCATCTTGTTCCACCTGAACTTGGAATAACCTCTCTTCGTTGTCGATATTAGAATCAATTTCTTCACCATCACTTGTAGTATTATCATAAACATGATCATAATAAATTTCAACATTATAGTTCTTCAATTCTTCTATGCGCTAAAGCATTAACAACATGTCCTTATCATGATGTAAACTTAACTCTTTCAAGCATCTCATTGATTCTTTTAGAAATTTGTAACACATAAATACAACTTTATGCTCTTTTCTTTTAATACACTTTTTAATATTAACATACTAAATTCATCAACATTAATATCCTTCTTTATTTTGATCACGCCTCCAACATATTTATTGTTTTCATTTCTTTCCAAGACCTCGTCATAATGAAACTTAAAATTTACAAACATCTACAAAGAATTTTTTTATTAGTATCCAACAAATCGAAATTGCAAGCACCTCATCAATCCAAAAAGAAAATTAAACCAAAACAGGTTATAAAATTTGATATAGAAAATAACAAAATACCAAAATTTGAAATACCACAATTTATTATAGAGATAACAAAATATGTAATTTAATAGATAAGTAGTTGAAATCCATACCGTCTTAACTCTTTACTTCACCTACTACAGTTTGCAACTAAACTCAAGTGGAAGCACTAATAAGGAAAATTGAAGGCATAGATGGAGCAGTGAAAATAACGGAAGCATTATGTTTTTTCTAAAAGGAAATGATAACCATCATTGAAAAATTCATAAAACATCCTTTAAAAGCGGTAAACCGTAGATTAATATACAATAGAAACTAGATGTACAAAAAAATTCAATTAATTATTAAATGTAATTCCATCGATTGACTCACAAGAACTATAGTGGGCAGGGCGAGCATGACAGTGATGGTGAACCTTTTAACAAGCGTAAGAGTGATAGTGAACCTTTTGATAGAGTGGTTAGAATATTAGATAGAATTATTCTTATTAGATATGCTTATATAAATTTTTTTTGAATACTTTACCTAGAAAAATGACAAACACAATAGCCTTAACTCATTTAGAATTAAGTAATCAGTAAATCTTTCCTACTCATAATTCATTTTTTATAATTTCTTTTAATAACCTTTGTTCCATCTCTAATTTTATTTCTTATGACTCACTATCTCCTTCCTATAGAGCTTTCTTGGCTTCCTTAGATTCTGTCTATACTATAGGGATGAAAGGAAGCTATTAATGATCTTAAGAAGAAAAATAGCTAAAAATCGAAGTTGGGAGCTTGTTGATCAACTTTAGAATAAAAAACATATAAGATGTAAATTAGTAGCAAAATAGTACAATCAGACTTATGTCATCGATTACTAAGAAACCTTTACACCTATAGTTAAGATGAATTTAATAAGAATTCTTCTATCATATGTCATTAATCTTGTATGGGATCTTAATAATTTGATGTTAAGAATGCCTCCAATATGGTGAATTACAAGATGTTTATAAAAAATAACAGGCACAATAAATCAAGACATAATTAACTAACCAAATTCAACAATCGAACCAAACAAGAGACAAAAATAAAAATAGTCAAATTCAACAATAAAACAAAAAATTAATAAAAAAGGGCATGCCTTTAAGAATAAAAAGAATTGATAAATGATTCAGAAGCAAGTAAAACAAATAAAAAAATTCAGCAACAGAACACTAAATTATTGGAAAGAATTTGATCTAGAGAACTCTACCTTTACTATTAACACTTAATAAATGCTAATTTGACTATAATTATACACCTATATTTGATGTATTATCAATTTTATAGTTTTGTTATATATTTGGTACTTAATTCGCTCCAAGTGC
>JAOQMQ010000003.1:10664047-10687128 GCA_027563845.1 Erythroxylum subrotundum
AACAAGGATAGAAAGATGTGGGAGCTCCAGTAGATATACATGGAGTTAAGGAAAGATTGAATGAGCTGCCATTTTCTTGCATAGGACATGACTTGTTCACCCACGACTGAGCACGTTTGGTGATTTTTTTAGGAGAGGGGTGCACTCCAAACGGTTTAGTCTTTTTGTAAACACAGGAAGGCCGAGATATATAATATGTGGATGTCGGTGTTTCATACCCGTAGCATCAACAATGAGAGGTTCCAATTGGCTGGCAGCTTTGGAGAGAATGAAGTGACTTTTTTGTAAGTTTATCACCAAACCTGAGTAAAGTTGAACATGTTGAGAGCGCACCTAAATGTGTGAATGAAGTCCATGTCTGCCCTGCAAAACAAAAGAAAATCACCTGCAAAGCAGAGGTTAGTTAAGCCAATGATACTATCAAAATCTTTAAGGAAGTCGATCTTCAAGGTATAGTTAAGTGAGCTGCATATTGTAGAGTAGCCCTTTAACAATTCTTGGACGATGAGTATATTGTCTCTGATATTTCAATCTTTCAATAATGCTCTTTGGTTATCACTGATCAAGGGAGCTATGGATGTCTTCAACCGATTGGCAAGGAGCAAGATATAGGTCAGTAATCCTCAAAAGTAGAAGAGTACTAAGGACCCTTAGGGATTAATCACAAGAAGGTGCGGTTAAGTTCCTTAAGTAAAGAGTTATTGCAGAAGAATTCTTTGACTGCACTCTTCGATCGTGGGCCACGAATGCTGGAAAAAATAGCCATTGAGGTCATTAGGTCCTGGAGCTTTCTAAGGATTCAAACCAAAAATTATCGCTTCATTCTCAGCATCCTCCACAGGCTTGGTTAAATTAGCAATCTCGGCTGGGGTGATTTGGGGAAGGTTGAGATGATTTAAATTTGTTTGGGATGCAGTTGATGAATTAGGCATACCAGTTAAGTATTTAACGACTTCAACTTATATTTCCTGGGGGCTGTGTAGAGGGATTCCTTCGCTGGAAGTGATTGAGTAGATTTTGTTGTGATTTTTCCTGGCTAGAATTGTGGTGAAGAAGAATTGAGTGCATTTATCACCATCTTTGAGCCAATTAACGCGAGCTCGTTGCTGGAGGAGCGATGAGTGGTTTTTCACAGCTTGCAAGTATTTAGAGAGATTTATTTTTTCAACATCAATCAGTGTTTGATCAAAAGGTGTGACAGCTAGTTGCTGTTGGGTACGATTGAGTGCAGTTCTAATGGAGGTAACAATGGAAGCGGTAGCTCCTTTGGTAGTGTTCAACAGCTTGAGCTCAGCTTTAATGATTTTCAATTTTTGTAGACAAGGAAATTGTTTGGTACCTACAATATAAGTCTCTACCCCTTTCCTGTAAGCCTCATTGAATCCAAGTTCATGAGCAAGAAAATTGTTGAATCTAAATGGATGGTGTTGTATAAGTTGCTAAAATAGGTTCTGAATGGCGACGAGGGTGTGATAAGAAAACAATGAATCTTTGAAAATAGCAACCCTATGAGGAAATCGGTGCTTCCAAAGATGGTAACAAGGGCTCTTGCAAGTTTCTTTTTAATAAACTAATTTGAACCTTGTCTATTTGTGTAGAAGTGACCTACTTGTTTGAGATTTGTTACCGCGATGTGTTCAACGCATTCTTTGAAGTCTGTGGACAAGTTTCGGAGGCTAAAACTCCACACTAAGGACCAAATATATATACACGACACTATGTCTGCATTCATCAGCGTATTTACACATACCAAATATAGTACACAAGAATACATCACCATGGAATTACGGGTAGATTGTCTGCAGCATTAAATGAGACAGGAATTATAGCAGTAAGTGGGCATTTGATGAGCACCTATTAGGTACATCTAAATCAATTAAAATTTATAAGAAAAGAACAGTAAACCAGCTTAGGATGCAAGTATTGGTAGCCTGCTAATTGTAGTTCCATATGCTAACCATGTAACCGTTTTTTCTTTTCTTTTGGACCATCCATTACAACTTAATTACAAACGTAATCACTTTAATTGGGTATCCTAGACATACCTACTCTTCTTTTCCTAGAGTAGAAAGGGAATTAAATATCTCTTAATAAAAAAATGATATAAAGGATTGCCGCTGAATTATTAAACCACAGACCTACAAAAAAACTAGCATGCCCTCGTACTTGTAAATGTTGATATTGTACATGGGTAGGCAGGATTTTTCATTCAGACTTGCCAAGTTTATTACTGGGATTGATCAGATTCAGTAAGATACTAAAAAATTTGCATTCCTAACCACTCTAAATAGTAGTGGACCTAGATCAAATATCACCAGATTGGTAAAAAGGACCTGCAGGAACCCAACTGGCATTAGCAAGCAAGTGTATGCAGACAAGAGTTACGAGGCAGAAATGTCTTTTCACATACTTTGAAGTAGTGTACTTCCGGTCCTCGACCTGGACTCAATACATACAATGGTTAAGTCGTAGACTCGATAAGCTTTTACGTGAAGTGTTTGAAGTCCTGGTACGTAAGCCAAACTTTATTCACGTTATGCTATGAAGTAGTGTTTATTCGCAGCGCCTCTTACTAAGCTTGTAGAACAATATCCTATATGCCTCTCAATTATATTCATAAAATTGTCGTAAAAAGCGCCATCAAAATAGCTAGATAAAAAGGAAAAAGGTGACCCACATATTTCAAGCCAACAGCCCACATGAGCAACAACTGGCACTTAAGATCGTTCTAGCCATGACATATAATGGAAGATCCACACGTTTGTTAGGCTAACATTGCCAGAGTTAGCATCATCACTACTCACTAACAAGTAGCGAAAATTCTGTGGCATGAAATGTTCCCGTGGGTTCTTCAACTTTGCTTACTTAACAATGTTTCAAACCTATTGCTCTCCACTAGTTTGATTGAAGTGCGACAAACCATTAACTTGGGGATTATTACGATAATAGAATTACCTTGCCTGAAGCATGCTAAAGATTTGAAAAAAGACAATTCGATTGAAAATGTTTTGGATAAAGTCGCGATAATTTTTCAATTTATTAACTATATGCAATATTATTTCATTTATTTTAAGATTAATTACACTTTTATTTATTATTCACAGATGAAATTAGATATTGTCAATATCGATAACCTTGTTGTTTCAAACTGTGTGACTTCATTGTTGAAACAAAAGACCAAGAATCGCCGTTATAAGTTGGATCAAATTTATAAATCTTTTTCTTTTGACGCGGAAGCAGAAAGACATGTTTCGGAACGAATGTCTCAAGAAAATTGGAATAATTTGTGATTATTGGACTTCTCCCAAAGTTCAATTTTTTTCTTTCCCTTCACATTTGCATTCATTAATCTTATTAAATGATTTAATGATTACCCAAAATTTTTTCTTTATTTAGGAAAAATGTGAGAAGACAAAAGTCAACAGAGAAAAAATGAAAATATCTCACAATCAAGGATCCTAATCATTTGTAGTCGTCCGAAATGAATATGTAAGACCTTTGTTTACAAGATATAATTATATCAATAAACATTATATTATTTATTGTGTCTTTTATTTTTCTTTCATAAAATAGAGTGAGAAAAAACTATATGGACAAAAGTGTAATATGATTACACTCTACAAAGTCACATTCACTATAAGGAAGGTCATGGGTGGATGTCAAAAGAAGCAAAAACTAACTATGTAAGTATAAAAATTTGTTTAAATTTTAAGTTTATTATTTATATAGTACTAACTGATAATATTTACATTGAATATTGGTTTTGTTTTATAATTTTAGAATAAGATACAAGAGTTGTTACAGAAATCAATGTCTGAGAGGAATGAGATCATTGTAGATAACATTTGCAATACCATACTTGGTACACACTCTAGTTATATCAAGCATTTTGGCTTGTCCCTAAGACAAATATTTTAAACTCATCAAGATCCATATACATTAAACATCTTCACGAGGAAAACAAGATGCTTAAGGCTAATTATAACATACTTGAAAAAAATTAGCCAAGCATGATAAGTACCTAAGAAAAAAATACTTGGCCTGGATCATAATAGCAGTAAAGATGAAAGTGAATGGTATTAATTAAATCTCCTATACTTTTTTCTTTTAATTCTTGTCTGTATTATAATTTAAAGTTTATAAATTTTCTCGGATTACAAATTTGAAGAAGATTCAACGATTAAGTGATTTGAATTATAATTTGTAAACTAGTCTCTGTATTTATTATTTTGTGTATAAGAATGGTTGAAGTTGTAATTAAAATCTTGTATACGAAGAAATTTAATGTTATTTTATTTTTATATACAATGCTTCAAATTATCAATTATTTTTGTATAATAAATTAACAAAAAAAATATCAAAACATTACATACAATAATATGGATTTAAAATGTTTAAAATAATTTATTTCAAAATGGTATAACATTTCGTTAAAATGTAGATAACAATTTTCATTACATTTTACAAAACGTAGCTACAAATATTTGACTACGTCTCTTGAAACGTAACTAAAAACTTTTTATTTTTTAGCTACAAAAAATAAGCGTAGCCAAATGTATTGGCAACAATTCCCCAAAATGTCGCTAATAGTTTTTCGTAATGAAAATAAAGTATAGGAATAAACTATGACCATTAGCACAAAACATCGCCTATATTTTCAATTATAGGGATTTGGTGATGTTTTAAGAGACGCAATTAAATTGTCCCCAATTCCTATTAGCAACAATTTTTGCACATTTAGTTATGATTATTTTGTAGCCAAAGTCAACTTTGTTGTAGTGGTAGAGCTAATCTTCATAAGTAACTCTTGAATACAAGCCATGGAAGTTTTGCCATGGAAGTTTTGTCCTAGTCTATTGTTTTACATCACTCTTATTTAAAGCATTGGTCCAGTGTTACAAGTAATTCAATAATAACGGCTGTTAAAGGGGAAATTCATCTGTTGCCTGTGTTGGTTAACCCTTCACATTTGACTCAACCTCCACAATTGAAAAAAAAAAGTCTTCGAGTGGTTATTTGAACATGTTCCTTAAATATCCTTGGTTGTAGGCCTTTAATTAAGGGATCTGCAACTGTAAGATCTGTCTTAATATATTCAATACACACTCTTTGTTTCTTAACTTACTCATTTATGGAAAAATATTTTAAACCCATATGTTTGTAGCAACTTAGTAATGGTGTTGACAACCCTAAGTCTTGAAATAAAGTTTTGCAGCCATAAGGTATGAATTATGGGCTTAAAACAAGCTAAAAATTATGTTTCCATAATGGGTGAACTAATAAAATTGTTCCTTTTTCTAATAGAAACAAGTAACCAAACGTTAATTTTCTTCTGTCAATGTATTTAGCAAAATTTGAATATGAATATTCAATAAAATCTGATAGATTAGATCTTTTATTCATGAGCATATAGTCCTTTGTTCCTTGAAGATACCTTAAGATTTTCTTTTATAGCTTTCCAATGATCTATACCAGGATTACTTTGATATTTGCCTAGCATTCCAACCACAAAGCAGATATTAAGTCTCATGTATGCTTGCAAATACATTAAACTACCAATTAAAAAGGCATATGGAATATATTCCATTCATTTACATTTCATATCATTGTTCAAACATTGCAATTGACTAAATTTATTCCTTTTTTTATATCGAGCAACCTCTACTAAACATTACTTCATATTAAATCTCTAAAGAATTCTTTCGATATAGTCATTCGGAGATAACCGTAACAATCATTGTGATCTAGTTCAGAATATTAAAATTCCTATCATATCGGATGCCTCTCATATCAGTTATTTCAAAATCCTTAAAATAAAATCTTTAGTATTTCCAAATTATTAGCAATAAGTAAATCAACATATAAAACTAAAAATATAAAATTATTCCCATTGATCTTTTAGTAGATATAGCGATCAACAATATTTTCTTGAAAACTAAGTGATGTTATGGTATCATTAAACTTAATATACCATTATTTGGAAACTTGTTTAAGTCCATGATTTCTTAAGTTTACACACCATGTGACGCTTTCTTTTTATGAAAAAACCTTTAAGTTGGTTTATATAAACTTCGTCCTTGAGATCATAATTTAGAAAGATAATTTTCACATCCATTTTATGTAACTTTAAATCAAATTGATCCACTAATGTCATATTTATTCTCAATGAGTCTTTCTTTGAGACAAGTGAAAAAGTCTCTTTAAAATTAATTCCATCCTTTTAAATGTAACCTTTAGCAACAAATGTAGCTTTATATCGTTCAATATTGCCATTTAAGTTACATTTGGTCTTAAAGACACATTTGTATACAACTCGCTTAGATCCTTCTGAAAAATTAACGAGGTCATAGACATTGTTTTACGCCATTAAATTTAACTTATCTTTCATAATATTAATTCATTTATCAAATTTGTCACTTTCTATGACTTATGAAAATGAAACAGGATCCTTATTAATATTATAATCAAATTATAACTCTTGTAAATAAACCACATAATCATCAAAAATAACTGATCTCCTTATTCTTACAAATTTGTTTAAGGTTATTCCACATGGTTCATTTATGTTAATTGGTTATAAAATAGTTTCTTCGTAAGGAGCTATTTCATCTAAATATTGTCCAAAATCATTTTATTCTTCCAATATTATGACAATGTTCATACAACAGTTTTAAGTGTATACATCTACAAGGTTTTGGATAATAAGGAATTACTCGTGTATACATCTACAAGGTTTTGGATAATAAGGAATTACTCATCATACTCCTAACCATATCCATTAATGTCTTATTACGCCTTTCTCCCACAACATTTTATTGAGGTGTGTCTACCATAGTATACTATTCACATATTCCATGTTTCTCAGGAAACTTTGTAAATAAACCTAGACATTGTTTTGATTCATCATATTTTCCATAATATTCACCACCTTTATCATATTTTAAAATTTTCATTTTTTTATCTAATTTCCTTTCAGCCTCCTTTATAAACACCTTAAGGGTATTTACAACTTGAGATTTTTCATTAAGTAAATAAACATATCCATAATATGAAAAATCATCTATAAAGGAGATAAAATACTTTTCTCCTACAAAGGATGTAGTATCAAAACATCAACATATATTAATGTATATAATTTCAAGGAGTAGAGTACTTCTTATGGCTCCTTTCTTGCTATGTTTGGTTTTCTTTCAATTAATGCAATTCAATCATATACCGACATCAGTAAAATCTAAATTCAAAAGAATTTTATTGTTTACCAATCTTTCTAATTTTGATATATGACCCAAATGCTTATGCTATAAGTAAGATGAATTATCATTCATTATGCTACATTTAGTTCTAATGTTATGATAAAAGAAATACGAATTAAAAAATTAGCATCAAATTTCAATTTATATAAATCATTCATAAGAATTTCACAACCAATTATATTTAAATAAACTGAAACAACCATCATCAAACTTAAAAGTAAACTTAATTTCATCAAGTTTAGAAAAAAAATTAAGATTATAGAAATTGAAGGTATATAAAGAGCTTGTATTAGATTCAGGTGATAATCAGTATCTAACATTAAACGATAAGTACCTACGCCTTCAATTGAGACCTTCTTATAGTTTCCCACAAATAGAAAGTTCTCATTTGAGTTTATACTTTAGATTGTAAGGAATCACTATATAATATTAGAAATATGAGTAGTAGCTCCAGAATCAAGCCACTAAGTATTAGAAAGAACTTCAGTTAGGTTTATTTTAGAACATATAAAAAGGTCTTATGTGCCTTTCTTTTCAAAACAAGCCTTACATTTCAAACAATCTTTTTAATAGTGTCATTCTTTGTTACAGAAAAGACACTTATATGTCTTTTGTTCCTTCTTCTCAACAATAGTACTAATCTATGTCTCTTTAGCAAACACTTTCTTCTTAAATTTCTTGGCCATTGGCCTATGAATCTTGTTAGCTCCTTGACCCATAAGGTTAATTGAATGAACTTCTTAATTCTTTAGCCTTGGTTCTACTTAAATGAACATAATAGACAATTCATTAATATTCCACTTGTCCTTTGTAGTGTTGTAGTTAATTTGAGAAGGTCCATACTCAGGAGGTAACGAATTCATAATAAATTTCACTAAGAGTAATTCATTAACTATCATACCTAAGGTCTTTAATTTTATTATAATATTTGTCATCTCTAGAATTTGTTACTGTATGCTCCTCTATGGTTATAAGTTTAGCCATTGGTGTACCATCAAGAGACTTGTGTGTAGAACAAAAATTCTCTTCTGTAAATTTAAGGTATTCTTTAACACTTTTAGTTTATGGAATAGTGGTCTTAATATTGTTCGCAATAGTCATTCACATGAAGTTAAGACATAATCTATTAGACCTTTCTCATGCTATATAGTTTGTCTTCTCAACCTCATTGCTCATATCTACAGTGGTGGCATGCTTTCCTTCTAACAATGCTAAATCAAGATCCAAAACTTATAAATGGAAATTAACTTGTTTACACCATTTAGAGAAGTTCAAACCATTAAATATGGCAATTAAAAAAAGCATGTGAATAAAGATCAATAGTAGCAAACACATAAATACTCAATAAATTATCATATTCAAATAATGAAACATTTAGAATACACTATAGGTTTCCTTTGGACAAACTCAACAATATATTATCATAAGTTTAATGTCATACAAACTTTATTAGGTAATCAAATAAAAACTCATCAAATACAATCAATATCTTTGGATAAATAATATATTTAACGAGTGAATATTGATTTTCCTCTATTATATTTTTAGTTAAAAAGTATTAATTAACCTTTGGGTAAATTATTAAATTCTATCAACTAATTAATGTTATTTATCAATATAACTAATTTAATAATAGGCATTAATATTTTATAAATAAATGACTATTTATACACAAAAATCATTTAATTAGTTTGTCACTTTGATGACTAACAAACTGTCCTTTTTATAATGTCATATATAAATTTAACTCACAAAAATAGTTTTAAATTTCAATAATAAAATACGTAGAGCTAACATGAGATTATTGATAAAGTAAATAAGATACATATCATGAGAATAAAACAAAATATGAGAATAAAATAAAACATATAACATTTAGTGATGAGACGAAAATAGTGTACATGAATAATAAACATTAATATTTACTTGGATTGCAACAAGTGCTTGGAAGTATGTAAAGAATCCTAAGGTCAAGTTGTCTTTCAAGATTTATTCCAAAATGGAAAGAACCCCTAGAAATGATTATATTCTACTTTTGTATGGCAACATGTGAAGATCTTCCTAAATAGTGGTTTGTAGAAGTTAATGTTTTTAACTTTAGATAAGAAACAAGCATCATGATTTGACTTTATAAAAGGTAATAACATGTGGTCCACCAATCACCTTCTCATTTATCTTTTTAAAAACTACTAAATGTGGTAAATAGAATCCTACTCCATTTAGAATGTTGCTCTACCCAACATAATAAAAAAGAAGGTACAAATGGTTTACATAGAAAGGATAATATTATCACACTTTAAAATGGATAAAATAAATTAACCTATGAACCAGGGCCAAACATAATCGAGAGTCCTCTTGCTCTTATTATTTACTTACTCAATAAACAACACCATATGCACAAGTTGTATATGATATCGAGATTATTTATTAATATTTTTAAGCCAAACACTCAAATATTGGTAACCATTGTCAAAACAATCATAGTAAACTAGATGGACAAAATGTTTATTCAAAATAGTGGTTCTGATACCATATGTAAAACATAATCATTTTGATAAAAAAAATCAAATTTGACGTTCATAACTTTAAGATCTTGAATAAACAATTGTTATAAATAATTAAGGAATAATATTATGTAACTAATACGAAAGACATCATTATCATGAAGAGATTAAGAAGCTCCACTGTATCCTTCATTAAAATTGGTTTCTCTCTCTTAACTATCCTTTTATTACAGAGAAATTGATATAAACCTTTATGTAACCCTAATTAGTAAAAAGAGGACCAATTTATATATTTATAAATTTTGATCTAGCACATTCATCAAATGACCAAAATAAATAGTTACTATTAGATATATGGCCACTAATCGAGCCACATACTAACATATTGTTCTAATACCACTATCTTATAATGAAGTAATAGTTATATGATAATATTATTCTTCATGTTAGCATGCTAAATTTGTTAATCTAGAATTGAAATGAGAATTAAAACAACTATTAAATATAAGGCAAAATGGTCAATAAGACACTAATGTTTGAACCACAATTCAATTTAGATCCTAACGTTTCAATACATACAAAAAGAAACCTAACATTTACAAATGTTTAAAAAGAACTCTAACTTAACATCTTTGTTAATCCTCTATTAAAAAAATACGGGTGACATTAACCAAGGATAGATCATTTATGTTGTGGTCAAATTTTGCTTCTATCCTTTGATTCCTCTCACTTTCATAGAAATAAAAGTTGACAGAAAATGCTTATTTTTAAAACGGATCTTAACGTCCAAGTTTAAGGCAATATATATTTTGTATTACACACTTAAATTTTTGTATTTTGTGAAAAATTAAAATTTTTCATTAAAAGTCTTAAAATAGAATAAAATTACAGATGCTCTCTTTTTAATATAACAGCAATTGATCCTCTTAACCCACAAATTCTCATTTTCCTTATATATCTTCCATATATATTCTTGGCCAACAAAACTTTACTCGTTCTCTTAATAGAGGTAATGCCAAGTCCCCCATTCTCATATGGGGGTATTAACTCTGTTGTAAAACATTTGCAAGAGGAACTCCCTTAGCAAGTTATAATGCAGACAACTCCTTTGCAACTCTTTATATCACTCCATGATTCATATAAGGACTCCTTATTGTTTTGCTAGAAATTTGTAATTTCCTTTATGAGCCTCATTGTCTTTATCAAAGGGAAGTACTTAGTTAAAAAGGATTGCACTAGTTACTCCCATGTTGTGATGTTTGCTGGGTTGAGTGAATTCTTTATTATATTTTTTTAATATAATAAAGAATAGAAGGAATAAGAATATGATTATTTCCTTAAAGGATGAGACTGACTGTGTAATATAAGATCAAGACAAACACAAGGAAATGGTTGTCTTATATTTCAAGAAAATTCAAGGCACTTCAAAAGGGGTTAGTTCTTTTCTAGAGGAACTAAAAGTCTCTATTAAAGACTCAATGCAAGCTCATCAACTTGAGATTAATTAAGAAGGTCTCCATTTAAGAAATAAATCTAGAAAGCTCCATCTCTAGACCAACCTTAACACATACCCTAATAAACCCTATCCTTTTAAGGGAGGTCGTGTTCTCATCTAGACTTACTGGTTTCCTTACATCGTGAGGGATATAGCTTAACACCAAATAGGACCAGTACTCAAGTAGTACATTATGGAAATTTTCCCATAAAGATATATCAATTTAATTAAATGTAATTATAAATGTATACAAATAAGTGTCATAAAATAAAATAATATGTGTCATATCCTAAAAATATATGTAATAAGCATATTCATAACAAAACACTTAAACACAAAATAAGTATAGTAAAGCTCCCCGAGTCCTTCAATTTTGAAAGCATAATAACAACAATAACAACAATAACAACAACAACATCAATTATTATTATTATTATTATTATTATTATAAGAAGAAGAAGAAGAAGAAGAATAAGAATAATCTAAAAATTAATAATAATAATAATGATGATGATGAGGAGGAGGAGGAGGAGGAGGAGGAGGAGGAGGAGGAGAAAATTAATAATAATAATAATAATAATAATAATAATAATAATCATCATCATCATCATCATCATCATCATCATCATTATCATTAGAATTGGTCTTTTTGTTAGTTATTCCTTTGTCATTACAATTTTATGTTTTCAAATCAAATATTAAAATACATCATCATTAGAAATTCTTAGGAATAAATCAATGTCTCGACCCGGAATCACATCGGACACATAACAACCGCTGCATACCCAGGCTAAGGATACTCACAATACCCTTAACTCGACTATGCAAGGCTAACTAAATATCCTTTGAAAATATTAGGACAATACAATGACTGTATTTTGAAAATCCCAAAACTTAATTAAAATACCTGTAAATCAGTTTTAAACGCACTTCTATATTCACATTTAAAACTTTACCATAACTTCTGGACTTTTAAGTCCACTCAAGAGCAATCTCAACAATAGTACAAAAGGATTATACATAAGGTCATTTACAAACCACAAGACAGTCAAGAGTAAATTTACAAAATCATAAAGCATATCAACATAACCAACTTAATAAAAACAGTTCATGAGTCACTATACAACAAGAGTACAAAACAGAGACTACTCACGTGCAGTAATGGCCCAAAAATGTCAAACCGCATGATACACTCAAAGCTTCAAGCTCACCAAATTAACCTGCATGGTTGGAGAGCGGAGGGGGTGAGTACACTATATACTCAGTGAGCAGGAAAAACATATATTGCAAACAGAACCCGATACACACTAAGACATTCTAGATAATGTAAGGACGAGTTTTTCACGCATCTAGCATGCACATAACCACCTATGAAGTGAGCATACATGACATAGAAACACATAGGCCTAGCCTATGACTCAACATATACTGGTTAGGAATCATATAGGCCAAGCCTATTAATCACTTATCCAGTGAACATAGGTTCCAGCTCCATTACACAAAGCAGAAAAGCATCACAAGAATAAATCAAATCTCGTCAGGAAAACAAAATTCAGAATAGGCCAAAACAATCATGTGTGTCGCCACTAGTTGGCCAAATTAGTGCGCACACCCACTGATTCCCAGTGTTGGCTCAACTTTCATCTATGGTGAGTCTGGACTATGGTCAACAAGAGCGTCATGACCTTATGTGATGACCTCGTTGGTGACCAGACCTCTAGGTGTAGAATCACCTACAAGTCCTGTAGAAAGGTGTCAATACGGGGACTCGACTTTTATGCACCAGCGTCAAGGATACGGGGGTCGCTTAATCTGTTATGCCTAGTACACGATTGACCAATCATTACCTCACCAATCACAAAAATCATATACAAATATTAAGTACTAAAATCAAGGCATCATGCCTTTATTTATTAGCCCAATCAATAAAATGGAACTTTGTCATGACTCTAAGCCAACAGAGAAAACATACATGACTCGGTTATGCATATGAAAGTTTCAAAACATTATTTCATGCAATAAAAGTCATATTTGGCACTTCAAGTGCAAAGTTGTTCAAAAATGTAGTTTCAAAAAATAAAACGTTGTCCTTTGCACTTTAAGTGCAGATTTGTTGACAACAATATCATTTCTCAAAATACGTAATAAAAACATCAGTTGCACTCCAAATGCAAAGTGTTATTCAAAACATTGTCATTTATTAAATACACAAGTATACTAGCATCTATTTGAGGTTCAATTCTACCATGCATTACCTAGGTTCAAAATTCACATACAAGTCATCATGCATGTCTTGGGATGTCCTAATCCCATTTGAGAGATATGGTTTCCCCAACTCACCTCAAAAGAAGATGTACACTCCCTTGACTTCAACAATCCTCAATACGAACTCCTTTATCCACAGCTCCCGAGCCTTTATACATATAAATATATAATGTATTTACTACTCAAACATGTATCTCATATTCATACACCAACACAACCAAATTCATCCATAAATATTATTCTAACATATGTCAATAGGTCAATAATTCACTTACTAATTTAGCTCAATGTCTCCTCAACCATCAAGCTAACCTAACCTTATGTGCAATGTTTACTTCCTTTTCTTCCTAATATTCCTTTATGAACAAGTTGTCTTCTTTTAATCATAACTCTCTCTAAAAAGATTCAAATTCCATGATTCTTATGCCTCCCGAAACTAAACTTCCATTAGTCTTAATATATTTAAAAATTACACAAACATCATCCCCTTTTAAAACATAATCTCCATCCAAATTATTTCCTGTTTCTAGTAAGAAACAGACTAGCAACCAATACTCAACCCTCAATAAATCATTATCAATACATCTCCTATCAAAACTGTTTCACAGAAGCATTAATAAGACATTAATAATCATTTTTCATGTTTTATATTTTCACTAACTCGGACTCTAAGGTCCTCAAAAATTAGGAAATAATACAAGGTTCCTGCACAAGGGTCTATCAAAGGCAGTATTAGGAAAACAAGGATAACCAAGCTCTAGTCACTATTTTTTCAAGCCACTTTCACAGAGGTCAAGCTAAGATCTATATCTACAACTTTCATTCTTTGAGTTTCTTCAGATTCGTGCTCTAAGAATATGAAAGATAGATCAAAAGAGAAATATGAAATTGAAATCAGAATTTTAACTTACCTTAATAACTTCTTTCCGTCTCCTCTTCTCTTCCCCTTTTTCTCTCCTTCTCTTCTCATTTTCGGTTTTCTCCCACTTCTAGCCTTATGGTCGACCTTCACTCTCACTTCTATTGCATTTTCATCCATTTTCTCTAGAAAATTCAAAGGAAGTTAAACTAATCCATATATCACCATTCCATTGGTTCATATGTCTCCATTCTATTGGTATATATTTTATCCTTCTGTTGGTCCATATGTTACTATTCTTTTGGTCCATGTATCACTTACTTTAGGCTCCACATGTCACTCATTTAAGCCTCCATATGTCACTACTTGTAAGGCTACACATGTTACCAATTGTAAGGCTACACATGTCACTAATTGTAAGGCTATATATGTCATCATTTGTAAAGCTACGCATGTCACCATTCTATTGCTCCACATGTCACAAGTCTAAAGTGATTTGCCACAAACTTGTCATCCATTTAACTAAGCCATTTGTCACTTATTCCCAATGCCACATTTCACCATTTCATAGGCCTAATCAACCTAAATTCTCATATATCAATTTGTCTTGCTCTTTAACATTTTTCTTAGACTAAATGCACATATCACCTCATCAATTACTCAATTGTAACAATAAATTCTCAATTCACTAATTATAATCCATCAGTTTATGTTATTGGTAAATCAAAATGCAAAACATTGGGAATGCACATTCATATCACATTTATTTTCGCTCCATACCCCGAAATATGTCAATTGAGTGCATATACTATCTTATAATGTTTTCTAAATCATGATTCATATGTGAATAAGAATATTACGCATGTGAATGAAATGCACCTCATAAATTCTTAAATGAAATAACTCATGTGACTCAATCTAACAGTTTAATCTCTTAATAATTTTAGGAGGCAGGATATTACAATCAAACTAAGTAACACATATTTCATTCCATTCCTCATCTATTCTATTCCTAAGAATAATCATTTCATTCTTTATCTATTCCAACGAGTGAACCAAACACCCTGTTAGAGTTTAACGAGCATTTTTTAATAGGGATGACAATGGGTCAATCTACGGGTCAATCTTGCCAATTTTTTTTAAAATAACTTTTTTAAAATTAAAAGTATAAAATAACGTTTTTTTAATTAGGTCCTGGTCTAAGTTGTCCAGGCCCAGGACTATCCAAGACCGACCTCTTCTAAACAAAACGATGTTGTTTTGTTTAGAATAGTTAAGTCTCAGGTTAGTCTAGGCTTGGACCTAACCTATAAGCCGAACCATTAAAAACACCTTAATCTCGGCCCATCACTAACTTATAGCAAATTGCCATCCCTATTTTTCAAAAGTTTCTAAATGAACTCGGCTTTAGACGAAATGAGCATCCAAAGGTCCTTGGCCTTTTTCTCATCAAAATCTCTGTTACTAGCTTGCTTTTATGTGTAGTGTCCTTATACTCGAACCTAGGAGCTTGACCATGCATAGGAGGAATGGACACTAATCCTCCATTATGGGTTCCCGCCACCAGTGCTCCAGGAATTCTTGAATTGTTACCAGCATTCCCGGGATTAGTATACACAAGGAGGTATACTTGTAACTGTCATTCCTACTCTTCCCACTCCCATAATAGCAACTAAAACTATTGCATGTTTCTTTGCTAACATGTAGGCTACTTGTAACGTATCGGGGTTTGAAAGTTTAATGGAATTTTCCAGGATCTATCTCAATCCCTTCATGAAAAATCCCAATAGGTATAACTTAACAACAAAATTTAAACATAACTTTTAGGATCGAATGTGTATTATTAAAACTTCTCACTTATGGATCAATTCTTTATTTTCACAAGTTTGGAAGATTTTTATTGTTTTTTTAGAGTGTGCAACAAATGTTAATTGTTCTTAGCAGATGAAATCAAATGTTGAATCCTAAAGTTATCAGGTGTTTCTAATATTTATCATCTCCCACTCGATTCAGTTGACTAAGCATTTTATAATTTCTCGAATTTATCCAATGATCCGTGTGACCAGCATATCACGAGAGTCATTGTCATGTATCCATTAGGAATATATGACATTTTGATTCTTAAGTAGATTGTGTTTGCTATACCCTAGGCCATATCTTATTTTTTAATTTCCTTTGATCTCATTAATCTTATCATGTAAAAAATGAACTCAATTCTCTTATTAAAAGTCGGTGACCAACTTTGAATATATAATTTTTTTATAAGAGTTACCAATCAAAATAATCTTCCTTTATTCTAAGTTCACTTGAATTGAATTTAATTTGATTTCTTAGAATTGTCCCATAAGATCTTGTCAAACATAATCTTATGGCAACATTCTGAAGTAACAAACTTTAGGGTCTGTTCGATTATATTTTTTCTTTGGTTTTTTGTTGTTATTTTCATTAAAACAAAGTCGTTGTAACCTGTTTAGTTGAGTATTGTTGCCATTTTTTGTTTTCAAAAATAAGAAAACCATAACAACTTTACAAAAACAAAAAAAATCACGCTTTCATATGCTTTTGAAATAGGTTTTTTTTCATACAAACAACTTCACATCTAGTTTCTCTATCATCGTCAGTGTTTTTAGCATCTCTAGCATCTTTAACGTCTTTTGTGCTCCAATTTCTCCATTTGAAGTATACCCTTTTCCTGTTTTAGATGCTTTTTTGTTTGTTCCCACATTTATTGCTTCATTTAATGCTGTTACTTTTGGGTTCTTCTTATTCTTTGCCTTCAAAGATTTCTTTGCAACTAGAAGTCAATAAAAAAAACCTACTACCTTCATTGCCTTCTCTTCTAATACTTGGTCATCTCCATCTCCTAAAATAACCATTTCATCAAAGCCTTCAAAAATCTCATAATTACTGTGGAATAATTGAAAATAAATATGAATTAATGTAGCATAATTGAAAATAAAATGTTAAGCTAACTTCTCTGTCCTTTAGCTATACCTTGTTGTTTTCTTTCACTTCTTATTGACATTGTGCTTATGTGTGATAAGTTACTCTTGCTTTAGACTTCTATTATTGTTCATAAGGTTGTTTACACGGCGAAGATGTAGATTCATACACGGGTTTCTTTACAAATTTCGTCCTCTTCCTGTTGTTCATGGAGTCTAACTCTCACAAGGCCTCTCTTCTACATTCTCCTCCATTGAATATATTAGTTATAACCAAATCTTTGTCACTTCCAAGTCCACTTCTCCTCGTCTTTAGCTCAGTTTAAATGATTTGATCCTTGCAAGCTCATGTCCTTTATTCCTTATTCTCACTACTGGTTCTAGTAGTGGTGGTCACAGCGATTAAGATGAAGATGGTAAACTATCCACTGATTTGTTCCCAGAGAGGGAACTATCAGCAACAAAAGTATTTGTTCATGTTGGGGTCATGAACTTGGTAGGTTGCTGGTTTGGAGCCATACCTATGTGTCACAGTGCAAATCGGTTCGCAGGGCAATATAGGTTCGGTGCGAGGAGTGGTGCATCGGTGGTGTTTTTGGGGATAGGAAAGTTGGTAAATAGGTTGGTGTTTGGGAACTCAATTGTGAGGACACTAAATCAGTTCCCAATTGAGATTCTTGTGGCACTTTTGTTGTTTACTGGGATTGAACTGGCTATGGCTTACAAATAAGTGAAAATGAAAAAGGAGTCTTTTGTTGTATTGGTGTATGCTGCTATTTCATTGACAGGGTCTAGTGCTGCTCTGGGATTTGGTTGTCAGATTATGCTCTATCTTATCCTGAAATTCAACAGCATAGAGTGTTCATGTTGTGGATTGTCCAACGTTGAACCTAAGTCACCAATCTAATGTCGTTCCTTAACATTCCAATGTATTTAGTCTACATAGCAATTTATAGTTTTGTTTACGTTTCACTGAAGCCTTCAACCATATCACCCTTGTGGTTTAGAAATTTATCATAGACACTCTTGTGTTTTGTATAACTCTCTTATGTGGTTTAGAAACTCTCGTTTGCACCACTGTAGTTTTTATAACTCTTATAGACACTCATCCAATTTATATAATTTCTATAGACATCCCTATGGTTTGTTATCCCTTTGTATAAACATTTGACATCCATAAAACATAATACCCTTATCAAAGAAAAATTGACATCTAAAACACCCAACACCCATATATAATACCATGTGCATGATATTTAACTTAATAAAAATGTATCAAAATTGAGATATTGCTTCCAATGTTAATATGCCTCCAAACAATTAAACTAATACAATCTGCATGTGTTAAAAATTTGCATAAAAAGAATTTGAAGGTGAGCATATTGTTACAAAAATAAAAGGCAGGTGCAATAACATAAAATTGTTATTTCTTTTATCTTCACTGGTACCATTTATTATGCATTAATTCTATTACTTACCCTCAGAAAATCAAAAAACAATAAGATAAGTATAAAGGCATAAATTGCCACCAACTATTGTGCTACTTACTTAAACAACCTATCATGTACTGCTTCTGTTACTTTTCCTAACAAAAAACAAAAAGACAATTGTTATAACCAAATATGAAAACTCTGTATGCCACCTAAAGTCAATTTCTTATGGCCTTGTATTATTAGTCCCATTTTTCTGCCTTCTGGGGTCTGACAACTTCCTTTATGAATTATGGAGACTCCACTTCAATATCATGAGTCTCATCTATTTCAACTCATTAATTTTCATATAAAAACGGTTAAAATCAAGAAAAATAATGTATACTTAAGTATACATGTAATTACAATAAGTAGTGAAGTTCACCTAGTATTGGGAACAACTAATAAACATATACTTACCTTAGACATGTATATGGATTACATGTTAGATGGCACCATAAAGTTGCATTTGGTTTGGTTATTCTGAAATATTACATTTTCATGACTTCTTTCTTTGATAGGTATTCCATAGAAATTGTGCTAAAAATGAAGAAAAAAAAAGGAAAAGTGAAAATGAACATTTAAGTTCTCAAGTGAAGTATAATATCACTTCAATACAACTTCGAAGTATATATTAGAAGCAAGATGAAATTGCTAAACAAATGTGGAATGATTATATTAGTTCTAATTTATTGATGTTTCTTTTTGTAAATGATAGTATGAAGAATTATAATATGATGGGCATCTTTTATTGATTAGAATGACTTAATATGATTTTCTAATTCATATAATTTTATTACATATAATTAATGTGAAATTTTTTTAATTATATTAATTTGCATATATTTTATTTCAAGCTATAATGAAAAATAATTAAATTAAAAACATAATATATTATATTAAAAATTGTTAACATAAGAGTATAATTACAAAAATAAAAATAAAATGATAAAACCAAACATATTTTGTTTTTAGTTTTTATTACATATCTCAATCAAATAAGTTTTTCAGTTTTTATATTAGAAATCTCAACCAAATAGGTTTTTTAATTAAAAAATTAAAACTAAAAACTAAAAGCCACAATAGAAAAATAGAAGTATATCTTTCATATCATTGTATTTGGTATATATATGCTTAGTTTTATAATGAAATTTTGGGCCTTTAGTGTAAACAATTACTCTTGACTATCACAATTGGTTATTACTGGATCAGCCTCATTCTTAATGACTCCCAAATTTAAGAATCATCTAAGTTGAACAATTTCTTGTACTGCTACTAAAAATGCTATAAGTTAAACTCATATTGCAAATAAGGCAACAAATGATTGTTTCTTACTTTTTATACATCGTTATTAAGTAAGAAAATAAATTTAGAGGTAGATTTTTCCTCATCTAAATTTGCTCCCTAATTTACATTTGTATACCCTTGTATACATAGGTCGTTGCCTTGAAAACTTAATTCATAATCAACATTAACTTTTAGATACCTCAATTTCTCTTTATTGCTTTCCAATTTGCTTGTCCTAGATTTGACTAATATCTTCCCATCATTTCAATAGCTTAACGAATATTAGGCCTTGTACATATCATTGCATACTAAATTGGAATAGGGAACTTTCTTCATTTGTTCCCTTTCTTGTGGTGTAGATGGGCAAAACTTCTTACTAAGACCTTCACCTTTAGTAATAGGGTTTAATTAGTTTGCGATCTTGCATATATAATCATTCTAAAATTTTTTGAATATAAGTTGCCTAAGAAAGTGATAATTATCTCTTTGAATGATCTCTTAAAATCTTAACTATAAGAATATATGTAGCTTTACCTATGTATTTTATCCCAAATTCGCATTACAACTAGTTTTTGATTTGCTTGACAAACTCATAATCAGTATAAATGATCAAAATGCATTCATATATAAAGGTATAACCACAAATTTATCTTTGGATCTCTTAATATAGACACAATGACCTTCATCAAGAATATGAAAATCAGATAAAATAATTACATTATAAAAACGAATGTACCACTACTTCGAGGACTGCTTCAAATCATAAATTGATTTTAATAACTAACATATTTTTTATTCTTTGTATGTCCTATTGAAGCGTACAAGTTATTTCATATAAATTTCTTCTTTAATTCTCCATTTAAAAAAGTAAACTTTACATCCATTTGACGTATTCTAAGATACAAATTGGCTATTATAGCCAAGATTAGAAAATTTAAAGCAAACTTCAATAAGTGAAAATATCTCCTTATAATCAATTCTCTTTTATTATGTATATCCTTTAATCATGAGGTGTGCCATGTATCTTTTAATACTGTCATTAGTGTTTTGTTCTATTTTGAGAACCCATTAATTATGCTCATTAGGGAGATTAACCAAGTCCTATATTTGATTTGAGCTTAAAGAAGTCATTTCTTCTTTCACTGCTTTCATCCATTCTTTTTTAACATGACTATTAAGATCCTTATGTACATTTTTGGCTCATCCTCTTCTCGTAGGATAGTCATATGAATTTTCCTTACAATTTTAAAATGATGTTGGGGAATTATTTCACGATCACTATTTCATAAACAAGGTTTATGAGAAACAGAATCCTGAACGTCTTGATTACTCTCATTGGGATCAGATACAATAGGTAAACTTTTAATGGGTTATAACCTTAATTGTTCTTGAGTTAATTCTTTAAGTTCTAAACTTGATGATTCCCCATAATAGAATCATTATAATTAAAATTCTTATATAGAAATAGTTCTTTTCTTATTTCACCTTGCTTTGGAAAGTCATTGTCTAAAAATGTGACATCTCGTGATTCAAATTCAGTTACTCCTTCGTTACCTCATTCACCATGAACACATTTTTTTATTGTTCAGAGTATCAATACTTTTCTTCCCTTTTAGGCCTAGTTTCCTATATTTGTAACAGAGTTTATGAATGTAAGTTGCACACCCCACAGTTTTGGGCTTGTCTTGCTAAGTTTGCTACTTATCTATAACTCATAAGGAGTGTTCGTAATTAATTTTCTAGATATTTAATTAAGTATATAAATGGCTATAAGCAATGTATCACTTCAGTAGGTAATTGGTAATAGCAGCGTTACGTTAATTGGTAATAGTAACGTCACATTATGTCTTTCAACGATGCCATTTTGTTGTAGGATTCGAGAAATAGTTAATTATCTTTCTATTCATTTTTCATCATATAACAACTTGAACTTATCAAACAAGCATTCTTGTCCTCGATCAATTCTTAATTCTTTTATTCTATTGTCTAATTGATCATCTACTAAATGCCCTCGATCAATTCTTATTTCTTTTATTTTATTGTCTAATTGATCGTCTACTAAATTCATATATTTTACAAAACAATTTTATATTTATTTTATTATAATTTTTACTTAGTTAGTACATATGATTTAATTTTATATATTTTTAAAAATTAGACTATGTAGCAAAAATGTGAACACTTAAATGAATTTTCAACGTAGACTCGTAGAATTAAATTAAGAATAATTTTTAAGCAAAAAAGGGAATTATGTTTATTAAAATTTTTTATTAAATGATGTGAATTTAACAAGTATAAACCTTATCTCAATAATCAAAAATGGAAGTTTAAATCTTGTAATAAATAATGATCATTTAGAAATCCATTTAACTTTACTTTGGATTTAAAGGTGACAAGGAAAAAAATGGTATTAACATTAAATAAATATAAATGTAAAAGATATAAGCATCTTTTACAGCTTCAGAAATTGTAGAAAAACTCCTTGATGTTTAAAATTCTCGAACAAAACTCCTTCTAGTTTTAAGTTTTTTAGAATTTTTTTTTTAAACTTTAGATAAAAAATAACTACAAAATATATGTTGTTGGGACCCGATTTTTGGAACCGGACCCCAACCGAAAAAACGAAAAACGGAAACCAAAAGCGAAACAAAAGAACGGATCCTAAACCCGAAAGTGGGCCAAAACAAAATGCGAAAACCAAAAGAAATCGAAAGGCTCAGAAATCATAAAGCGGAAACAAAATAAAAAGCGGAATCTAAGGAACGGATTCACAAAATTCCGACATCCGAAACGAGTACCTTAAAAAAACACAGCGTTGGAAACCATACGACACACTCGGCCTAAACTAATCCAGATACAAAACGGTGTAATTTTTTTTCATTCTTTAATCAAGCAAAAATTTTATTTCCCCTTTTGAATTCATCAATTCTATAACCTCAATTCATTTTATCCCTCATAAGTGAAACATAACCATCAATTTAAACAAAAACTTATTTTTCTTTTGCCA
>JAOQMQ010000003.1:10687228-10706225 GCA_027563845.1 Erythroxylum subrotundum
TTAACTATATTTTATTTTGTAATAAAAATTATTTATGCATATAAATATTATTTAAAATATATTAAACAATATGTAAAACACAATATATTAATTAGTATATAATTTTAAACTATATAAAATATAAATAAAAATATATCTAACCAAATCTTTTATATGGAGTATAATATAAGTAAAACTAATATAAAAAAATAAATATTAAAACATATAAAAAAAGTCAAATAATATTATATAATCTCAAAATAAACGTGAATATGTGTTTGTGGGTATTGTGGGAATTATGTATAAAACATAAAGGTAAAAAGAACTAAAAAATAGGCTCATTAATTAATCTGAAAAATTTACCTGAAAAAGTAGTTTTTTGAAAAGCATCAAATTAGAACTTTTCAAAAAGTTGTATTTCAGCTTTCAAAAAAGTCATTTATATGAAAAAAAAAAGGTGCTTTTAGATTTTACAGCCAAACACTCAGTTTTTATAAAAACAACTTTTACAATAAAAAAAAGTACTTATTTACTTTCCAAAAATTGAACCAAACAAACACTAAATGTAGGTTGTCCTGTTATAAGAACAGAAAAGTTGTGAGCTTTTGGAGCCGTGGTTAGGTTTTTCACCCAAAGCTCAAGCTAATCTTAATTGTAACAGGGCTGTATCATGGGCCATTCGCTTCTGGTCCAATACTAATGGTAGAATTTGCAGAGGTTGAGGTTTCATGGGAAATAGGAAAAGGCCCATACATCCCATTGACCCAACATGAACAAATAGGTCTTGGTAATGCGTAGTATTCTGATTCTTTTAATTACTAACCATCCAGCTTTAAACTTATCGTTGGTTTGGTTGGCACTGGGCACAGTGAGAGGGGTCTCACTATCACTCTCACAAACAAAAAGATTCCGGTCATCAGGTGATCTACGCTTCTTCAATGTATATGAATATGCTTAATTAATCGAAAAGGTTTTAAATTTAAAGGCACTATTGCAGACCTATGTTAACTTATAACTGATTACTGCTCCTGTCTTTTATATCTTTTGCACAGCTAGTTCCTCTGCTATGTGTCGACTCTATATTGTTCGACGAGATGCCTGAACCATGCTTTCGTTTACTGCTTCTCCTATTAACTTCCGTTTTTGGCCTGATTTCTTCGCATATTTGAACACCTATTACGTACCAGTTTCTCTTTTCCACTCTAATTCCACAAGATATCAGAGGAAGACACGGGAACGGATAGTGTCCGTGCGGTTTGTTTCCGTGAGTTCGCTGGGGTTTGAGGGCGTGAAGAGCAGGAACTTTAGGGATTGTTTTTGGGCGTGTAGTAGGTTTGTGAGGAGATCCAAAAAGGGTTGGGAAAGTGAGGGAGACTCTGCTTTGGAAGCGGAGATTTTGGAGTTCATGAACAATTCAGAGAACCCAAAGGCGTTTCCAAGCAAGAAACAGCTGATTGATGCTGGAAGATTTGATCTTGTGGAGTCTATTCTGAAGCAAGGAGGTTGGCTCGCAATGGGTTGGGATTTGGATGACCATCAAAACCAGAAACAGGGGATTGTCTATAATGCAGATGATGGGTGGGGTTTGCTGAGGGATGAGGAGTGCCATAACCCGTTGAACGAAGAAAGGGTTTTCGTGAACAGTGAGGAACAGAGCAGCTCTCAAGCTTCTTTCTTTCACGTCGATTCTCATGCGTCAGCTTCCTCGTCGGGTAGATCACTGTGAGGCTTCTACTTTCGGTCAATTGTTAACTATTTGTAGATTACTTCGTGTTAATTATCAGAGTAAGCTAGTTACTTGTTAGTTTTGAAGTTTGTGAAACCAAGGTAAACTTTTAGGATAAATTTTATTGTCTGGTTACCAACTTAGAGGTCGTACCCCGTTGTCCACTGACACTGGGATGCGGCTTGAACGCAACGGGTGAGTCAAAGGTCACAATCTCGTCATTTTCATCATTTTTGGTAATTGGGATAAGCGCGGTTCAGTAATTTTTCTTTCCCACCTTATCCGTATCTTCTTCCTCATTGTGGTGTATTTATTGTTAAGCGGCTTCCAGAGTTGAGACAAAATAATTGTGACTTTTTCCATTTCAATTCTTTCCAACCTTATCCGTATCTTCTTCCTCATTGTGGTGTATATATTGTTAAGCGGCTTCCAGAGTTAAGACAAAATAATTGTGACTTTTTCCATTTCAAGTTCTATCCCAGTTTTTGAGTCTCCATTTTTTTCATGATTGACCAATTCTCTGGAATCTGAGACCTTTTTTACTATACTCTTAGAGAAACAGCGGCGGAGGATGACTCAGGGATTGATGGTATACTGCATAGACTGGAAAAAGAAAGGAATATGAATCTTGGTTTTGGTTTGAAAGGGAGAGCTAGCTGTAGTAATGTCCAAAGTAATGATCTTAAAAATGATTGTCTGGCTGGCGCTTCAGAAAATGGGGTAAGTTCGTTTCTTATAATATTCGGTGATGAGCGTTTCCTTTAATGTTCAGTGATGAGCTCCAGTAGTTCTATGATTATACTGTAACTGTAACCTAGTGACAGGATATAGTTCTTAACATCTCTTCCTACTACTAATGCCATTAATGAAACGATTGGTGTACCAATTATCCGAAACTATTTTGTATTAATGTTTCAACTTTTTTTCAATGTTAAGCATCCTGTTAGATTCATTTGGTATTATTATCATTTGAAACCCATGAAATATTGATCAATTTGAGGGACAAATGACTGAAATCTGAATTATAATTGTACTGTAAAATAGTGAGCAAGTTTCTCATAGCATGCAAGCATAAAGAACAAGATGAAACAAGCCAAAGCACTACATAGAGCTCTTCAATTTACACGTGAGGAAAAAAAATGATAACAGTTACTACTTTCCACCGTAGCCAATTTAGAGGTCAATAATTTAGTAGTTTTGTTTCTGAAATTGTCTATCATCAAATTAAGTTCAAACCAATGAATGGACAGATGGCTTAGGTGTATTAAATAGTCTGTTTAATTTTTTCTGTTTGAATGTCCATCTTCATTAGTTTCCTATGTTCAATAAAATATTGGAGCAGCTTCATGCTTGTTCTTTACCCCTACTTGGGCTTTTTGTTGTATTGCAAAAGACAGCTGCCGGCCTAACAAGAAGCAACAAATTTGGTTCATTAAGCCCCAAAAACAATGTAGCCTCTGACACAGTGGATCACATTGGCCACAAAAGTACGTCCTCGAGCTTTGATGGCCACAAGAACTCACTAAAGTCAGATATGAAGAGGACTTGGGGCATTCAGAGAACAGGGAATTCAGATATGGAATTTGAAGGTATTCCATTGGCTGCTTTAGCAGGTTTCATTGCTAAACATCACAAGTCTACTAACTACTATACCTGTATGCAATTTGCAGCTGATGAATTTCCTCCTAATGCAATGGAGTCTAAGGTGGGTGATTTAGGAGATGAAATATTTGAAATAAGGGTGGTTTCTAAATCATCTCCAAACAGTAAGGAAGAATTCTCCCATGAAAGGATTTGTCAAAATGACATAAAAAGCCGCCTTCAACACCTTGAGTTGGAGCTTTCCTCGGTACTTAAAACATTGAAGTCAAACACCGGTGAACGTGCATTTACAATTGTGGGTACCTGATATTTATGTTTTATGTCCACATTTTATTTTATTCTGTTTGTTGATAATCTTCACTTTGTATATTTGTTTTCACAAATGAAACGACTTCGGTATTTTGCTGGCATGGTTACTTTTATGTTTCTATTTTGTAAATGGTTGCTTATATATTGTTTAGCATGAGGATATGAGAATTATTTTAACAGTTTCTTTAATGTTCTTTAACCTCAAGATTTATTTTGCATTAGGGTGATGAGAACACCACAGACAATTTGCTTAAGCTTTCTGATGCTTGGGAGTTCCAAGAAAACGAGATCATGAATGCTCAAGATAAGCTGCGCTCTGTACGGGCAAAACTAGCAGTATTAGATGGGAAAATGGCACTTGCAGTAATGTATGCACAAATTTATTAGTGCCATGGTACTTAGGTCTAGTTTTAATTTAACAATGTCTTGTTATGATTCTCACAGTGATGCACAAAAGATAGTAGAAGAGAAACAGAAGAAGGTTGATGATGTTCGCAGAGCCTTACAAATTCTTCGTACTGCTTGCATAGTATGGCCTAATCCTGCCTCAGAGGTGCTCTTGGCAGGATCTTTTGATGGTTGGACCACCCAGGTTTGTTCCCATCTCACTTGCTCAGTCAGAATTACTGGTACGATGTGAGTAATGACCATTTCCTTTATTGCATTGCAGAGAAAGATGGAAAAGTCAAGTACGGGCATCTTCTCCTTGTATTTAAAGTTATATCCAGGTCGTTATGAGGTAAGTCATTTTCCAACTTGATTTTATGTACTTCATAGGTGCTTATTTCCTTGAATGAGAGTTTTCTCAGCATTTTACCTTACGGCACAGATTAAGTTCATAGTTGATGGTGACTGGAGGATTGATCCCCTGCGTCCTGTTGTCAACAACGGAGGATTCGACAACAATTTACTAATCATCACATGAGTACAGAGTTACTCAATGGTGGGCATTGAGAAGACAAAACCAATACATATGACAGATCTTTTTATTCATTGCCGTGTATATAGATGGTTTAAAAGGTCGAGTTCTCAAGGGAGTTTCCTCCATATTTTCCAAGTAAAACTCATTCCAAACCACTTTGGACATTTTATGTAGAAAAGCTTTTCCATGTAAAATATAGGTAATGGAATGTTAGATAGACGATTCCATCATTCACCTGCTAATTCCAGCTTAAAATTCTTGTTTTAACTTTTTGACCTTTTCAGCTGCCAACTTAGTGGTACATCCTCAATCAGTTCCTCTCCAGGTTAATCAAATTAATTTTGGTCTCTCTTCAAACTAGTCAAAACTCAAACTCGGTCATAATTTTACTTTCTTTGTTTTTAAATTGGTCTATATCATAGCTGAGGAATTAAGAAGAATTATTTTCATTCCTCAACTATTGAAATATAAAATTAGAAAGGTGAGCAGACCAGTTGAACCACGAGAACAGTGAATGTGGGATCTCGGAAATTTGTTACGAATTGAAGCTATTGAACTTAAGATGAGCAGCGTACTCACTTGATCACCTATTTGTATAAGGTATTCAAGGACGAATTGGATTATGTATATTGATTTGAATGAGTTTTCATTTCATATAATCCGAACATCACTTTTAGTACCTACGGAGTAAACTTTCATTTCTGCTATATGTCGATTTTTCGTAAGAGCTCATACTCGTACGCTGTATGATAATGGTGTTTTGATATGCTAATCTAACCGTGAACTGACTCTCTTGCAGAAAATCATTGGTAGATCAACCTGAGATGTAAATCCAAAACATCTTATATTGACGAGGTAACTCGTACCAAGAGATCATGTGTACGAGATATCACGATTTATTCTGAGTGAAACTATAATTTTGGTTCTGTCAAAAGATAAAATATCGCTTCCATGAAGACCAATTATGTCTTGCCTACACTTGCTTAGTTGCTTTCCCTAAACCAAAACTTCAGTTGTAGATAACTTTGTACGGCTTTCCTCAAATCATTCTCATGTCTTTATTGGACTTAAATGTCTGTACTTGTGTGATTGACGATGATCCAAGGAAATGCTAAACTACTTAAATTTATCAAGCTGTGGCATGAACAATGAACTACACTTACTTCGGTATTCTAAAGGATTTGATAACTCTCATCTAGTACTTCGTATGGAAGTTGTTACATTACAGGGGACCCTGCGGAAAGGTTCCAAGATCTCGGGAGCTTTCATAATATTATGCCCTGAAGAGGACCTTTAACACATTCAACTATATGCAACAAACCGACTACCGATAGTAGTTTCATGATATTACACCTTGCACAATAACGTTAGAAATTTTAACAGTTTTGAGGATAGAAGTGAACCGGGCACTGAAGAACTCACCATGATCTGTTACAGCATTTAGGACATGCTCTACGATTCTGAAATATTTTCAGGTTTGGTACTGGAGATTGACCTCACAAAATATGTGAATCCACTGCCACAATAAACTTCTATTCTGGATTCTTCATCCCAAACTTCATGATGCAGAGAAAGTGTTTGAGGGTTAATTTGATCACTCGTGTTCCCCAAGCCAAGTTGCCCATGTTCTCCCCAGCCCCACATCTTGATTGCTCCATCCACTGTTATAAAATCACAAATGAAATAGCTAAAAAAACGAAAGCATATTGTTTAATGATCCGATAAGAAAAGTAAAATTGAGTCTCTTAAACAATCATTTACCTGTCACTAAAGCGGAGTGTTCAGCTCCAGCTGAAATCTGCTTAATTTTCACACCATCAAGACCAAGAACTCTAAACAACCCAGCTTCTGAGAAATATGATTTCAAGTCTAGCAATGCATTAGTAATGGATGGCATACCAAGTTCGATATTACTTGAAATTATCTCAAAGATATACCAGAAGCATGCTTCAATAGATTCATTTTCTCAAGATCACTAAGCACTCCATGATGGACGCCACCAAGCATAAATACCTTCCCATCACCTGTTATAGACATAGCCACAGGAACAGGACCATTATTAGCATATGATACACCAGATCCCCTAAATAGATACTAAGGTGAGTAGGTGTAAAGAGCATGTGAGGGTGAAATTCATGCATCCACCTGTCAATACTAAGGCATGATTCCATCCAAGAGCAACTCCCGTGAATGACAGTGGTGAAAGGAGACGCTTAGGAGTGTTAGAATCCGAAGTGCCAGCAAACCCTCTTCCCCAGGTGTACAGATGCCCATCAGCTGATGGGACCAGTAGACATCATAGCATATTTTGAATAAAAACATCAAGCTTATTTTGAAATCAATGCTTCAATCAAAACCGGAAAGTAACTGCTCTCACCAGATAATGCTGCGCTGTGATCTCCATTTGCACTGATGCTGACAATTTTAATATGTTCAATTCCACATGTAACTTGAGGAACATTTACTGACTTGATTTTATCTCTACAAATTCCCAGTTGACCACGTTTCCCAGAACCAAAACCATAAACTTGGTTCTGTGAATAATCTGCATAGAAATGAGAAGAACCAACTTGAACTGAATGGATTGGTTAGATTAATGTTCTGAAAATATAAACCTGGTTTACCAGAATTGGGGATTTAAGTCCCAAGTTAAGCCAACTCACTTCATTGAACCGCAAGCAAGTCACTTACCAAACTTTGCCACAGAGAAATCAATCTTGATTTTCTTCATTATCTAAGCAACAGATCATGCTTATCCTGCTGTTTGTGTATGTTTTCTTAACCAAATATATCAAAGAACTTGAAAGAAATATATATATTCCATCTCCATCTACTTATAAATTGTAGTTACATAGTTGGAAGCAATATTTGTAGCAAGATATCCCAATTCCTAACCACAATGAAAGGGGCCTTCTATCATAGTTGACCACATTGTAACTCCAAAACATGGAAGAACAGTCAACAATCTATTTACCTCTCAATAAGACAAGTGAATGTCGCATGCCACATGCTATCTGCTCAACATGGTCATTACCAAAGAACGAGACTTTAACAGGAGTACAATGTGATCCGTAATCACCATGCCCAAGCTGGCCAAACGAGCCATCTCCACAAGTGAAAAGGCACCCTGAGTCTGAAAAGAGATACAAGCATAGAAGGTTTCAGTTAAACAACTGCTAAAAAACGAAACTTGGACCTATTCTCCATTGAATCCATATCCGATTTGGACATAAAGAATAAATTTTAACAGTAAGAAAGTAACTAAAGGGCCTAGCATATAATAGGAAAGTCACAGGTTACAAAATTCATTACATTGGAAGGAATTGATGTCATGATATACCAGGATGAACCTGAAACAAAACCAGAGTGATTCCATCCAGCAGAGACATGAGTTATCACATAGCTCTCCAAGAATTTCACAGGCACTGGATATAAGCAATTGACCAGCTCTCCGTGGCCTAGTTGCCCAGAAGTCCCCCTACCCCATGTCAGAACTCTTCCATCTACAAATCAACTCATCGCAACATTTACGTAAGAAATAGTACAAATTTTTGATGAGTTCATATGAAGTAAAACCGAAATAAAAACAAGCATCCAAAAGGGTCGGTACATACCAGAGATCAAGGCAAGAACATGAGCACCGCCGCAGGCGAGCATGGAGATGGGTTTTCTGGAGAGTGAAGGGAGGTGGAGGAGTTGAGGGCTGTGTTCGTCCTCGAGCTTGCCGGTGCCCAACTGTCCATCAGTTCCCGCCCCGCAACTCCAGACTTCTTGCTTTCGTATGTTTACATGCTCTGTGACTTCTTGTTTTCTTCTTTCCTTGTCTTCCATAATTGGAATCTCTCAGAAGTCACAACTTTCTGGATGGGCACTAGCAAGCGTCAATACCTGTCCTGCGTAGCCAAATCTTGGGAGATTAGCACAAGAAACACGATTTAAATAGTTTGGAGAATCTAATACAGAAGTTTTGATGATTTATTCGTCAAAAAAAAAAAAAAGAAGAAGATTTGATGATTTTATTATCGTGCTTTTAATTCAAAACATTATCTTTTTAAAAGTTGATATATTTACAATTGTTGGAAATTTTCCAAAAAGATGTCAGATTTTGACAATTTTAATAAATTTAGGATTAGGCGAGTGGAATTTAATTCAAATAAAGGTAATAAAATAGTTCAATAAAAAATTTAAATGAATTAAAATTTAAGAAAAAATAGGTATAGATATTATATATATACATAGTTAAAGTCTTTTGTAGGTGTATAAAAAAAACACAAACGGGATTGTTTCAACCTTGAAATGCTCATTTAAAATCATGAAATCGAAATTTGATATTATTTATATTTTTTTATTTCTTCCCTTTCAAGTTCGATTCTAAATGTGTAACTCAGGCTTGTGTTATGCAATGCAACAAATTCCTATCAAAAAAAGAATCCAACGGAATAATAGATTTGAAGACAGAAGAATTGAATTCCATTCTTCGTCAGTTTTAAAATCTAAACCATAGTGAAATTTGTGAAGAAGAACAAAAGCTTCTTCAAACGAATGGAGTCTATTTTGTAGAATATTTATCTAATTTATATTGTTTAGTATAGTAGTTCTGTAGCCGCGACAAGCAAAGCATCAAGAACAAAAAGAGGTGCAGTTCCACCATTTATTACGAGAGTTCTCTTAAATGGGCAAAGTCTTTTGCAAAATTAGACCATTATAAATGAAGAAAATGGTTTATTTATTACCAGAGTTCCCGGGTTTCATTGTTTTATTTTTTATTTAAAAAAAAAACAAAAGAACTGCATTCCCTATTTTTTAAATGTGTATTGGATAAATCTCTAAATTAACGTAATAGTATGCAAATTACGTCAATTGAGTACTCTATACTAGACAAATCCTGTACGACAGGCTCGATTATAAAAGCGTAAGTAGAGCGATTCGAACACAGGACATTTTAACATGATGCCCCCACTCCAGCAGGTTCACAGGCATGCTCAAGTTCTGAACAACCTCAGTCAGATAAATCCAAAACCAAATCAATCTCAGACCAGCTTAGAAACATTGTAAGAAGTTCAGTATGGCAAAAATGATACACTATGTCTAGAAGTAACGACATTGTCAGTTACGAAAATCGATTAAATATGCATTTCTAAGATAAACAACACAACCTAAGCATCCATAAAGCGTTACATTTATGGAAAAGTATCACTAAAAAATGGAAATAAGATAACTTCTTCTAAGCTGCTAACCTTCCAAGCTACTACAACACACATCTAAGGTCCTATTCATTCAAATGATCTCGCAAAACTCACTTAGAATATCTAATAGAACATACTTCCCGATTGAGGAAAAAGCCCAAAACTTCTACAGAATGTCATCATAAGCAACAATTTCCCTGCCTTTGAAAGGAGTCTGTAACGTTGATGAACTATCAACACCACCATCCCCACCACCAGCTCTAACAGGACTAGCTCTAGGATCTACTATAGTTGAAGCAAGCTTCTTATCCCTACCATGTCTGCTTAATGGTAACCCAGCCCGTAGAAGCTTAGACGACGTATTGGCCTTGGTACCTCCAATCCCAACTCCTTCCCTCCATTGTGCAAGCGGATCCGTCGCCCAAATTACCTGTACCTGTAACAAGCTCATGCAAAAATCCCATAAACTAATTTTAGTTTTGCGATCAAATTCGAGCAATGAAAGCTAACAGTCCCTAAACTATGTAAAATTGACATCTTGAGTGAATTGTCACCAAATCTAAGTCCAATATGAGCAAATTAGAAACTAATGACCACAAAAATAAGTTATTCATTTTCCCGCACTTTCGTGAGAAACCCAAATGTCAACACCCAAAGTCCGAACTAGAAAACCTAGCCTGGGATCAACTCAATTCAAGCAAATTAACTCGAAACAAAAAGGTAGAACCCCATAATTTTCTCGAACTGCCCAACAACTAAACAGTGTGAAAGGAGATATTGTGAAGGGCATACTCTTTGTGAATCAACGGTAATACCAAAGGAGGCGTCAAGAGAAGCGGCAATAGCTGCTTCAGCGGAGTCCTTGGACCGGTACGTGATGTATCCAACGCCGTTTCGGTCAATGCGAATTCGAGAAATTGAGCCGTAGATCTCGAACCGAGACTTCAGGTCAAGCACCGAGCAGTCCGGCGGCAAACCCATGACAACCAAAGCAGGAGGCGGCGGAGGCTTAGTGGAGGGCCCTTCGTCTCCATCGTCTCCTGAAACCGGTGGCAAAGGGCGGCGGCGCTTTGGGAGTGGACCGCCGCGGTCGTGGCGAGAGAAGTAGGGTTTATCTCTTTTACGGCTCATGAGAGAACTACGTAAGTGTGTCTTTGAGAGTTGAGAAATAGATCCTGGGAAGCTTTGTTCGGATGGGTGAGGACTCAGGACTTGTGTTACTAAGCGTTGACTACAAGTCCCCAGGCTGCGCACGTGGTGAACTAGTATTACTTCTGTTCTGTTCAAGAATCCGTAGCCGTAGGCTTTTGAACGACACCGTATGATTGCTGGCAATTTGTGCTTTACTTGAAAGAAAGAGCTGGCCCTGTGAAAGAATTTCGATGGCTAGGATTGATGCTCTTTCTGGCTTTACCTTTTCTTTGAGACAAGATTTTCTATCTAATATTACTCTGTCTTATTCTGTCTTATGAAATCTCAACCACTTATTTTACGGGACTTACGCGAAATTTATGCAGGGCCTACATAAATAAATGACTCAGATTTATTGGACACAATAAGACTCATTTTCCTTGGACTTCATAGCTTCTATTCTTTTTGTCATTTTGGCCGGCAGTCGTGTTGGTTAACTTACCTGACATTTTTGGTCTCAAGTATGCAATCGTTTCTGGTATTTTATCCTCTTCTTTATATACACTGTTATGTGGAGCATCCTTCGGAACATAAGAAAATATTGTATTTCTTCAAACTGAGGTTCGTCGCTGCACATTGGGTAATCTTAGGATTTGCTTCCCTCCAGGAATTTTTGACACCCTTTTGCGGAGATTGTCATTATAAAGCAACTTAAACCTGAGAGGAAAGGAAGAATTGAGGCGTGAGTGGTCATTTATATAAACTTGGAAAACAATTAACAGGTGAGAATGTGCCTGAAATTTGTATGGAATTGGAAATTGCACTTCTACAAGGACACAAGGAGGGAATGACTGAACATGCGGTCTCTTTAGCTGTTTACAGGAATACAGGGGCGTATGACTTTGGATTTCATTCCTGCAACTTCTGTGTGGCTCAGTGGCTGTGAGTGGGAATGCTTTCATAAATCAAATCCACTCTTTGAAGTAGCTCTATTGACTACACCTTTGTAATATTTAACAAGGTTGCATATTTCTATTAGGTCTTAATATCTTGTAATGAGATAATACTTTGTCATTCGATGTCTGTACTTGGCTGAGTTAGGGACGTACGTAAGCGAGAAGGGATGATTAAGTTTCTACATAATAGGTTTACTAGAGGAAGTTTACAAGAGAAGGAAAACCTGTTTTGAAATATTATAAAGACATCTTATTTTTGTTTTTTTTTTGAAATTATTGTGGTTTTTTTTAATTTTTAGGAACAACATATTGCAACAATAAGTAACCAAATGTATTTTAACAGGTTGTTTCCTTTTTTATAAAAGTCACAATAAGAAATAAAAAAAACAAACAGGCCGTTAAAGTTTTCAAAGTTAAGGTTGAGAATTAAATAGAAAAAATGATTAAAATCATTACATCTGAACATGGTAATGAATATTATGATATGATGGTTCAAGTGAACAGTGTCTAAAACTATTTGCCAAATTTTTAGAAGAATTTAGTATCGTTTCATAATACATCATCCCAAAGAGCCCTAGTATAAACATTGTTGATGAGAAATGAAATAAACATTAAAAGATATGGTGAAGAGTATAATCATTCACACTATCTGACCATATTCTCTCCGAGAAAAGGCATTAAAGATCACAACTTACTTTCTCAATACAGTTTCAACAAAGACAATGGCTAAAAACCCTTATGATTTACAGACAAATATATAGAATAGTATAAAACATTTTTCATATTTAGGGTTTTTTTTAGCTAAGGCAAAGTGGTATGCATAAAATGAAAGGAAAATAGACTCATGTAATGATCCAATTTTTTGTTAAATTACTCATAATGGACCAATAAGAAGAAAAGCCTATAAAAGTATAAGTTGAGCTTAAGAAAGCTAAAGTTCATTTCTCTCTTAAACTCTTTTCCCTATAGGTTATTATCCACTCCCAACTTCCGACACTCGTACTTTCACCATCTGACCACCATTTCTGGCAATTTAATTAGGATTCTGCAAAAAGCTCTCGGGATGTTCCACGAAATTCCTAAACTTATTTCATTAAAAAAAAAACAACCTAGATTTGGAGGAATCACTACTGGAATTTTTAGTTCATTTAGTTAGGTCACCGATCTCCTATATTTAGTCATTTTTAGGTGATAATACCACCATTGTGTCTAATGGCCCCAAAAATGTAGGAAGGGAGGGAAACCCAACAACAATTGGCCCATTTCATCGATGAACGGAAATGAGTTACCTTTGAGGTTTATTCTTCCTATTCTCGCAAAACGGGAGGAGTTTTGATGCAAGGCTAGTGTCATTAGATTTTTAGAGGTGAACTCATCATTTCTAGGTGGGTATAAAGATCACCACCTTCCCGGTGTCGACACCCACGCTCTGGTAATGATGGTGATTTTTCTACCAGCCTAGAAATAGTTGAAAATAATTTTAAAAATTCTCAAATATTATGTGAACCAATTTTCATAAAAATGCTGTATTGGCATGCTTCATATTTTGTGAGATAAAAATTTAGAAAGGGTTGTGTTCTTATAGAAATGCATGAAAGTGATTAAATTAAGTTGATGTTAATTAGAATTGAGACTATCTAGATATATTGAGTATAAACAAGGGCGTATGGGTTAGAAATTGGTATATTTGAATTATGAATAGGATTATTATGGATTTTGCGATAAAAATGTGGACTCAATTGGGCAAAGACATATAGTTTAAGGACCCAAATTGAGCTGTGATTACTGGTAGATATATAAGTGTAGTTTTATTGCAAACATAACCCTTCTTTTGAAAGGGACATGTCAGTTTTACAAGAAAAACTCTACTGAATTTTCAGTAGGCTCCTCGTAAAACATGACAATGCCATTTTAAATAGAAAATAAAGCTCCTTAATATTGAGTCATGATCTTATTCTCAAGGTATCTAAAATTGGCTTAAGTTTAAAATCCTAATGATCATTCCTATTTTTCTTTTTATAGATCAATCAGGAGCACAATCATCCACTTCAAGACACTAGGTTCGACACAAAGGAGTGTATTATACCTGTGAGTTAATATTCATAGTTATGAACATGTATTAAAATTCATTCTCATATTCATCATGGAAATCACCATCATTATCATATGTACACGTGATACTTATACATATAGATTGACACATGTATACATATTTTTGTTATGCAATGTTATGTTTTCTTGATATTTGATGATGTGGAGGATTGTTATGGTATAAGTTACTTGGTAGGCATCATTAGGCTATGCGCACAGTGTGTCAATTAGTCAGGTATAGATTTGGGTTAGTATTTGATCAATTGGTGGATACGCTGATTGAGATATGAGGTGGTTAGGGTGGTTTGGTCGAGCTTGCTCTCGAATGCCAACTGATATATGGTACATGATATAGTGGCATGATTGTGGTAGTCGGTCGAGGTTGCTCCCAAACGACAATCTTGATGTAGTGAGGCTGTGGCAGTTCAATTGAGTGCAACTCTCGGACAACAGTCCACCACATTTGGACCAAGTGATTCATATGGAATAAGAGAGCCCCTATAACTATAGTCTATGGATAAGACGTATGTTATAAGCCCATTTGTTAGTCCTCCACTATTATTTGGGATTTGCAATTGTGATGATTATGTGATATGATATTGAAATGGGAAATGCATGCATGTTTATGAACATAATCATTATGTTATGAAATTGCATTTATAGATGTAATACATACATATATATATATATATATATATATATATATATCATGTATCATTTTAAATCATTAGGAGTGCATAATATTAACATAAAATTAATTCACTAAGTGAGGACTGACTCTCCCCAATTATTTTTTAAGATCTTCTTTTCAGATCTCTTCTAACAGGGTACTTCGTTGGTCTTCTTCCTCTCCAGCAATTGTATGTGAATTGGTGACCTTTGAATCTAGAGTCGTTGTAGTCTTGTACATGTTGGATTTCCCTTGTATTAACTATCTCAACATTAAATATTGTATATTGTTATAATTGTTTGATTGTTATAAGTATGAGTTTAATCATTTTGAAATCTCATCTTTATTATAGATATAAGGATTGGAAGACATTTTAGGCTTGCTAAGGGTCCAGTAAATCTTGAGTTTACAACTCCTTTAGCGTCGATCACAGGCCAAGGTTAAGGACGTGACAACTCAAGAATAGTTAGTAGTTATTTCTTTGAATACTCTGAATAGTCACAGGGATACAAATTTTATGATCCCATAAGTAAATCCATTTTTGATATGGGAAATGCCAAATTCCTTAAGGATGTTAAGTTTGAAGGGAGATATAAGGTTAGAGACTTTGACTTTGAAGAGGAATTAATTTATCTTCCTACATTTATTATTGACCGTGATCAAGTTTTCATTTTTGACATTATTCAAAAAGCAACTCCAGAGCAATAAGACAATGATGAAAGTCTCTCTAATCAAGATCAATTAAATATTCTTGAAGTAGAAACTCATTAACCTAAAGAACAAATATCTCTGAAAAAATCCCTTAAAGATAAGAAAAGTGCAATTCCATATGATTATATTGCCTATCTCCATCAATAAGGTATGGGTATTGGTATTGTGGAAAATGATCCAATAAATTTCCATAAAGCATTTGAAAATTTTAATTCTCTAAAGTGGATTGATGTCATGGATGAAGAAATTAAGTCCATGAAAGACAATAATATTTGGGATCTTTTCTCATTGCCTGAAAGTATAAAATCCATTGCCTTCAAATGGATAGCTCAGATCAAAAGTTATTTAAAAGGCAATAAGGAAAGATAAAAGACTCTTTTGTTCGCAAAGGGCTTCACCCAAAAGGAAGGAATTGATTATAACAAAACTTTCTCATCAATTTCTTCGAAAGACTGTTTCATAATTCTATTGGAACTTGCAACATACTTTGATCTTAAGTTGTATTAGATGGATGTTAAGACAATTTTCCTCAATGGTGACAATGGGGAAATAATTCATATAGAGTAGCCAAAAATTTTGTTCCTAACAATTCAAAATAGATGGTTTTCAAATTAATGAAATTCATCTTTGGACTTAAGCAAGTGATAAGATGTGATTAGGTCATACTAATTAGGCTTTTCTCTTTTATTTTTGGTTATTTTTAGTGTTTAATTAGTATAATTAAATATTAATTTTATTTTAGGAGGTAATAAGTAGAGATTGGATTAAATTTAGTTTGCAATGTCTAATTAGAACATCATTTATTAAAGCCACAAAATTTGAAAAGATCGAGTCAAAGATGACAAATTGCTAAAACTGATAAAAGAAGATCCCGCTTAGAGTCGGACTCGCTTTAGGAAGTTAAATTCAATTAGGAAGCCTATTCTCGTCCTTATTATGTAAGGATTTAAAATTTCTTAAAGGATTATATTTGGAATATTAATAAAAGATAGTTTTTGGGGAGGAGTGAAGGGAAAAAAAAGTTACACATATCATTATTTTCCTTTTTACCTTCCTTTTTCTATCTTTAGTGAAGAACTATAGCCATGAGTGGCTAAATCTGATTTTTTATTTAAGGGAAGTTAAAACTCTACTTGAAACCTTGGGATGTTTATTCTAAACCTAGAGTTTATGTTAATTCAAATATTTCTTTTTTTTCTTTTATGTCTCGAGTAATTAATATTGATTAATTTGACAAATTAATTCATCATTGATTATTCAATTCCTATCCCTAAGTTCAATAATCCATAATTATTATGAATTCCTATCCCTGAGTACAAGTAGTAACTAGATTATCTATGTGTTTGTATATTTAACTTATGATAAATAAATAAAAACTAAATTGAATAGTTGTAGCTATCCTAATTATTTAATTTAGGATCTAGTCTTTTTCATTAAGATTATTGCTATCATTTAATTTATATGGTTCTATCATACACATTTAATAATAGTAAGTTTTGATTTGAAAGCTTGGTTTGGATTAACTAATTTAGACAAAATTGAGACTTGTTATAGCTATCCTAATAGATTTCAAACTAATTGCTTAAATAGGAAAATTTTATTCATTTTAGACCAATGATCAAAGTAAAAATTTAATGAGATCCTTCCCTTGAAACAAAGTTAGTTAAAATTGAATTTCTCACTTTAATATTCAATTTATTTATTTTGATTTCTTATTAACTTAAGTTTATTAGTTAATTAATTACAAACCTTCATTTTATTTTATCAATTGAAATTAAGAAACTAGTTTTTAAACCAATAATCAAAATTATAATTTTGGATTCGTTCCTTGAATCAAAGTTAATTAAATTGAATTTCTTACTTTAATATCTAATTGATTTATTTTGATTTCTTGTTAAATTAATTTTATTAGTTAATTAATCATAAATCTCCATTATATTTTATAAATTGAAATTAAGAAACTAGTTTTTGGTTCTTTTAGGATTTGACCTTGTTCCAGGACAAATACAAAAATTTAGTGAATCAGAGATTAATTTTGACGAATTTGTCGACTCGTTTAGTAAGCTACTTATTAATGGTATTACAAGTTTCATCAAGTTGTCTTCTCTTTTGGCTTTACGATTAATTTAGTTGATGACTATCTAAACCACAAGTTCTCTAGGACATAGGCTTATTGCACAAAAAAAAAGAAATTTCTATCAGAGAATTTTAAGATGAAAGATCTTAGTGACACTTCTTTTGTATTACGATTTAAATAAATCGAGATCGTTCTTAAGGTATTCTTAGGTTTTCACAAAAGAGCTATATCGAGAAGGTACTTAAGAGATTTGGCATGCAAGATAATAATCAAGTGATAGCCTTGTTGATAAAGGAGACAAATTTAGTTTCAATCAATTCTCCAATAATGATTTAGAAACTAAAAAAAATATAAAAGATTCCTTATACTTTAGCTGTAAAAAGTCTAACATATACTCAGGTATGTATGCATCCGGATATTGTATACATTGTTGGAATGTAGGGTAGATATTTGAGCAATCCAGAAGTTGATCAATGGAAAGCAACCAAATGGGTTATATGGTATCTTAAAAAAAATAAAAGACTACATGCTCACATATAAGAGATCAGATCAATTAGAGATTATTAGGTATTTTGAATCTAATTTTGTGGGATGCCAAGATAGTTATAGATCTAGTTTATACTATATGTACTTGATTGTTGGATGAGCTATTTCTTGGAGAAGTGCTAAACAAACACTTATAACTGCTTTTATTATGAGGCATCTAATCATGGGATATGGCTAAGATACTTTGTCACTAGGTTGTAAATTATAGATGGTATTAAAAGACCAGTAAAGTTATTTTGTGATAATAAGTCAAATGTGCCGTATGCTAACAACAATAAGAGCTCGTCAAAGTTGAAGCACATCGACATTAAGCTCTTAGTTATTAGAGAACGAATTCATATTAGTCAGATGTCTACATATCATATTGGGATAATCTCTACAATTGCAGTTTCACAAACTAAAGGCTTACTATCCAAGGTCTGTCATCAACATACTACTCATATGGGTGTTATATCATTTGATATTATAATAGTTTAGTGGGAGTTTGTATCTATAAATACTTTTTTATGTATAAATACTTATGGTTATAGACATATCATTATAGATTTTTATATTTTAATACTGTAGTATAAAGGATTTTGTGAGTTTACAATCTAATTTAGTTTGTTAGATCTCAATAAGGAATAAAGTAGGATTTGATAGAAATAGGCATATTAAAATCACATGACATGAAATTTCCATACTATGCATCTATAATTGATCCTTATCATTAATTATATTGATGTATATTACTATTGATAGGTAGGGGTGTTCAAGAAAACCCGCGAACCTATGAACCAGACCTGAACTGCATGAACCAAACCTGTAAACAAGGTTAACCGAACCTGAATTTAGGTTTTCGGTTCGAACCGAACCTGAAAAATCAGGTTTAGGTTTCTAACTTGCGGTTATAGGTTTAAACCTGAACCTGAAAGGCTGAAATACTCAAAAAACCTATCATATATTTGGATATAATTTATAAGGATATTAATGATAATAAATTCATTAGTGTTTACTATATTTATTCTTGAGTAAAAAAAAGAAGAAAAGGAAAAAAACTACTTTAATTCTATGTTATTAAATGTTAATCTTGAACATTGTTATTATAAGTA
>JAOQMQ010000003.1:10711774-10724226 GCA_027563845.1 Erythroxylum subrotundum
CGGTTTAACCGGTTCAACCACCGGTCGAACCGGTGTGACGTCGTAATTATGCAATAATTATATTTAATTATATATAACATTAAAAATATTAAAAAATACAAAAATATACCAAAAATTAAAAAATTAAAAAATTAATTGAACCAATGGTCGGACCGGTTCAACCGATCAATTGACCGATTTTGACCGGTTCAGACTGGATCAATTAAAAACTGATTTTTTAGGATAAATCGGACCGGTTACCGGTCGAACCGGCCGGTCTAGTCCGGTTTCCAAAAGAGAGGCTTTTCTAATACAAGGTCATGTCGTTTATCATCAAGTCACAAGTTAGGTTCTCGATAATGGTAAATAAAGAGTTGTAGTTTTATCTTTCGTGACCAGGGAGTATTTTGAAAGAAGACCCTTCAACTATAAGTGAATTCCTCCTAAGCGATTAATCATCAAGTATGAGCTTCCATTTTATCCTCGTCTCCCGCCATTAAGTAAGGTTGAGTAGTTTAATACATGCTCTTAATATTCTTAAAAGATGTTGAAATTATATAATCAATGAAGAAAAGAAATTGGCTTGGTAGTGGGGAGATCAAACTCGACAGGATTCCTGTTTTTCTGGATTGCCTCAATTATTGTATAATTGACATAAGACTGTATATCCGAACTGGTAAAAATGAATCTGACCATTGTTTTTTTATAGTTTCATGGCAAATAAAAAGTCTTCTTGCCTGACCATGAGATTATTATCCATCCTAATTAAGTCGGAAAACAGGAAACTTTAATTTAAGCAAATATTGAAGTCTTGACATATATAAAAAGAAAGTGATTCGGGCTGATGAAACGTACGTTCTACCAAACGACTGAAGTATGAAAACTGTTTAGACAATGAATAAGAGGGGATAAGGCAACAGATGTCAATGAGAGCAAATCAACTTGCATCAGCAAAGATATTCTGTGACAGATGAAATCTTGATATAGAATCAAACTGCTTTCAGAACTACTAAATTAACAAAATGGGGCTTATTGGCATTCAAGAGTAGTTGCCAAAGTGGAGAAAGAATCCGTAACCATACCTCAAAACTTTGACTTGTAAGAGCGACCTCTATTTTGAGACTTTTGAGCTGTCACGCTACTGCAAAGTATTGGACGATTCTTGGAGTTTGCTTGCTCTTATTCTATTGCTTACTATTGTAAATCCATACCTATACACAGCTTAGGCCTTTTGTGTCAAGCATGGAAACTTCCCAGTCACATGTTTAACATTAACATGAAGATCATAAGTTGTGTAGTCTGAAGTGTCTAAGCTAAAGTGGAGTGTGTTTCCAAAGTATTACGGAGAATAAAAGTTTCGAAATTTATCACTAAGCACTCATAATTACAACCGACAAATTTAATCTTCATCACCGGCCAGGTGGAACTTCATAAAATATGCAATACGAAATGATGACTCAGTAATTCCAGGTCCAAAAGGGCTGATCTTCCACTGGGAATTCAAAGTTACAAGAAATTGCAGGTGTTTCATGATAGAGTTTAGTGAAGAATGGTTGGGGCAGAAGGGTCCTGCTCAGATTATCTTCTTCGTCTTGTGAGAAATCAGATTGGTCTGGCTCAAATACATGAGATGAATCACCAGGCTCCAAGAATGAATGCGGGCTATCGGAGTCGAAAACATCACTTTTAGCTGAACTCGCATCTTCTTGTTTAAGTGTCACAAAAGGCGCATTGAGAGCCTTTTCGGGCACCATTTCAGGAAATGATTCTTCTTCAGGTTCCGAATTGGCTGAAATAGTGGTATTATTTAGTTCGAGCGCTCCAGTCCCCTTCTCCTTCATAAGCAATTTATCTTTAAATGAAACAATCTGTTAAGACAAATTAAAAAAAAAAGGTTATCAATCATTTAACGAGTATGCATATTACACCAGTGAAGCTTCAATTCGATCAATATTCAACCTGAGGTTCAGTGGATTACCTCACTTCTCAAGTTCTCTTTGTCCTTAAGTAGATTGTCATAATCAGCCTTAAGTTTGTCATAGCTAGCTTTTAGAGAGTCGTAATCCTTTTCCAGCTGTTTGTTCTTGAAACGAGCACGCCGGTTTTGAAACCATATTGCAACTTGGCGAGGCTCCAAACCAAGTTCTTTGGCAAGTTGGATCTTTCTTTCTGGTTCAAGCTTGTTCTCTACTGCAAAGTTCCCTTCAAGGAACTGAACTTGACGTGTCGAAAGCCGCCTTTTCTTGCCTGTTGGGTTAAGGCACGCATCAAAATCCTCGTCCCTATTTTCTCCTTTAATAACGGGCTGGAAGAATGGCGTGTCTCCAACAACGTTCTCAAAATCAACCGTTGACTTTGGACCTGAATAAAATCATCAAAAGATCAGAACAGTTCCGCATATCAATTTTCAAATCTCCTTGCTGTCCAGTCCAGTGTAACATTAATTAGTTGACAGTTTCCTATATTAATTATTCTCTGTCACCAACGATCCGATTACAGTGAACGCTATCTTCAAGTTGATACTTTTATTGCAAGAAGGATCCCAATTGAAAAGGCCTCACATTGTTAAAATATGAATGTTGTTTTCCCGCATAAACTTAGAAAAGCTAAAAACAGAGCTAACACAGATGCACTCCCTGAAACAACTGCATAACAATCACATAGCAACAGCAAGTGACCACAAAAACCACCTATTCCACTTTAACGGCAGAAAATATATACGACAATTACTCTGACATCAAGAGACACATGTTCACTAAATTCACACTTCAGTTCCATCGTCATATCCAACTAAAGCAATAAACCACCTTTTGTTATCACTATAAAAGTCGAAAACAATAACAAGAATGCAGAAAATTAAAGAAAAAAAAACAATTTCCCAAGTACAAGGCATGGGAAAGAAAGAAGAAAAGAGAGTGAACAGAAAAAGCTACAAGCTTTATGCGAGAACATGTAAACATTTTTCAACTGAACAACACCTATGAGACGAAGTTACAATAAGATGTGAACATCTCTGAAAAAGAATGGTTCAAACGACGAGGGAAGAAAGACCGAGATCGCAAATTTACCATGAAGAGCAGTAGAGGAGTTGGGAATCCAAAGAGGGTCGGAACTGTTCTGAAGCAAAACAGTCACGTTAGAACCAACTACAGCACCAGCCATAGTTAAAAATTCCGTAGTTTGTGTCCTTTTAAATTCCGAGAACAGTTTTTAAGCAATCATGTAAAGTTTCAGAGAAATGAAGAAAAAGGGGTTAAGCGTGGACGATCTAATACTTGTGACGAAAAAAGCTGCCCGTTGAGAGTCACTGCAATGTGGAAAGTTAGAGAGTAAAGGAACCCCACACCCATCAATATATAAACACGAAGCAAAAGGGTGGGCTTGTAAAAGTTGTGACCTTGGAAACACAAACGGAGAAAGACACAGAGGCAATAGCTGACTGATGGATAGAAAGCTATAAGAGCAGAGAGGTCGAAAGTTGAGAACTTTTATGTGTATTCTGATTGAGAGAGAGACAGGGAGATTCTTCTCTGGCAAGGAGACGTTAGATGGATGTTTATAAGAAAGCCTGAGCCTTCGGTGAAGGGACAAGAGGGTGTTGGCTTTTCTTATTGGGATACTGAAGAACCGAGGACTTAATTACTACTATACCCTCACTTATTTCGTAAAACCATTAAATAAAGCCTCGATTTAATTTTATAAATTTTCATATAATCTCTATATTTTTAATTGTTTATTATATTAAATATAATCTTAAATTATTAAATTTTATCGGATAATTTTAATTATAATCAATATTTTATCGTATAATTAATAATTACTAATATTGAAATTAATAGTTAGTGCTAAGGAAATTTGTAATATGTTTAATACAGATAGGAAGGATAAGATGGGAGAGACATGAGTACTCATACCTTACCAAAATTTGTCAAACCCAAAACATCTTATCTCAATTTAGTGGTCTTATCAGTCGCATTAGAATAGATGGTGTCCTTAAACCAACCAACTTGAAGTTACAAGTTGTGAGGAATGGCATGGCATCCAATGTATCATAACAAAATGCTGAAATAGATGGTGAGAAAGCAACATGCCACATTATTTCTTTTCATGGGACAAAAAAAAAGAAATGACAAAGAAAAGTAAAAAATGTGGCATTGATTAAGTACCAAGTTTTTAAAAATTCATAAAACTTTGTAATAATAATATTTTTTATGTAATTATTTTTATTTAAAAGATGAAATAATAAATTACAGAATTTATTTTTATTTTAGTGTTCAATTTTTTTGAAATTTTCTATTAAATATTTAAATTTTTAGAATTAGAAAATTAATTGTTTCTATTAGAAAATTCATATAAATATGTCACTTTTCAACTTCATCTTTGAAACAAACGTTTTAGAGATTGTAAAAAGATGTCGAATTCTTTTTAAATATTTAAGTTGGACTTAAATATTATATCACTTTTTATTTTTTTAAATCGCAAGAAATAAATATATCTTCATTACATAGTTTTGTGATTTATTAGTAAATAAAATAAGACAACATTTTGAAAATTTTGAGTTCGTAAAACATAAAATTTTACAATAAATATGAGAATAATGGTACATATAATTATATGAAAATATAAAGATGAAAAATGCAAAGAAAACAAAGTAATTGAAAGGTGAGGAGGGTAAAGTGGGAAAAGAGGGAGATGACAACAAGCTAGCGTAGGAAAAAGAAAACAAAAGCAACACGTCAAATCAATCAATCCTTGTCAAAATTTGGGGAATTGAGAGAAAGCCAGCTTCTTATTTATATTTATTTATTTATTCTTTGACAGGGAGAGGCGATGACTCATTACTTCCTCTATAGTTTTACTAATTAGGGATATCAAAAAAGACCCGACTTAATCCGAGTCAATAAAAATTCTTAAATAATATGTCAAGATTGAAGATTGTGAATAAAGAATAGAAAAAAGAGAATATGAGATCATCTGTACCATTTATTTTGTTATATTTTTAACCATACATTTACGTGAGTCTCGTATAAATATGTAGATAAAATATCAATACAACAGGTGAAAATAAGTTTATGAAACAGAAAAAGAGCAATATGTAGAGATGTCAATAGGCCGAGCCGGGCCCAAGCTGCTCCTAGCCCGACCTGGGTCATTATGGTCCATGCCTAGGCTCGCCATATACAATATTTGCTTACCCTTCTCTAATACCTCAAGACACCTTTATTAAGAATACTCTCAAGGTAAGCAAACTCATTAAACCCTCTTATACTCACAATATTTGTCAATTGGTTATTTTGCCTTTCAAACTCAATTATAAGAACCACCAAATAGATACACCCCAGACGAGGAACAAAGAAAGACCAAGTATCTAATTGCAATTACGTATCTACTCAAGGTCTATCTGAGCTTTTATGACTTTTGCTATGCCATATTCTAGATAGTGTTGAAAAGGCTTTATTTGATCCAAAACGTATATAAGCATGTTGTCTATACCTTATATAGCCAATCAGTTTAGCTGCAATTTAGTGACAATTATTTAAAGACATTATTTTTCTTGTACATGTTTAAATATATATGACAAATTTCATGAGATAATTTTATATTGTAAATGAAATTATATTGAGATTATAATTATGAGATTTATATTACATTTACGTTTTATCACTAAATTGTTCCTAGTCATTGTTATATTAAGGTTAAATATTAATAAAGCATAAAAAGACTAACACAAGTTTTATTTTTTCTTATGAAGGAAGTAGTTAATTTTATACACTAAAGTATGGAGATACTTAAACAAATATGTGGGTGCTTGTTAGAGAACAAGTTCACTAAATCGACCCCGATATAAGAAATTCATTTGGAACATTAATTGTATGTCTATGAAAATTCTCATTTGCATGATTGTATAAGTGATCATTTGACTTAAGGTCTCCAAAGTTATCTTATATAAGAATTGTTAAGTTTTGATACTACTTATAGCCTATTCTATTCGTGGGTAGTTCAGTCGACAGTCATTGAATGTATCATTAACTATATAAAGGTAGTTGAGAGATCAAAATAAGATTCATCGCCCTAAAGTAATTAGGGAGAATGTTCTGTTGTTCTCAATTAGTATTGATTCAAAAATCCTTAGCTAAAGTGAAGTGACGTTTTGTAAATAGTTAAATTTCATTAATTGAATCTATAGCTAAAGACAAAGAAGTAATATGATTGAACTTAAAATATAGTATACATTTCATGCTCTATGTCTAATCTGAATATTGTATGACAAAATGATTGAATTATATGAAAAAAAATCATGCACAGAAAGGTTAATCAAAACTACTTTGATGTTCGTAAATATTTGGGTTGTTATAATAAGTTATTAGACATCAATTTTAATCTATGATTATAAATTATTTAATTAGAGATTTAAAGATAAATTAAAAGGAGTTTTAATTTATCTAATTCTAATTCTAATTCTAATTTATAATTATTGTCAATATATTTGAGAACCTAATGAGTCTCACATAAAGAAATGGTTGAAGAGAACAAAGATATTTTAATCAAGTTAGACTTGATTGTAAAGTTTGAGAAATTTTATGATTAAAAAGGAAATATTTAATAAATAAGGATCAATATAAGATTTTGGAGCTTATTTGGACATAATTTATATTTCATTGAAATTTAATATTTAATTAAAATTAGAATTTAATTTCAAGTAATTTACTAAAATGTCCGAAATTTGTTATAAATAGGCTTAAATTCTAATAAAGCTAGCACTTCATATTTAACTCTCTTTGTAAAAATTAAAGAGTTATCTCAACTGGTTCTGTGGATACCGTTAGAGGTCAGACATTTGAGTAGCTACGATGGTTTAGATGAATTAGGTTCAGAAACGATTCTAGGGATATGACAAGAATATGATCAAGTTTTGGAATAAGGAACGAATTAAGATTAATGTTTTATTATGATTTATGTGTTAATCATTTTATATAATTAAAATGATTTTGATTTTTCAAAAATCAAAAAATGAAAAAGTTTCGTAATTATTCTACTGCGGTCGGATTGAATCCTGTCCTAATTTTTTAATAGTGGTATTAGAGTCAAATTTTAATTTTATAATTTGATTAAATTATTTGATTGTTATTGATCCTAAATTTTGGAATTGAAATTAAAGTCCTAAAAATGAGATTTAGATATGGTTGATTTTAATCTAAAAGGATTGTCAATATGATTAATAATTGTTTAAAAGTTAAACAATATATTAAACAATACATGAAAAGTTCGTATTAAACAACTAAAACCCAAAACCTAAAATCTGGAAAATTTCTATGATAAAATTATAGCATCCTCGTCGCATGTTAAGGGATTATGAAAACAAGGAGTCATAGAAAGCCCTTCCATAGGAAATATTTTGAATGAATGTTGCTGGAAATCTTGTGATTGCGAGAGTTTGTGGCTGCCTGGAAAACACCATGTTTGTGGCCTTGAAAATCTAGAAAATACAACACATAAGCTGCTGGAATTTGGAATAAGTGGTGTTATGCATGTGATCTTTGTGGACGTTACCATAGGAGAATGTGTTGATTTTGTGGTAGCTTGTGATTGGGATTTCTGGTAAGGCAGCTACGACGTCGGAGAGTCAAGAAGACGTTGGCGGCACCAACAGCACTATGGGTTGTGTTGTGAGCTGTGTGTCTTCTGTTGAAACTGCCAGATGTTGTCAGCTTGGGCATTACTTGCGTCTGGACAACAATGGGCAACGTTTTGCAAGAGTAGATAGCGATGCTGGTGGATACTACCTGATGGCGGCAGCTTGGAGAATGTCGGAGCTTATATTGGAAACTGTTGGTGGCAGCGACAACTGATCTCCACTGTTGGCGGCTTCCCGCATAGGTGAGGAAGCAGCCACTGCAAACGACATCGCGCAAGGGTAACAATTCACCAGCTACCCAGAAACAACATCGCGTAAGGACAACTGAATGGAGGAGCTGTCGACGGCAAAATAACTAGCGGCTGCGACGACTGGAGATGATGGCACAAGGCGACGACAGTCCTTGGAGGTGGCCGCAGCAGCGGCAGATTGTAGCTAGGGTTTTTTTTTCCAAATTTTGATTTTAGGGTTTCTTAACTTGACGAAGAGGGCTGTTTGGAAATATATTTATGATATGGGGTGTTTGGCAACTTAACTAACATATGAAGTGTTTGAAGTTTGAACGTAAGGAATACTTATTCTATGTTAGGAATAAGGTATTCATAACATGGAATATGACTTGTTTGGCAACAAGGTTATTGTAATTTATATCAAAGGTATTCATAACATGGAATATGACTTGTTTGGCAACAAGGTTATTTGGCAACAAGGTTATTGTAATTTATATCAAGTTTGTTTAGGCGCGAGTTTAAGAATGACTTAAATCAGAAAAGGAATAATGTATTCTTAATTTAATTCAATTTTAAACATAACTTTAAATTTTTTTAAAATTAACATTCAATTTCAAAAATTAAAGTAATTATTTTTATTAATATAATTAAGATTAATAATTTATTAACTCTTTGTTTAATTTTATAAGATTAGTTTTTAAAATTAGAATTAATTAGTTTCAATTAGATTGGAATTAATTAATTAGGCTTCTTAAAATTAAGAAAATTGCTTCTTAAGTAAGTGTTTCTTAATTAAATTTATTTATTTCAATATGATTGAAATAAATTAAATTTATAATTTTATTTGTTTAAAGAATTATTATTCAATTTATTTAGAAATTGTTTGTTTATTTATGAGTAATAACTTTCTTATTTTTTTACAAAAAGTATCTTTCTTGGTTAAATTTTAAAAAATGTTTCATTTATTAATTAAAAAATGCTTTCTTTAATATTTTGATAATTAGTTTTCTAACTTATTTCTAATTAATTAATAAATGAATCTCTAAATAAAATAAAGTAATTTTTAAATTAAATTTAAAAGTTTTTTATTTAATTTTGAAAGTAGTTTCTTTTTAATATTAGAAAATAGTTTTCTAATTAAAGAAAAGTAATTTCTAATGAGATTAGAACTAATTTTCTAATTGGATTAAAACATGTTACTTATATAATTCTGAAAAACGAGTTTTTTTAAATTATAATGAGTAAGAAAAATACTTTATTGAAAATTGTTTTCAATTAAATCTTAAGGAATCATGATAATTATAAATAGTTTGCATTTGGATTTGAAAAATATTTTCAAATCAAATTAAATATCTATGTGGAATAGGAATTTAATTCATTTAGGCTATGTCAAGTTGGACATAAGGTTTTTAATGGAATGGTTTATAATGGAATTGAATGTAAATAGATGTAATATTAGTAAATTGTTATTTGGGGAAGGAAGAGTCCATAATGTAATATAGTAAAATGTTGTTTGGAAGAAGAATTTATAATGTAATATAATAAAAAGTTGTTTATTATTTTACATTCCATCCTAAACCTCCTTTCTCATTTTTACTGTTTAGGATGGAATGAGATATAATATGAAACCTTCCTCTTTCATCTCATCCCATTCTATTTTATTATAAACCCTCACCTCAAATGATGGAATAATATTACATTCTAGTTCATTCTACTAATAAACCTCAAACCAAACATATGGTAAGGAATTAATGAGTTTAATCTAATTTAATTTTTCCAAATAGTTTAAAATATTATTTTAGATCATGAAGATCAATAACTAGAATCAAATTTATGCAATATATATAAAAATTTGATTCTAGTTATTTTATATATATATATATATATATATATTTTATAATAAAACATATATTGTATGTTTCATATGAATAATATTTTATATGCAATTTTGTGTTTAATGAGACGAATGAAATTAAATCTCTCGTTAAAATATTAAGTATATGTTGAGAACGTGGTTGTTGTCTTCTATTGTTATAAGAATAAACTAGAGTTTTATCTATTGTTAGGACTGTTGAGTAAACTCAAGGCTACTTTCACTCGAATATGTTTAGTCATAAGATAGTGGATGCTATTAAACTAAATTTGTGTGATTTGGGTGAGTAAACTCATGATCACGTGCATTTAGAGGTAGAGTTAGGAATAACATACAAGATATATTTTGGTAAGAGTTGTCACTTAACGAATCTAGGAGTCATATAAGATGTGAATGATAAAATTGTTATCTACCTAATTTAAGTTTAGTTGGTTTGTTGAGCAAACTAAAGATCAACTAAATTTGTATGGGATACTAGCCTACTATAAAGATTAGAGTATTCTTTCCGAATAGTAGTGAGGGTTATTATTTAGAATAAAATAGTGGGAGTAACCAAAAACATGATTAAAGTCCTAATGTCATTTGGTAGTCTTGACATATTATTAATTACTTCTTTTTTCTTATATTTATATTCATATTTTGAATGGAATTTACCTTGTTTAGTATAGGTGATACTAAGTTAGTAAACAAAATTTCTTAGACATAGGTTATGTTTAAGAAAAGTTCTTAAAGTTAGAAAAGAAAAATTTTATGTTCATTATGCAATTTTGCTATAATCTCTTTTCAGGATTCAGTGACAAAGTTCTAAAGATATGTTAAAATCATATAGATAACAAAATGTATTGGCATTTTGAGTTGACTAATGTCTCATATACTTTGATGACAACATGTAACATGTATGTCAACACCATGATAATAAGATGCAAGAGGTTGCACAGGGTAGAGTTGAAAGTTATAATACCTTGCAGGAATTGTTCTACTTAATTTAGCTTACTAAAAGCATAAGCATGGACATCAATTAAAGACATTTTTTTATAGTATCAAAAGAAGAAAAATGATTGCATGGCTTTTCTTGCCTATATGAGATATGATAGAGATAATATGTATTTCTAGTTTATACTTATAAGTATTTGATACTGAATTAAGATTCAACAGTATTAAAATGTTCAAAGCATAATAAGAAATAGATTGTTAAGTAAAAGTAGTTGATCCAATTTTATACAAATAGTTTGTATGTGTCGGATCAAAAGAGACTTATGCTTAACATAAATGGCAATAATACAAAGCTAGATAAATGAGACTATCATTTTATGTCATGATTGTTAAATCAACATAACGAGAATTCTAAAATTATATATAAGGATATGTGTATCCTTTTGATTATGAATCGTATGAAACTTGTCAAGTTGAAAAGTAACAAAATCAACCTTTGGTGAAAAGATGATGATAGTATTAAATTGTTAAATTTATACATGTGATATATTGGATGGAATAACAATTCATAAAAATATAATAATTATATTTCATTAGATTACTAATTAATTTATGTGATATAGTCATATGTATTAAATGAAATGTTGATTTAAAATTTTGGAAAGTTCAAATTGTTTAAATCTAAGTAGAAATTAAGCACTGAGAATGTTAAAACACTTTGAGAAGATCGTTGTGCTAGATTTTATATTTTTGGTTATCTATAGGGAATGATATGCTCTAGTGAATACTTTCATAACTAATTTCATAAAAGTAGGGATTTGTGTAAGGAGGAAAAATAATATGATATATTATATGATGCAATATTATTTTTTCTATAGTTATGCCTAGTACAATGACTTACCTCCTATAGTTCCAATTATTCAATTAGTAAGATTTCATATTAGATATGAAATCTAAGTCTTTAAAAGAGTCAAAGTTAATGATTTAGGGATATGATGCTTGATTGAAGCATGTATTATCCATTAAGTTTACAACTAAAATAGGTAATAAAAGGTTATGAGAAATCCAATAGGTTGAATATAATCTTTTAAACCTATTAAACAAATTGTTTGTTTCAATGAATACTTATAGGAGAATGGTTCTCAAGATAAGTAGTAGGAGTAAGATGAAATCTGAAGATTTCAAATCTCATGGCAGTTGGAACTAGTGCCTTTGTTGATACATTTGATGTATGGTTGAAAGACTACGAGGCATTAAAAGATTTACTTTCATAATGAATTCAAAGAGTTTGTTTTGAAAATGATTATGAATTTATCATGTCCCTAAGAAGGTTAACGAGAGTGTAGTTGTCCTCTTTGGTGAGAGTATGTGGAGACATATTTCTCATAAAGAACAAAACTTCTAATTTTCAATTGTTGAAAGTATAATTGTACAAAAACTCTTGTTAGATATGGCAAGGTAACAACTTAATTCTGGGAATTAAATCTATAGAGATAGAATGGAAGTTATTAACCTATTTTAAGTCTACATAGATAATGTACTAAAGATGTTTAGTATTTTAGGTATCATATATATGTGAAGTATTAAAGATATCTATTATTTTATGTATGAGTTGATATTTAAGTTCAAGGAGATAAGCATATTTACTTTAGAAGTAAATTCTAATTAAGGTTTAGTTTACTTAAGACAATATCATTTTAAGATTAGAAAAGTTCTAATGTAGCTGTAGCGCCCCAAATTGAGGGTTAGAAAATTAAAAGAAATTAGTACGAATTATGTTTGTTATGTTTGTTATTTGCTT
>JAOQMQ010000003.1:10724326-10734477 GCA_027563845.1 Erythroxylum subrotundum
GATTTCTGTTCTGAGATTTACGACATGTAATATATGTGTGTGGGTTTGAGTTATTAAATAAATAAATATCAGTGTGATGTTTGGTTTAATTGTTCTGGCTTGGGTGGCATCCATGTATCCTCCTAGGGGGTATTTGGGTGTTACAGTAGCAATGGTTGCTAATTAAGCCATAATACAATTTTCATTTAGTGGAAATGATTAATTAGATCAATAAGTTTTTTCTTTAGTAAACTTAATATAGTTTCTTGCATTGTTTAGGACAGTAATGTACTGTGAAACATTAGAGCCAATGGGCATGTAAAAGGAGCAAAGGTCTCATAAAAGATCCAAGGATGTATTTAGGTAATCTTTCTTAATTATGATGATAATTAAGAACAAAGTTGTAAGATTTAAGTAAGTTCTCACAATATAGAATATTGTAGAATTATCTCATTAAGCCACTGTCCCAGTAATAGCATGATCGTCATATGGTGATATGGTATATGATACTTAAACGACTAGCTTAGTGCAAGTAGGAGATTGTTGGTTTATACCCTACATCCAATCGGTTTGGTTGTAGTTTAATGACAATTATTTAAAGATATTCTTTATCTTGTACATGTTTAGATGTGCATGATAAAGTCTATAGGATAATTATACATTGCAAATGAAGTTATAATGAGATTATAATTATAAGATTCATATTACATTTATTTATTATCCCTAAATTATTCTTATTCATTGTTTCATTAAAACTGAATATTAATATAACGTAAAAAGATTAGCACACGTTTTGTTTTTTTTCTTATGAAGGAAGTAATCGATCTCGTAGACTAAAGTATGGAGATACTTAAACAAACTTGTGGGTGCTTGTTAGAAAATAAGTTCACTGAATTGGCCCGATATGAGAGATCCATTTGGAACATTTCTTCTATGTCTATGGAAATTCTCATTATGATGATTGTATAAGTGATCCTTTGACTTAATATCTCCAAAGTTATCTTGTATAGGAATTATTGTATTTTGATACTACTTATAACCTATTCTATTAATTAGTAGTTCAGTCAGTATTCATTAGATGTAGTATGAACTATATAAAGGCAGTTGAGTGATTAAGATAGAATTCATCATCCTAAAGTAATTAGGGAGAATTTTTATTATTCTCGATTAATATTGATTCGGAAAATCCTTGGCCAAGGTGAAATGAAGTTTTGTAAATAGTTTACGAATGTCATTAATTGAATCAATAGCTAATGGCAGAGAACCAATATGATTGGACTCAAAATATAGTAGATATTAATTCTATGCTATGTGTATAATCAGAACATTGTATGATGAAATAACTGAAAGTTTAGTCATAACTACTTTGACATTCCTAAATATTTGAGTGGTCATGATGTATTGCTAGACGTCAATCTTGATCTATAATTATAAATTATTTAATTGGAGAATTAAAGATAAATTAAAAGGAGTTTTAATTTATTTAATTCTAATTATGAATTAAAATTAGAATTTATAATCATTGCCGACATATTTAGGAACCTAATGGGTCTCATATAAAGAACGGGCTGAAGAAAGCAAAGATATTTTAATCAAATTGGACTTGATTGTAAAGTTTGAGAAACTTTGCGATTAAATATGAGATATTTAATAAATAAGGATCAATATGAGATTTTAGATCTTATTTAGACATAATTGGTATTTAATTAGAATTATTTGTAATTCTAATTAAAGTTTAATTGAAATTAGAATTTAATTTTAATTAAAATACTAAAATGTTCAAAACTTATTATAAATAGGCTTAAGATCTAATGGAGCTAGCACTTCTTGCTTAACCCTTTTTGTAAGAGTTACTGAGTACTCTCAACCTATTCTATGGATATCATTAGATGTCGGACATTTTTGTGGTCACGATAGTTGAAATGGATCAGTTTCAGAAATGGTTCGAGGGAACAACAAGAATATGATCAAGCTTCGGAATAAGGTACGAATTAAGATTCATGCTTTATTATGATTTATGTGTTAATCATTTTATAGTATTAAAGTGATTTTGGTTTTTAGGAACTCAAAAATAAAAAAAGTTTTGTAATTATTCAACTGTAATCAGGATTGGATTCTGTCTTGATTTTCCAACAAAGCAATACAAGAAGAACTGAAGGGTTTGGGAAAAAGATAACATTTAGAAGTTAGTTTCATTACCAGAGGGGAAAAAGATAGTGGGATGCAATTGGGTATTCTCTGTCAAATATAAGGTTGATAGGTCCATCGATGATTATATGTCAAGACTTATAGTGAAGGATTTTACTTAAACATATAGAACATATTATTTGAAAACTTTCTCACCAGTAATGAAATTAAATACTGTTAGAATGTTATTATCTATTGCAATAAATTTAGACTAGCCATTACATCAATTTGATGTAAAAAATGCCTTCCTTCACAGTAAATTTAAAGAGAAAGTTTACATGGATATCCCACCATGATATACTACATTATCTGAAACAAAGGTTGTTTGTAAACTAGAGCAAGCATTGTATGGGCTGAAATAGTCACCTCAGGTGTCCTTTGGAAGCTTTAGTTCAGCAACAACAAAGTATGGATATCACCAAAGAAATTATAATCATATTCTCTTTCTACAACATAGAGAGGGCAAAGTGACATATTTAATATTTACATAGATGACATGGCGAGGAGGTGATTTCGAAGTTGCAAAGCCATTATCCATTGCATTTGAAAAGAAGAATGTGGGAGGAATTAGATTATTTTTGGGAATAGAGGTAACAAAATTACAAAAAGGCATATTTCACTCCCAACTTAAATATGTTTTGGATTTATTATCAAAAGTAAGACTATTGGATTGTAAACCTGTGGATACTCCTATCATACAAAACCATAAGATTAGGGAATATTCAGATCAAGTGCCACTAGATAAAAGAATGTACCAACAAATTATGAAAAAACTTGTCTACCTATCTCATACTTACCCAAATATTGCGTACGATATAAGTGTAGTAAGCCAATTTACGAATTGTCCTAGTAAAGATTATATGGCTATAATAGTTTGAATTCTCCGTTACCTAAAGTGTTTATCATGAAAAGGGCTAATGTTCTCCAAGAATAGCCACTTAAATGTAGAAGGATACTCAGATGTAGACGAGACAGGGAATATCTTGGATTGAAAATCTACTTCAAGTTACTTTACATTCGTGGGAAGCAATTTAATTGCATGAAGGAGCAAGAAGAAGAAAGTGGTGACTTTAGTGTTGAAGCTAAGTTTAGAGATATAGTAAAAGGACTTGATGGACTCCTCTGGCTTAGAAGATTGCTAATAGAGGTGGGCTTTACTCTGGGATCTAAAATGAGTTTTTTTTTTTTGTGATAATAAAATTGTTATTAACATTTCAAATAATCTAGTTCAATACGATCGTATCAAGCTTATGGAGGTGGATCAATATTTTATCAAATAGAAACTAGAAGAAAAGATCATTGAATTTTCGTTTGTTAAGTTAGAAGTAGGGGTGAGCATTCAGGCTAATTGGGTCAAATTTTTATTGTTTGAGTAAAGCCCGAATTACCCAAATTTTTTTCCATCTTACCCGGCCCGAACCCAAAATTTCATTACCCAAACTTACCCGGCCTGATCGGATAATTCGGGTAAATTGGATAATTTTGGGTTACCCCAAATTTTATTTGATTCTTTTTCAAAAATTACACAAAATAACTAAATACTTGAATTACATTCTCATATCTCATTTGAGAGACATAAAACAAAACAAATAGTTGAATTCACTAATAATATAACCAAATATTTCAATTAACTAGCATAATTAATCTGTTAATTCTACAAGAAAAATAACGAAATATATTTTCATAATTTTTTAAAACCTAATTTGGGTAATCGGGTAACCCGAATTTTTTTCGGAGTTACCCGTCCCAAACCGAAAACAATTCGGGTAATACTCGGCCCGACCCGATTTACCCGTATTTTAGTATTTTATTACTCGAATTAATTCGGACCGAGCCGGGTAATCGAGCCGGTCCAAATAATGCTCACCTCTAGTCAGAAGATCATTCGACAAAAATACTTTGAAAGATTGCTTTTAGTAACGACTCTTATGATTCTCTTGTCAAATAGGATGTTAGAAACATTTATGTACCAACTTGAGGGGATGTGATGATGTGGTGTGAGTCAGTAAGGAGTGCTTGGTTAAGGGGTATGAGAATAAATTAATGAGAATGGAATGAATGATAATGGTTGGTTATTTATTATGATTGATTGAATAGTTTTTTCATACCCAAGTTTTAGGTAATAGTCCATACCCTCCATGTATGGGAGGAATGGTTTTGATTCCTACCAACACTAATATTTTTTAATTTTTAACTAAATATAATTAAAATATAATTAATTAAAATATAAAATATAATTAAATTAATTAAGATAAAATCTAATTAATTAATTAAAATATAATTAACATGTAATTAATTAAGATGTAATTAAATAGTTAGTTAATTATATTGTAATTAATTAAAATATTATTAATTAATTACTTAAAATATAACTTCATTTGCCTTATCAGATGAATGTAAATTGTATTAAACTATGTTACTTGATTTTACTATAGCAATGGAATGGTGGATATTATGGTTGTGCCGATGAATTGCACAATATTTTGGATGATTAAACTATATTTTGATGATATTATGTAACTAATGATATGTTGATGCAAGAAAATACTAGAGCATTTTTTTCTTCAAGAGCTATTGGAAAGGAAAAACCGCAATATACTTGATTCTAAACATTCTGTCATTATAAATAGGATGCATAAATTAAAAATAATCGATTAAAATATATTTAAATTTTGATATAAAACAAATTTTTAACAAATTTTTATGTCTCAATGTTTTTAACAAACCAACCATCATCAATAGTAATAGTAATCATTCCTTAATCTTAACCAACCTTTATAATAATAATGATTATATCTATTCTTATTCCTCACTATATTCATTCTCATTCTCATTCTCATTCTCATTGCCCTCTATGAACCAAGCACCCCTTCAAATTCTGAAGGTCACAACATTACTTGTTTATGTAGATGATATTATTGTGACGAGTAATGATGTAGAAGGGATTAAAAATCTGAAGCAATGTCTCTTGAAAGAATTTGATATCAAGGAGCTAGGAAAGTTAAAGTACTTCCTAGGTATTGAAGTAGCTCACTCAAAATAAGGGATTTCATCTCTCAACAAAAGTATGTACTTGACTTGTTGAAAGAAACAGGAAAATTGAGTTGTAAACCAATGGAGACATCGATTGAATTTAATCATGGATTAAGTGATGCTCCAAAAGATCCCATGGTAGATAAAGTATCATATCAAAAACTTGTTGAGAAGTTGATATATCTGGCACACATAAGACCAAATATAGCATTTGTAGTGAGCATGGTTAGTCAATTTATGCACAATCCTAAAGAATCACATCTCAAGGCAGTAAACAGAATACTACAATACTTGAAAGGCAGCCCAGGAAGAGGAATTCTATTTAAACGACAATCAGTCACAGGTATGACATTAGAAGTTATACCGATGCAGACTATGCAGGTTCTTTGGTTGATAGGAGATCAACATCGGGTTACTGAACATTCTTAGGTGGTAATCTTGTAACATGGAAAAGTAAGAAGCAGAATGTAGTGGCAAGATCAAGTGCAGAATCTGAGTTTAGATCTATGACATTGGGGATATGTGAATTACTTTGGCTGAAGATAATTATTGATGACTTGAGAATGAAATGGGAAGGACCCATGAGGTTGTACTGTGATAACAAATCAGCTATCAGCATTACGCATAACCCAGTACAACATGATCGAATAAAGAATATTGAAGTTGATAGGCACTTCATCAAGGAAAAATTGGACAATGGCTTAATATGCACTCCATTTGTGTCAACCAAGGATCAGTTGGCAGACGTACTGACAAAGGGACTGACAAGCACAGTATTTCAAGAGATTATTGGCAAGCTAAGGATGGAAAATATCCACTCACCAGCTTGAGGGGAAGTGTCCAATTATGTAGGATTACGTAAATATTATCTAGAAGATTGTATAGTTATAAATATCATATAAATCCCTGATTTGTAGGGATTATAATAAGATACAGATTTTCATGTATCTTAAGAAATCTGATACTATATTTAGTATAGACAATTGTATATATACCATGACTGTAACCTACGATTTTACGAGAATGAGATTATTCTTCTCTCTGCCAATATTTTACAAGTCTATTCACAGAGAACTCAACAACTTGAAGGGGAGAGGACAGGTTTGGAGCACTGGCACATCGAGATATCTGAATTCGGTAACCTGGGAAAAGCAGTATGCAGTACAAACCAGAGCTTCAAAAGAGTTATTCCTGTTCCTACTAATCTTCACATCCCAAGTTCAATGGAGTATTACGAGGGTAGAGATGTTGGATGCATGCAAGATCAACGGAAGGAAGGCTTGACTCATTTGCGTGGACCAACAAGTATCAATGCGCATGGAGTTCTCGGTCAGATTCTTTTCCCTGTCTGTTCCTAAAGATGCTGAAGGTTGGGACCTAAGGCTATCAGCTTCCTTAAAGGCACGCCCCTGTACTTCCTCAAGAAGGCCTACTCTATTTAACCCCATGAAATGCTTACGACGATCAAGACTGTAGCGTCCCTATTCCTCACTGACAAATTTTTGACCAAAAGCAGTTGAACATTGGAGGGTCTGAAAGAGATAAAGAAATCAAAGAATAAGTACCAAAGGGACATGAGAGGTTTGTATCTTTCTGTAATATTAGGCTTAAGGATGGTGTAAGTTCTGGAACTGTACAGTTATTATAACAATAATGTCTTACCTTTTTTTTTTTATTATACATATATATAGCAATATTTTAATAGTCGGATTATAATTAAACTAAAAATTGAAGTCTAGTCGAGGGAGAATATTAAATGAAGATGAAATGATTTATTTTAGTTTTGCAAAAATTGGCCAGTTAAATAATATACGAGTTGATTTTTAATAATAAAAGTTATTAATAATGTTTTAAAAAGGGATCGATTATCAAACCGATCAAAAAAATGTTTAAGGTTTAAAGATTTAATCGGTATTGAACCGTTGTAAAACTGGTATTTAATAAACAAAAAAATTATAAAAATAAGTAAAAATAAAATATTTTGTTGAAATAAAAAAATACTAATGTTAATCATTATATAAAGAACTAATTAAAGTTTAAATATTATTTTTAAAATATTTTAAAATTATTTCTTTATCTATACTGAATTATTAGGGAAGAATGAACTAAATTTCTTAAACAAAGATCTTGATCTCATTTGAGATTTTGCATATTGGGGAAGATTTCACCACATGGGTGTGTTGGTGACCTACCCTGAAGAAGAAGAAGAAGAAGTCACAATTTAGAGTTAATCAACCGGTCTATTGTACACTAAATTAAAAATCAAATAAAAAATCAGGTTGGTTCAAGTTAATTTGGTATCGACGGAATTTTAAAATGTTATTAAAGGAAATTAAATTAAAAAATTAGCTATTTTAAATTTCTATAATTGGATAGGCCAAATTTGGTTAGATTTTTTAATATCGATATTAGGAAAATTATGAGCGTTAGAACATAATTATTATAATTCAAATAAATTATTTAATAAATTAATAATTTTTAATTAAATGAGGATTTATTACTTTTTAATTAAATGAGGACTGAATTTAACACTTGCATTAAGAGAGTTATATTATATACCAGAATATATATTATAATTTATAAATAATATATTTTTAATAAATTATTTAGCATATTAATAAATTGAAATTTTAATTTTAATAATTATTGAATCTTTCAATCTAATTTCTAATTCAAAAGAAATGACTATAGTTAAAGATAATAAAACTATATAAAAATGGATTTAAATAAATTGTTTCTATAAAATGTAAATAATTATGATATTTGTCTAATCTATACATTTCAACGTAACAACATAAAAAAAATATGATTTCCGAATTCTTTTTTCTTTATTGAGATCTGTACTAAATTGTAACTAATAAATGTTGCTGTGCCCTCGCTCTCTTCTATTTATTGCAGAATATTCGATCGTCTAAACTCAATCAGAAGTCAACGCATCTGGTACTTAGGTATGAAGAAGATAGTCGTGACCGGAGCGTCTGGTTACCTAGGTGGTACACTATGCCACGCTCTACTCAAACAAGGCTACTCCGTACGTGCGTTAGTCCGACGAACCAGCGACCTCTCCTCTCTCCCCGACTGCAGGACCGCTGACGGCGCCTTCGAGCTTGCCTACGGCGATGTGACTGACCATCGCTCTCTCCTAAACGCCTTCTACGGATGTCACTTTATCTTTCACACCGCTGCCGTCGTCGAGCCCTGGTTGCCGGATCCTTCTAAATTCTTCGCTGTAAACACTAATCGAGCTTTAACTGCTTTCAATTTATAATCAATGTGGGATTTATTTTTTGAAGAATTTGGAGTTGTTTTGTTTAGGTTAACGTTGTGGGATTGAGGAATGTGGTGGAAGCAGGCAAAGAGACGAAGACGATTGAGAAGATAGTTTATACGTCGTCGTTTTTCGCCCTTGGACCAACTGATGGATGTGTAGCTGACGAGAAAAAGGTTCATTTTTTTGTTACTAATAGAAAACAGAGATAAATACACAAATTGATATTCTTTAGAGGGAAATGTAACGTGATTGGATAATACTTATAGGTGCATGAAGAGAAATGTTTTTGTTCCGAGTATGAGAGATCGAAGGCAGCTGCTGATAAGATTGCACTAAGAGCTGCGGCGGAGGGAGTGCCTATAGTGGTAGTTTATCCCGGCGTTATATATGGTCCTGGGAAGCTCACTACAGGGAACATAGTAGCTCAATTGGTAAGATTTTTCTATTTTTATTTGATTACTCATACTAATTCATTCATGCAAAAGCAGTTCAATTTCATCACTTTAGTCCCAAGGTCTTATTGGTTCTGATTTTTCAGCTTATTGAACGCTTTAATGGGCGTTTACCGGGATACATTGGTAGTGGAAAAGACAAGTTTTCCTTCAGCCATGTTGATGATGTAGTGCAAGGTCACATTGCAGCGATGGACAGAGGTCAACCAGGTGAAAGGTACCTGCTTACAGGAGAGAATGCGTCTTTTGTGCATGTTTTTGATATATCTGCTATTGTCACTGGTACCAAGAAACCAAGTTTAAACATTCCTCTATGGACGATTGAGGCATATGGATGGCTACTGGTTCTTTACTCCCGACTAACCGGAAAGCTTCCGCTCATTTCTCCTCCGGTATAACTCGGATTCATTTTGCTTCGACTGTCACTTGTTTCTGTTTGAATCCTGACATGAACTTGTCTGTATAACCAAGCTGATGGATACTTGCAGACTGTCCATGTTCTAAGACATCAGTGGTCGTACTCTTGCGAGAAGGCCAAAAGAGAACTGGGATATAATCCTCGGGGCTTGAAAGAAGGTTTAGACGAGGTGTTGCCATGGTTAAAGAACTTAGGAGTAATTAAATACTAAATCAGACTTTGCCTTACACTGTATGCAACTCTTATTTTCTGAGACCAGGTTCTCAATGTTGAATAAACTTAAATGTGAAGTTCAAGAGTTTCGGTGGTTTCAATAACCAAGAGTCAGAATTTATGGTGATATTTAGTATTCTGTTTTTGAGTTGTTTGGTTTTCCTGTTTTAAATATTGTACGAAGTTCAAGAGTCAAAAGTAGCTTATAAATAGATTTGTATTCTGTTGTAAACAACAAGGAAAATAAAAGAAAACAGAGAAAGGTTTACGAGAAACAGTTTTTGTATTTGTCAAATTGGTATCAAAGCCAAATGGAGAATGTGATGGGTCAAATGTCGCTACCCCGATTGACGAAGGCGAACTATGAGAATTGGTGCATTCAAATGAAAGCTCTTCTCGGGTCTCAAGATACTTGGGAAATAGCCGAGACTGGTTTTGTAGAACCAGAAATTACCACGGGATATTCGGCGGCTCAACACAAGGTGTTGAAAGAAACACGAATGAAGGATAAAACAGCATTATATATGCTGTTCCGAGCAGTTGATGAGTCGGGCTTTGAGAAAATTGCAGGTGCAATAACTTCAAAAGAAGCGTGGGA
>JAOQMQ010000003.1:10734577-10746662 GCA_027563845.1 Erythroxylum subrotundum
TATATTTTGAAGATATTATGTAACTAATGATATGTTGATGCAAGAAAATACTAGAGTATTTTTTCTTCAAGAGCTATTGGAAGGAAAAAATCGCAATATACTTGATTTTAAACATTCTGTCATTATAATTAGTGCATAAATTAAAAATAATCAATTAAAATATATTTAAAATTTGATATATAACAAAATTTTATTTTTCAATATTTTTATCAAACCAACCGCCATCAATGATAATGGTAATCATTCATTCATCTTAATTAACCATCATAATTATAATGATTATATCAATTCTCATTCTTCGCTATGTTCATTTCCATTCTCATTCTCATTACCCTATGTGAACCAAGCGCTCCTTAAAAGAGCTTAATATAAAATTTTAATTATAGAAAATCTCTTACTTCTATAGTCAACCATGTTTTTAGCTGCAAATTTTGTCCAGGCTAAGAATAACCCTCTAACATACTTTCTCATATATATATATATATATATATATATATATATATGTATGTATGTATGTATGTATATATATGTATGTATGTATATAAGAAATGATATTTATTTTCACCTTTTAATGTGTTTATGTGTGTATATATATATATGGTATTTATTTTAGCTGCTGGTATAATCACCCTCAATTTGTCTGATGATGATGAAACAGGCATCTGCAAATCTCAATTTCCAAATCCATTCCTGCCTCGTTATTATTGCCAGAACAGAACACAGTAGTTTCAACCAAGGCCTTGGTGAATGACTATGTACATACATTACATAAGAAATTCCACCGTCAACTTCCTCATTTGTCTGCGACATGGTTTGTTGCTAATCCAATAGATTCTGTCTATAATTCCTACCTCCATTCCATTACTCAAATTTCACTTGGCATTTATTTTTAATGGCGGCTCCTTTCCTTTATATATTTTCATATAACAACAACTCGCAGTTCAGTTCAATCACTAATTCTGGAAGGCAACAACACAGCCAAGAATGACTAAGATTAACGAATCTTTTCCTCAAAATCAGAAAAAGACGCAATTACTTTCAAAGATGTGATCTTTCGTAAGAAAGAAGAAATTTTGGCCAGTGATGAGGAGCCCATTAAGATATGTTTCAAAGCACCAAATTGTGTATACCATAGGTTCAAGCACCAGTCTCAAAGAGCTCAAGCAAATCCACACTCATCTTCTCGTCAACGGCCATCTCAATGACTCCAACTTTTCAGGCCAATTTGTAGCTGCCATAGCTCTCAATAACCACAAGAACATTAACTATTCTGAGAAAGTCCTTGACCAATGGGAGACCCCCACTGTGTTCTGCTTAAACTCCATGATCAGAGCCCACTCTAAGAGCTCCACACCTGAAAGAAGCTTTCTTTACTATAACAAGATATTACGGTCTAGTGATCATATCTCTCCTGATAATTACACTTTTAATTTCTTGGTTCGGGCTTGTACACAACATTTGACACGCTGGAGTGGTCCAACTGTTCACGGTTTAGTAATTAAGCATGGGTTTGAATGTGACCCACACGTTCTATGTGGTTTGATTCGCATGTATGCTGAATTGGGTGGTTTAGATTCTTGTTTTCTGATGTTCGGATTAGTTCGTAACCCAGATTTGGTTTGCCAAACTGCAATGATAAGTGCTTGTGCTAAATGTGGCGATTTTGGTTCTGCGAGGGAACTGTTTGATGCAATGTCTCAAAGAGATACTTGGGCTTTTAATGCGATGATCTCTGGGTATGCGCAATGTGGGCAGTCTAAAGAGGCGTTGAGGTTGTTTCGTATGATGCAATTGGAGGAAGTTAAGATTGATGACGTGTGTATGGTCTCGGTTTTGTCTGCATGCAGTCACTTGGGTGCTTCAGATCATGGGAGATGGGCTCATGCATATATTGAGAGACATAAGATTCCAATGACGGTGACTCTAGGTACTGCACTAATAGATATGTATGCAAAATGTGGCAACATTAGCAAGGCAATGGAAGTTTTCTGGGGTATGAAGGAGAAAAATGTTTACACATGGACTTGTGCCATGAATGGGCTGGCAATGAATGGGGCTGGTCATAAGTGTCTTGAATTGTTTTCCCTAATGAAAGAGAATGGGATTTCGCCGAATGGAGTCTCTTTCGTTTCGATTTTGAGGGCTTGCAGTGTGGTTGGACTTATTGAGGAAGGTCATGAACAGTTTGTCTCTATGAAAAGAGTTTATGGGATTGAACCTCTAGCAGAGCATTATGGTTGCATGGTCGATCTGTATGCTCGTAGTGGGCGCTTAGATGAAGCTGTAAATATCATCAATAACATGCCAGTGACCCCTCATGCTGGTGCCTGGGGTGCTTTGCTTAATGCTTGCAAACTACACAGAGATAAGGAGTTGGGTGAACTTGCTGCTAGAAAGTTGATTCAATTGGAAGGTAGCAATCACTGCGCTTTTGTTATATTATCTAACATTTATTCTGATTCAAGGGACTGGGCAAGAGCTGATAATGTGAGACAGACCATGAATGCTAAAGGGATAAAGAAAAAGCCTGGCTGTAGTGTTATGGAGGTAGATGGTGAGGTTCATGAATTTTTTGTTGGAGACACCTCGCACCCAAGGTATGGTGATATTAAAGTTAAGCTGGAAGAGATATATAGTAATTTGAGGTTATCAGGATATGTGGCCAACACTAAGCCTGTGCTATTTGACATTGAAGAAGAAGAGAAAGAGGATTCTCTTTATAGACATAGCGAGAAGGTTGCTATTGCATTTGGTTTGATCACCGTGAAGCAAGTTGTGCCCATTAGGATTGTTAAGAACCTAAGAATTTGTTGGGATTGCCATGATTTTGTAAAAGCGGTGTCTAAGATTTATAACAAGGAGATTATTGTAAGGGATAGGAATAGGTTTCACCATTTCGAAGATGGTCACTGCTCTTGCAATGGCTACTGGTAGTGGTAACATAAACCAATTGATTCTTTGTTCCATTCATTGATTTACAAAAGGGTTTCTTTTTTTGGTACTTTGCCATGCCATTGTCATTTCTACTCATGATTCTTACTCTCCACAAAGAAACCAATAAGTTGTTTCCTCGTGGCGCACAAATGTTCAGGAGCTACATTTGGCCGACATTGGAGGAACTGTGAAAACTGGTACTGTCAGGCCAAGCCACTTACATCAGGCTTTTCCTCTCTAGCGTATTAGCCTTCACTTGGAATCATTCATCTATCTGCTATGAAACAAGTCTAATGAACAATGAGCATTGATAGAGTGGAGCCAGCATATAGGCTATCCATAATTCTACGTAGATGGACGCACATTTTTTGTCATAAGCTAATTGATTATATTTGAGCTAAATCACATTTTCAGTTCCAACGTAAACACAACATTTGGTGTCGCAGCTTCACGTTTCTTCATACATCAAATCGATGCTTTGTATAAGGACAATCATGTTGATACACGTCTAGTTGGTGCTGAGCTTTACGAATAGGAAAACCAAAATGGAATTGCTTTTATTAGCAGCCACTTGTGATTTTGTTTTCTTTTTCGAGCTGCCTTTATATCAACTTTACGTAACAATATGATTGATTTTAACATATTATTTTCCTTAAAAAAAAAGGGAGGAAAGAAGAACTTTACTTACCACCCAGGCAGGCTCCACAACAAATGACGACTTTCATGAGTCACGGCCCACTACACTTCGTTCGTTAAACCACCCGTTTTTCCTCGCAAAACGCATCCAATTTGCTTGGTATCGACATTCAACGCTGAATAGGGAAAAAAGAAGAAGGAAGAACTCAGGCGCATGCCGTGTCAATTATAATCTAGCTTTTCTTTTCTCTTGTTTGTTTCTTCTTACTTTTTAAAGAACCTTCAAAAGAAGAACGGGGTCCATTAGTTAGGTTAGGTCTAAAAACCTGCAAAGTGGGGAAAAGGAGGAACTGGGTCCGTTAATGTGGTCTAAAATGAAATTAATCCAAACCAAACTTCTTCTGGTTATACTTTAAGCATTGGAATAAGAAAGAAGTGAATAGCAATTCTAGAATGTGATTCAACCTATGAAGAAAGATGCACCTCACTAAAAAAAGTAGACTTTTGATTGCGATTTGAAATTCGTAACTAAAAATTACTCTCTGGTTACAAAATTTCAAAATCGTAATCTATTGAAAACAATACTTTCAACTTGAAATATTTTGCGGTTTTTTTAAAACTATTAGCTACGCTTAGAATAGATTATATTTTATATTCGCAGCTAATAAGATTTAATGACGTTTTTTAATTGTGAACTTAGTTTCCTAGCGAAAGGTTTTTAGTTATGAAATATTGCTAATAATATTTATTGATATTTTTTGTAGCTAAAACACACAAATCCCATAACTATCATCTACGAAAATGAATATTGTAATTAAAAACATTTCACTACGAAAATATTTTCGTAATCAAAAGAAGAAGAATAAAAAACAATGAAAATGATGTCGTTTTGTCCACTAAAACAACTTCTCCATATTGATAACCTAAAGACTATGCTTCTCTTTATTTTTCTTCGTCTTCATCTTGTAGCAACTACAGTGTTCTTGTATGCTCCAATGTCTTCATCTAATGGCCTTCTCTTTTCTTTAGCAGCTCTAGTGTCTTCGTTTGTCCTCTCTAGTGTCCTTATGTTTTTTTGACCGATTGGAGACATTTGTTTTGCCTATTAAGAGGGGTTCTTCTTCTTCAGGTAATTGTGTTTTCAGTTTATTCGTGGTTAATGTAAATTATGGCTGAGTCAATCGGTTAATGTAACTTTTCAAATTTTGAACTGGTATTGTGGAAAATGTTCTCATCAATTCTTTAATTTGAGGGTTGGAAGAATTCTTTGGCTTTACTTTCTGAGGCTTATCAATCAATTTGATATAATTGCATGTCTTGAGAAAAGATTTAAGAATTTTGCCTCTGGTCTAGCATAAACTCTTGCTTCTTGAGCAATTTCTTCATTTATGATAGATAAAGAGGAAATGTTTTTATGAACCCTTCTTCAGCCGAGTTGTAGAACGTCCTATATCTTGCATTTTCTCCCTCTGGTGATTGAATTATTTTTTTTGGGAAACAAAATAATCTTTTGGTACTTTGAGATTTGTCTATGATTATCACCGATCAATGAATGATCTTTAATAAAATCTTCAGTATTGTTTACCGATAACTTAATGAAAATTTTCATATCATAGGTTTTCGGATAGATGTACTTTGTTTTACACCAAATGAAAAAGTGATTTATTTGAGCAAAATCATAAGACTAAAAGAATCTGTAGAAACTTTAGCATACAAATTTGTACTTCTGAAAAATTTGCTCATTCATTAGCATCACCTACAAAGTGGTTGAACATAAAGAGAAGCAAATAATAAAAAGAAGAATTTCACTTTTTGTTAAACATAAACACTTTTGGTCCAGCAGATACGTTGAATTGGCCAGTTTAAGACATAATGAGCATAGATACATCGCTGGTTCATGACATATTGAAGGAAGAAATAGTTTGCAGGTTTAAGAATGTGAAACTTATTGGAAATTCACAAGTGGAGTCATCCCACATCAGAAAGAGACATATAAATAAAGTAAGTTACATACAAAGATAGGACTCATAAATCAGTTCCTTAAGGTTTTAGGTTGAGATATGATATCCTAGTTATATATAGGCTCATTTGTATCCAATCCAATCTCTCTCTAGGCTTCCTTAAAATCCTTAATTGGTATTAGAGTCATGTTGGTGAAGTTTGATGAATATAGATTCATAGATTTAGGTCAAAGTGACTCAAATGGATCCATATGAGCTATAGATTGAGGGGAAGCTAGTTGGATATAAAGATAGATCCACTTGTGAGGGGAAAATGTTGGGAATTCACAAGTAGAGTCATCCCACATTAAAAAGAGACATATGGATAAAGTGAGTTATATACAAAGATAAAACTCATAACTCAATGCCTTAAGGTTTTAGGTTGAGATATGATGTCCTAGTTATATATGAGCTTATTTGTATCTAGTTCAATTTCTCCCCAGGCTTCCTCAAAATCCTTCATTGGTATTAGAGTCAGGTCGGCAAAGTTTGATGAATATATATTCATGGATTTGGGTCAGAGTGACTTAAATGGCTTCGTATGAGCTATAGATTAAGGGGGAGCTAATTCGATATAGATAGATCCACTTGTGAGGGGGAGATGTTGGAAATTCGTAAGTGGAGTCATCCCACATTGGAAAAAGACATATGAATAAAGTGATTTATATATAAAGATAGGGCTCATAACCCAGTGCCTTAAGGTTTTGAGTTGAAATATGATGTCCTAGTTGTATATGGGCTCATTTGTATTCGGTCCAATTTCTTCTTAGGCTTAACATGAATCAATTTCCATCTGAAAAAAACTTCAATCTATTCAAGAGTTCAAAAATCTTCATGGGAACTTAATGGAAAGACAGTTTATGATTACTAGCTTTTTTTGTCATCAAGTAACAGACCAATAAATAACAATGATAGTTTGTCTCTTCAACAGGATGCTAGTCCATGCTGGTAGTGGCAGAACCTTGTAAATGGAACCATATCAGTAACTTATTTGTCCTTGCAATTATTAGTGTACATGATACTTTTTTGTTATTTATGGTAATTAAGATACCCAATTTAATCTAATTATAAACTAATAAAAGATGTTGTGATGTTGGTCACTTCTTGATTGTAAATAACAAGTCTAAAACTCAACAGTGATATATCTTTTATGCCATTATCAATACTTGTGTCTTTAAATCTTGATGCACAATGTTTTAGTGTCTATTTAGCATATTCGTCTCTAGTTACCTTATTATAAACGGAAGCGCTTTTTGAGTTCTTTCAAACTTTACTTTCAAATGATTCGCAAGCAAGATGATGTTTCATACTACAAGAAATTATATTTGTTTGACCTGACAAGAGATGAGATCATTAACTTCTTGAGGAATTTTCTAATATAACAAAGAAGAACATATTTGAGACTTTCTTTTGTTTAAGTTGGATGCTAGCATATTAGAGCTTAGATGTTTGTATCTTTTGTTTAATGATTTTGCATTTTAGTAGTACATGTTCCGCACCTATTGCAAGTCTAAAACAATTTGGGTTATCTATTTGATCTTGGTTATTTTATAGTGAAACATCTAACACTATAGCTAGCAAGGTTATAGATAAGGTTATCTTAAAGTCATCATGTGATATGAGGTCTTATAATTGATTGTTTTTTTAGAGTTCTGTTATGCTTGTTAGGAATGATGATATTAATACTTTAACTAGGGTGCAGTCCAATAGGAGGTGTTAAAGCTCATAATTGAGGTGTTAAAGCTCATAATAGTGAAAGCACAAATTGAATCAAATCTTACAGTTCTTGCTTATGAATTTAGAGCTATATTTAAAACTCACTACTTAGCTTCTTGTGAAAGTCTGAGTAAAATCTTAGATATATGGATTGTAGATACATGCTTGAATACTTTATTAACTTCATTACAAACGATTTTCAAACCACCATTAAAACTATCTATAGATAATGGCACCGAGTTTATCAATCATCAAATGGCTGAAATTTTTATAAAGTACTATAGGAATTTTACATCAATTTAGTAGTCCTTACACCCCTTAGCAAAAAGGAGTGGTTGAAATAAAATATAGACAATATTTGGATGTTAGAGCCTTGAGATTTTACATAATAAAAGACTTGCTTTATGTTAGGAATAAGTTTAAAAACTTCTTTAGTTCAAAATTTAAGTAACGTAACATAAGATATTACAACCTGCTTTATATATGTATATAATCAAAATGACATGTTAGGACATATTTGGAAGTCTTTAGTTCAAAATTTAAGTAGCTTTCACATTCTTGATCTATAAAAATGAATTTACTTATGGGTTTTGGAGATGGGTTCATGCTTCCTATTCAGGCTATCTTATATTTCTTAACTACAAAGTCGTATGTTGTCATATATCTTATTACATGGTTTGTCATAATCTACCAACCAATTGCATTCTTTTGTAGAATTCAAACTGGGTATGTCAATTTTGTTTTACAATTATGTTATTTACAACTTAAATTTCATTCAGTAATTTAGTAACTTACATAAAATTGTATCACTATATGGACAAAAGTTGGATGACTTGTTGGAAATAATCTAGTTAATACTTAGAAGGAGTGAAGACTTATGAAATTGTGAAAGATCAAATGGGTTTAGAATATAAAATTCATCCATGCATAGATTGCTTAAATTTCAACCATCAAAGTCAAAAGGTGGTATACAATCACTTGCTAATCCGAGGCATTGATAAGTTCTATACTCGATGGATTTATTATAGCAAACATCCTGAAGCAAGTAATGCTAGAAGTGTTGCTGCAGATGATTAATACAGATTGATACTCAACAAGGTCATCCTATAGACAATGTCCAATTTGGAAAATTGTCAAGTGAGTTGGGGATTATTGCGAGAACAAAATTACCTTGTCTAAAACATGTTGAGCACTTGAAGGAAGACAATTTGCTTGAAAATGTTTTGGATAGAGTTGCGGTAGTTTTTAAAAATCTTTAATTATATACAATATTGCTTCGATGATTTTAAGATTAATTAAACTTTTGCTTATTGTTCACAATTGGAATTGAATATTATGGATATTAATTAAGAACCTAGATGTTTCAAAATGTGTTACTTCATTATTGAAACAAAGGATCAAAGATCGTCGTTTCAAGTTGATAAGTATTATAAATCTTTTCCTTCTGATGCGGAGGTACAAAGACATGTTCCCGAACAAATTTATGAAGAAAATTCGAATAGTTTGTGTGATTATTGTGCTTACCCAAAAGTTCAGGGATATTTTTTCCTTCACATTTACTTGCATTAATCTTGTTAAATGATTGGGTTAATTACCAAAAAACTCAAACTTTTATCAATTTTTCAATTATAGCCTGAACTTTAAAAAGTAGTAATAAAATGCTTGAACTTTCAATTTTTTCAATTCTAGCTCAAATTTTAAAAAGTGACAATAAAATGCTCAAACTTTTAATTTTATTCAATTCTAGCCCGACGTTATCTGTTGTTCCCCCGATGCCTTCAACTCTTTATTTTCTGTTTGTTCTTCTGATACCCCAAACTATTCTCGCATTACAGCGTATTGCACCAATAAGCTCTTCATTTTTAATTTGTTCTCCTGATATCCTTAGTGTGAGGGCATCGGGGCTACATAATCTGAAAATCGAAGAGTGAGGGCATCTGAAGAACAAACTGAAAATAAAAGAAAAAACTGAAATCAAAGTATAAAGTCATTGGGCATGTGTAATCTAATTTAGATCATTTTTAAACAATGACGTTGTTTTCATTATGAGATTAAATGACATCGTTTCATTAATCTTCATTTGTTGTGTTAATTTTGACTGACATGTATTAATAGTTCTGAAACACATGGCAAATCACGTCAACAAACTTAACGAAAACATTAACATCGGGTTAGAATTAAAAAAAAATTGAAAGTTTAGGCATTTTATTGCTATTTTTTAATTGAAAATTTGACAAAATTTTAGATTTTTTTGGTAATTAACCCTAAATGATTTAATTACTAAGTTATGCTTTTTTTTTCTTGATTCAGGATAATTGTGAGAAGAAAAAGGTCAGTAGATCTAAAATGAAAACACCTTATAATCAAGGGTCAAAGTCATTTGTAGTTATGTGAAATGAATATGTAAGATGATTGTTTGCAAGTTATACTTAAATCAATAAACACTAGATTATTTATTATACATTTTATTTTTGTTTCATTAAACAAAATGAGAAGGAGCTACATGGACAAGAGTGTGATAGGATCACACTATATAATGTCACTCACTATAAGGAAGATAAAGGATGGGTATTAGAAGAAGCAGAAACCAACTATGTGAGTATAAAAGTTTGTTCAATATTTTTGTTCATTTATTAATGTTGCAGAAAGTAATAATATTTGGATTGAATATTGATTTCCTTTTTTAATTTTAGAATAAGATGTAAAAGTTATTAGAGAAGTCTCTATGTAAGAGGAATGAGTTTAGTGCTTGTAATACAGTAATTGGTACTCATTCTAGCTATGTGAAAGATCTTGGTTATGACCCTAAGTCAAATGTTTCAACCTCAATATATAAAACAACCATTGAACACGTTCAAAAGGAAAATAACAAGCTTAAGGCTGCATTGCAAGCTAAAGTAATTAGGGGACAAGAAACACAGCCAAAATTAGCAAAACATGATATGTTATTCAAAAGATTACTTGACCCAAATTATTATATAAATGAAGAGGAAAGTGAAGGGTATTAATTCTGTCTTCTTTTTTCTTTTGCATCCTGTATGTACTATAATTTAAATTTAATACTTTTCTCAAATTACAAATGAATGAAGATTGAACTGGTGATTGATTATGTTGTGACTAGTAAAGTTATGTGATTTTTGAGTTAATCATAACCAAATACTTATTGTATCAATAATCATAATATTTTTAGTTAATTTTAACTAAGCTTTTTGGATGATCGATATGGACAACACTAAGTAATCGTTGTGGTTGTACTCTAATATTTTTGTTATCTGAGCATGACATATTATAATTTGTAAACTTATCTCTTTATTTATCGTTTTGTCTATAAGAATTGTTCAAATTGTCATTAATATTTTGTACGGGAACAAATGATCATCATTAATATTATAATCTGTTTGTTGGTATAATTTAATGATATTTATATAATTTTGCTTTATATATAATGCTATATTTTTTGAATTAATAATATTTTTCTACGATTTAATTTTATAATAAATTTGCGATAAAAACATATCGATATATTATATACAAAACATATTGTTCAATGTCATGGATTAAAAAGGTAACAAATAATATATCGTGACATTATTAAAAATGTAACAAATAACATTTGGCTATCGTGACATTATTAAAAATGTAACAAATAACATTTGGCTATGATATGAAAAACGTAATACATAACATTTGGTTACGTTATAAAAAACGTAACTAAAAAAATTTGGCTACGTTATAGAAAACATAGCTATTACTATTTAGCTACGTTGTAAAACATATAGCTAATAATATATCGCTACGAAGATGAAAGCGTATAGTAAAAAAATTATTGGGTATGATTTATTTTCGTTGTCAGTTATTTGACTCTAATTTTTTCCAACCAAAATTCAATTTTTAGCTATGTTTTTTAAATGTTCTAGCTATAAAAATTTAGATACAAAAAATTTTAGTAGCTAATAGTTTTTTTATAATTTTTGAAAACGTCGCCCATAGTTTTCAATTACAGAAAATTGAGGATGCTTTGTGTGACAAAACAGAAACATCACAAATAATTATAGGTCATGATTTTGAGACAATTAATTACGTTTTTCTTCATAGTCAAAAGTCTATTTTGTTATAGTGTCTTTTGCAAGAAAATTTGATTACCTAAATTCTCCTGTAACGATAAAGAACAGAAAAGACTGATGAAATGTAGTGAAAGAAGCTGATGTTATTTTGGAATCTAATAACATGCATGGAGGGTACAAAGTCTCCCTTTTGTTTGGTTCAGTTCTTTCTGGTGACATATTGCCTTTTGACCGCGATCTGGTTTTCACTTCACATGCCCACCGAAAATAATATAGGCTTTGTTCGGTTGCGTGAACTCTGAATGGTCGAATCAGGGGAAGATAGATTAGCTACTAGGCTAGTAAACGCCAACTTAATAAACTAAATATATATAATATTATTTGTGATATTGTTAGTTACAAACAATTATTAAATAAGCAAGCTGTAACGAAACTCTGTGAAGATCGATCTTACCTAAACCTTTCTCATCACTTTCAACAAAGAAAAGGCATGATATATTATTCAGCGACAAAGACTTGAGAAAAATCCGATTCCGTCCAGTGCATGTACTCCTTTAAAGAAATTCTCGTCTAGCAGTAGCACACATGCAGGGACGGAGCCAGACTCAAGTTTAAGGGGGGGCCGGAGGTCGGAGGTCGGGAGCCGGGGGCCAACTCTAAGTCGCTGCAAAAATCACATGATAATTTATGATAGAAGTTGAAGCTAATGATACCCATTTTTAATTGATGAGAAGG
>JAOQMQ010000003.1:10746762-10763019 GCA_027563845.1 Erythroxylum subrotundum
CCGCTTTGTTTCCTTATATGGGATGGATCTACGTGAAAGAATATAGGAACAACGATCTGACCGTGTGTTTCGTGGCACTCAATGATTTTGACAAGTTCATTCAGGCACCAAGTTGAGGAAACATAGTCTTTGGAAAAGATGATGACAGCAAGATTGGAGGTTTGGATGGCTTGGAACAATGATGTGCAGATTTCTTCTCCTCTTCTAAGTTGGTGACTGTCTATAAAGATCTCTAAACCTTTCCGACGAAGAGCATCATAAAGGTGGCAGGTGAAATTATAACGAGTATCACCTCTAAAGCTCAAGAAAACATCATACTTCCATTGGTGGGAAGATTGAGAACTAGAAAATGACAAGGAAGCCATAATGATGGTATGATGAACAGATTAATGGATACACTTAGATCGTGATGATGGTGGTATGAAGAGATGAAACTAATATTCGATGGGTGAATCATCTAAAAATTTACCATTCGATGGGTAGTGAAGACGACAACGACTTGGAGTTGACAATGTACCACTTAAGGACAGGGTTGTTGTTTTCAAGTGTGTATATCCTTACGTCACTGCCTCCCACTTGATTTTAACAAGAACAACTTATCTTTAAGCTGGCTGCGATGTTCCCTTTTTGCTTTTTTTAATGTATTATGTAGGAAAATTCCAATTTTATCCTTCAACTTTGATGTTTGGAATATATTGGTTTCTAAAATTTTATTTTTATCAAATTAATATTGAGCTTGTAGAAAGTTTCTCATTCTACCCTGGATTTATCGACAAATAGAATGGGGTGTGAGTTTAGAGAGACCAGCAAAGATACTTTATTATTTTAACAAGTAAAATTAACGAATACCATCTCACTGTTATTTTTCAAGTTTTTTGTCTCTTTCTACTTTTTATAATCTTCGTGGGGTGGCTATAACCTTTGTAATGTCTTTATCTAAATTAATTTAACATGGTTATCTTAAATCATTGAAATTGTTCTATGTAGAAGGAAATATACTGATGTTTGATATTTGATTAGTGTAGGTTTTGTCAATCGTATGGTGAGTCTTCTAAGTCAACAGACAAAAGTCATTGAAAAGTAATATGATAGAGCATGTGCAAGACAAACTCTTCTGATAACTTTTTGGACCAATGACAATCATGCAAAAAGGTTTTTATGAATGTCGTAATTATGAGATACGTTAATTATTAATAATAAAGTTGTTGTTGTTTGATAATAAATAAACTTTGTTACATTGCTGTAGGACGGGATATTTAATTTTTCAAATGGGTGAATGAATATTTTAGTGAAGAGGAAAAGTTCGTGATAAATAAATTGAGAATTAAGAATAAAATGTTGAAACTTGAGAACAAGAACTCAAAAGATGGTAAGTGCATAAATAATATGCATCAACTTCAAGAAAAATTGGCGGAAGCAAAAGTGACACTATAATATACAATATTTGAGGCAAGAAGATTGCAAAGGAAGATAATTTATTATAAAATGTGCGCTATAATAATTGCATCTATAATTGTAACTCTGTATATTAAAAAGTTAAAGAATACGAATTTCATAAATTTTGGTATTGCACCATGATCAGGGACGGAGCCAGACTCAAGTTTAAGGGGGGGCCGGAGGTCGGAGGTCGGGAGCCGGGGGCCAACTCTAAGGGGGGGCCGGAGACCAACATTTAAAAAATGTCCTTATTTAATAAAAATTATATAAGTACATTTTTTTAAAAAAATTTTGAAAGGGGGGGCCATGGCCCCCTAGCCACAAACGTGGCTCCGTCTCTGCACACATGTTTTACTACTCCAAGCCTGACTTCAACTTGCTACCTACCTGAGTCAAGGCTCTTTCATGGTGAGAAAAGCTTTTAAAGTGGTCAAGAAATTACAAAAGTCGCTGCAAAAATCACATGATAATTTATGATAGAAGTTGAAGCTAATGATACCCATTTTTAATTGATGAGAAGGGAAGAAGAGGCATTTTTCGTTAGTATGAATACTCATACTCATGACTCGTAACCTTGTGATTATTTGATGAGCGCAGAAGCTTCAATAACCTGATGATAATCTAAGAAACAAAGGCTACTGCTTGATAGAATTTTATCATAATTATGGACTAGCATAATAAAATATTGTGTATAAACTCCGATTAATTAGATGTCAATGATAATTCTCTCTTTAACGTGTCATTGGGCCTGTGTTCATGGGTCTGCTATGATGGGTAGGCTTGGCCTATGTATTATAAAGCATAGAAGACCCTACTGCTAGCCAATCTTTAAATACAGTCGCCCCATTGAGAACTGTATGTGTGCTTTTGCTGATTAAGGATTTGGAATAGCAGTAATAAATCATCTGCGTCTCTGCTACTCCGTTTCACAGAACATTACAATGGATCCAATATTTCTCCAATTTTCAGGCATTTATTCTTTCAATTATTGAATATAGTATGTTTCAACTCTAAGGTTAATTACTTGTATTGATTAATTATGCAATTAATCTGTAATTTAGTGTTGCACTTTCTTTCACTACCAGGACACAGATACGAACCCAAGATGCCACTTGATATAGGAAAAGGAATAAGAATTTAGTGTGCGGCGATTATAGATTATATTCACGACTTTGTTGAACATGAAAAGTGGTTGATTGTATAAACCACATATTGGAGAATTTGTGATGGCTTCTTTATCAGACATACTTATCTTGCGTCATATCATATCCTCTCTTATTCTCTCCTCCTGTTAGATACCACCAATCACTTCCATACCTTAGCCTCTCCTTTGGCATCTCGTTCAATTTTCTACTTAAACTTATTTTCGTACAAAACATATCTCACTTTTTCATACTCATCAACTTCTCTTTTCTTCATTTACCTTAGAACTATACTATATATGCTCCTCAAGTTGCCAATTTTTCAATTCCACTTTACTTGTGCACATATATTCAAATCTTTATATAACAACAACTTTGAGAGCAATATGTAATTTTCCACCGAAGAATATATTCCAAATGTTACATATTTATGCACTTGATTAACAATCATGATTTAATTCTATAATAACTAGGAGTTATGCTCTTAGTTTTATTTTGTACATCTAGAATATCAAATTTTAAATCATGATGAAGAAATAGTCCTTTAACATCCGACATTAGTAAATATGGATTTTTCATTTTTTGCTGATGTATTTTTATTTTTATTCGACACATTATATGGTGAAATACATGTAATATGAACAATATACATCGTATAATCAAATGTCACTAATTCGACAATTTAACTAAATTTTTAATCTTGACAAAACCTATTAATCTTGGTTAAAATCAATAATTTAAGATAACTATACTAAATTATTAATTTGATTTTGATATGATTAGTTCATGTAAAGTTTAAAAAATGAGTTGAGTTATCATATTACTAATATTTGATTAGTTTATGTATAGTATTTATGTCATTTTTTGATTAAAGTTTGAAAGAGGAGAATTTTTTAAAAATATAAATTATAATGTTTTCAATAATTGTAAAAATTAACAAATTTTTTAAAAATTACTTAAGATATAAGAGAAAATTTTTACTCTATAAACGATTGTGGTAATTACAATTTGACATAATTACAGTAGTAGATTATAAACTAATGTTACTGTACTTATAATTATAATTATAATGTTAGAATCATAATTGCCGTTTAAACTTTAAAGCTAGCAATAAGAGACCTTTCGTAAGGTTTCCATTCACACCCCTGACCCATCTACAATTTACTCTTCCCCTTCTCTATTTCTTGGATCTACCGACGACAAGACAACAAATACTAAATGAGAGCTGTCCTCTATTTGTTGGATCTGTGTGTCTGCACGTGTTGTATGCAACTATATATCCTCTTTATCATGCCTGGCTTCCCTGCCTTGCATGCAACTATACGTCCTAGATATCATGCCTTCATCAATGTGACTTAACGTATCTCTTTCACTTCATGTTTCCAGAACCGAATGATGTGCTTCCCACAATTAATATTCTCAATTCTCATCCGATGTAAACATGTTCTAATAAACATATTCTCTCGTATGATATCTTAAAAGTGATCTTTTTTTTTTCTTTCCCACTGTAAGATAAAAGAATTCCTCACTTCTTTTTATTTTTCAGGTAGAGTCCAAGACAGGAATGTCTTTTATCTGTTAAAGGAATTCCAAATTATTCAGAATGACTATAGCTTGAGCTGATTCTGAATAGAATGTATGCTCGCCTTCTGTATAAAACGAAAAACAAAAGAATTATCATTTATAAATTTCAATTCATATTAATACCTAACTTTACCGAGTTCAGATGTAATGTGGAGCATGGAGATGTGGCAGTTCCAAGTTATTGACGCATGTGTTTTGCGGCCAAATTAGAAGTCAATGGTCGTCTACCCTGAAAGTGGGTCATTGAATAATTTTGCTTACCTTATCCGCTCTAATTAAGAGAAACTACAGATAAGAAGCATTAGAGACCTTGGTTGCTTGCATCTTCACCCGTTAAATTCTATTTCGTCCTAGTTTGTGACTGCAATTTCTTTCCTAGCTCTTATACAATCAATGTTCTAAATTATATTCTGCACATAAATTGCATGGTCATGTCGACGTGTTTTGTTAGTTCAAGGGTTCAAAACAGAATGATGCATATATTTTATTAGAATTATGGTCTGTAGTTTCTAAGTTATTGCTAAAAATTGAGCTGAGCTTTAAAACAGTTTGGATATGTTTGGAAAATCCAGTCGAACACATGGGTTCAGAATGGTCGATCAGGTTTGATATGTTTTGTCAATTTGTTATTTAGACGAACCTAAACATTGTGGAACTGGTAACATTTTCTTCACTTGCCACAAGTGCGGTTTGATGATCCTTTCGACGATTCTGTTATTTGGCAACTTGTAATTTGTCAAGTTGGCATTCCAAAATGCTCGATTAGGCAATGAAAAGCGAAAACCACACAATGCTTTAATTTCAGGGTAAGGTTGCCTGGAGAGAGTCTCTTCACAGGGCTACAAGTGGTGATGTCTCGATCGAGCACAACCCTCGGAGACATTAATACATTGAGGGATAAGTTAATAGGAATGGATAGGCTCTGAATTATCTGCCCAACTTCTTCAACACAGCCAACATAAATCTGATCATGTTTTTCGTAATTTCGTGTATTTTAAAAAAATGTTTATAATATATCTAAGCTCTTATGCATGTATTGAAAAATATAATTATTGAGAGTTTAATTCATCTTAAGTTTCTTTTATATTTCAGAGAAAAGTTTAAGCAAAATTATCAAAGAGTTCCTTGTAGTTGTAATCAATAAAAATGTTGTATTTTTATAATAAAATTTACATAAATATTAATGGAAAATTAAGAGCTTTATGGGTAACAAATAGATATGGAAATAAATTAAAAGGATAAAACTTGAGTCTTAGCTTATTTGATGAAATGAAAATGAGATCCATTTCTTGATTGATTTTGGAGTGGTGTGTGTAAGTAGTCAACCTATTTCTTCCAAGTGACCAGATTGTTTGGTTTGCCTTATTTTCCTTGGAAATTAGACTTGTATTAAAAGTAGAATTTTGGTGAAAGATGAAGTCTGTAATATTATCTTCAAAAAATCACCCAGTTTGTTGATTTGGGTTCGCTTAAAATCTCATTATCATCATCATCAACACTCAGTAAAAATCTCGCTGACTTGTGAAATTTGTAGAAACGAGTATTCTTTCATTGAAAATGGCTTTTTGACAAGAAAAATCTGGAAACAAAAATTACTTGGTACTTGCCTGGTGATTACCATGTTCTCTTCTCAGTATAAAACATGTTTTGGAAACACAGATGGTCCACGAAACTAAACTATTAAATGCTAGTTCACATGTTTAGTTGAATCGTCAAAGCACAAAAGTTAGAAATTAAAAGGTAAAATAAAAAGAGGTTGATAGAATTAGACCACAGGATCCCATGTACATTCACAAGACATATGACTCCAAATCCTTTATCATACACACCTTTGTCATCTTTTCATAACATTAGCATGCTCTTAATGGCTGGTAACAAAAACAGTGGTAATAACGTGGCACGACTCAACTCAAAACGGACCATCTATAAAATAGGTAGTTAAAAGATCAAAGGTTTTTAATTTCATGCATTATAGGTAGTAGGCACTACTCTTAGTGAGTGGAGAACGGTGGGTATGTCCTGAAAAAGCTTTACCAATTTCACTCACTTCACTTTCTATCGTTCTTTATGACCACATCTTAAGCTTTAACGAAAAGAAGGTCGCCAAAACTAAATAATTATACCCAAGTAGCTGTTGCTGTTCTCCCTTTCTTATGCGGCTTGGATCGATTGACAAGTGCAGGCAGCTGTTTACGCATGGATGAATTTAATGCAAATCATGACTTGTTATCGATAAAAGTTGGAAATTCCATTAATTATAATTCAAATAACCTAATTAAACTACTAAAACAAAATTTTATATACTAATTTTCGATGATCCAAAGATGAAGGATACTCTATATGCACCTCATAACTTGCTGAATCATGCACATAGTTTTGCGGTGGAAGTGAACATTTAGAATATATCTTATGTATTAACTAAAAAGAATATGTTTAATGAATTTAATTATTATATACTTTCTTTTATTATATCTAAGATGCAATAAGCAATTTCTGATTAAAGACTTGGGTTAGATTGTGGGATTTATATAGAAGTGAAATCAGGCCTACCCTCCATATTATCATACAATGAATAGGTATAGTGAAAGAAGAGAACAAGTGGAGAAATTATAGCATTATCCGAGCGCAATGCATAAAGAAAAAGGGGAAAAACAAAGGGATTGCTTTTGATACCGTCCATCTGAAAATCTCATCTGTCTAATCAAGCTGGTTTAGTTTGGAATCTAACCTTTTGTTATTAACAAAAGTCGAATTAGAGTATAGAGTGAAAATTAAATAATAAATAAAGAATCTTAGTAATATAAAGTATAACAAAAAGTCATTATCTTAAAAGTCTAGACCATTCTGTCCTAAGTTGGAGCTTCCATGCTCTCCAAACTCTTTAAATTCTGCACCACTCATAATTCTCCACTTTAAACTACACACGTCCAAGCTGAAAAAGGAAGTTTAGAAATGGTATAGTTCCTCACTCCTTTTCATTTTCCTATCCACTCCTTTTTCCTTCTTCAAACTCTCTTCTTTGGTTAGCTTGCTTTTATTTCTCACTAATTAAGTCCCCATCATGAGTTTCTTCTATAGGATCAAGAACAGCAGGTCCCCAAATGGGATGGTTATGTTGATTGGAGGAACAGAGTTGCAGTTCAAGGTCGCCATGGAGGCATGCTTGCTGCTTCCTTCGTTTTGGGTCTGTGTTAAACTTTTTCTAAAGTTGGGAATCTTTTTGACAATTTCTGCCTTTCTGTGAATTAGAAATGGTAATTCTCTTGATAATTCGCCCTTTGTAACATGATTTGGTGAATTTGGCATGTAGTCGTGGAGATATTGGAAAACTTGGCGTTCTTGGCAAATGCAAGCAATTTGGTGATATATCTGTCCAAGTACGTGAACCTATCTCCAACAAAATCAGCCAATAACGTAACGAATTTCATGGGAACTGCTTTTCTTTTGGCTCTTCTCGGTGGTTTCCTGTCAGATGCTTTTTTTACAACTTATCAAATCTACCTGATAAGCGCAGCATTTGAACTCCTGGTAATTTTCTGTGTCTCTTTTATGATTATTTCCCTTTTTGGATTTGTTAAACAAAGCCTCCCTAGTTTAATGTTGTCAGTGGAGAGAGTGAGGCTTGAATCTAACACTCTTGAAATTTTTCCTGAAATGGGAAATCTTCAGATTCTCAATACAAAACCAATTACGTTATATATATGTATATATATATAGATATTAACAAAAAAAAAGAAAACCTGAATCTGTCACATGATCAATCCCAAGTCTTAACAAATTCTGATATGATTTTTAACTCAACGCCAGGGAAAAGGTAGATGTATATGTAGAAGACCAAATCCCAGTAAAAACTGCAATCATGCGTCATGCTCACATCACTAGCTCTACGCTGAAGCTAAAAACCGACCTGTTTCTCTCTTCTTGCAATTCAGTTTTAGTGTGAATGACGGGTTTCCCTCACCTGCATGCATTGACTTTGCAGAAGCAAAGTGCTTTCGTTTTGGTTTTTGCTTTATTATTTTTACCAGCTTTTTCTGTTTCACACACACGGGCATCGAAAGACAAAACTGAAAAGGGAAAGGTAGGTAATTATGTGAACATTACCCACGGCTACGGTGGATAGTAACGAGCTAGCCAATGGTAAGTTATAGAGACAGGGACTTGCCTTGCCCATGAGTTCTAAGGATCTTTTCCTACGAACAAGGCAAAGCCATGATTGGTCCAGTTCTTGCTTTTACACGCTTGCGTGGATTTGTAGGTAAGATATCTTCAATAAACTGTCAAACAAAATGCTGTCTTTTTTCCTTTTTACCATTTCTAAGGATGAATCATAGTCCTACTTTACCAATTAAAATGTGAGAAAAAAATGGGGATTTTCTTTTATATACTTTTTATTCATAAAAGAAATAATAAATTTGTATTATAGGGTGGATGATATTAGAATTAGCAATTTACTATGATAATGGAGGGCCTACAGTGTCTGTGTGGGGGTGGGACCAAGAGGAAGAAGCTGAACTTATCTGTTTTGTCAATATCTAGGTTGTCTTTTATTGTTGTTGCCTTTTCTATAACATCATGTCGATTTCTAATGGTGCCACCAAATCATGGGCATGTTATATATGGTGCGGGTAATCTTTGATCCAAATCATGACATGTGGAACCCTGGTAGAAGTCTCAAATAAGGTTCAGCCAACGTAAGCCCCCATAGCCCTATTATCTGTACATGAAAATTGGGAACTTGTCAGCTTTATATTTGACTTTTCGGCATCGATCTTCTTCTGTACGTTATGCTAGTCAATCATTTTCGGATAGGAGGAGGAGTTGATCGGCATAAATAGCTGCCAGATCTTCTGCACTTACTTATCTTATTCTATTAAATATCAGCATCTATTTATTAAAATTTACGTAAATAAATGACTAAAATTTAATAGAAGGAAAAATGAACAAAGGATTTTGTCCCTGTAAATAAAGTTACAGTTTACAATCCGACATCTTTTTTAAGTCATAACGATTAAGGGAGTACTCTTTTTTGGCAAATAATACAGCACTTTACTTAATGTTATACTAACCTGACTTTACTAACAAATTTGTCACGTTCTATTTGAAACATGTTATCATTCCAACTTATGTGGTTAGTAGTAATTGACAGCTTCATTTACTTATCAACGTTTAAATCTAAATGTTGATTGTGGAACTGAAAATGGAAATTTTTTTCTGGCTATATACTCATACCTTCTTCGTGTAAGCAAGTTGTTCGAGGTCAGACTTTGTTCATTTTGCTTGCAATATGGTTAGACTTTCGACTTCTTTTATTTGTCATTTATGAAATTTTAACGTAACAGGGTTTGGTCATACTCACTGTGCAAGCTCGATCTCATTCTTTGAAGCCAACACGATGCGACCCCATAATTCCTTGCCAGGAAGTACATGGTGCAAAAGCTGCGATGTTGTTCATAGGACTTTACCTGGTGGCGCTTGGCGTTGGAGGTATAAAGGGCTCCCTACCAGCACACGGCGCAGAACAGTTCGACGAGACCACTCCTCAGGGAAGGAAACAGAGGTCAACCTTCTTCAATTACTTCGTCTTTTGCCTGTCCTGTGGAGGCCTAATTGCTGTGACTTTCGTCGTCTGGATTGAAGATAACAAAGGATGGGAATGGGGCTTTGGGATCTCTACCATTGCAATACTTGTGTCTATTCTTGTCTTCCTCTCTGGTTCAGCCACTTACAGAAACAAGATACCATCTGGAAGTCCTCTGACGACCATTTCTAAGGTAAGTGGTGGAGTTTCTTTCAAGACATTTGCTTTGAAAACATTTTTGGAATTGACAACACTGTGGATTTTATCAAACAGGTTTTGCTTGCAGCATTGATAAACACCTGCATTAGTACAACTCCAAGCAATGCAGTTATGAACATGTCTTCAAGCCCTTCTGATTCAAACCACACCAGTAAGCAAGTAGATGAGCATTCGAAACCAACAAAAAGCCTCAGCTGCCTTAACCGAGTGATGGTGAAAAAACCGTTGCACTCAGCTCTAGAATGCACAGTTCAGCAAGTGGAAGAAGTGAAGATCGTGATTAAAATTCTCCCTATATTTGCCTGCACAATCATGCTCAATTGCTGTCTAGCTCAGCTTTCAACATTTTCTGTACAGCAAGCTGCAACCATGGACACCAAGCTCGGGTCCTTGACAGTCCCACCCGCATCCCTACCCATTTTCCCTGTGGTTTTTATTATGATCCTAGCACCAATTTATGACCATTTTATCATTCCATTCTCTAGGAAAGTAACAAAAACTGAAATGGGCATCACACACCTGCAAAGAATTGGCATTGGCTTAGTTCTTTCTATATTAGCCATGGCAGTGGCAGCTCTTGTTGAGATCAAACGGAAGAGAGTTGCCGCACATTCGGACCTACAAAACTCAGCGAAGCCATTGCCAATTACCTTCCTCTGGATTGCTTTTCAATACTTGTTCCTGGGATCGGCTGATCTTTTCACATTGGCAGGGTTGTTAGAATTTTTCTTCACCGAGGCATCTTCAAGTATGAGATCATTGGCTACCTCCCTTTCTTGGGCCTCCTTAGCCATGGGCTATTTCCTGAGCACGGTAATTGTATCAGTAGTTAACCATGTAACAGGTAGTTTCAACCACAAACCATGGCTCTCCGGCACTACCTTAAATCACTATCGTCTGGAAAGGTTCTACTGGTTGCTTTGTGTCCTCAGTGCTATGAATTTCTTACACTACCTTTTCTGGGCCAACAAGTACAAGTGCAGATCAGCAAGTGGCAACATGTAGATAAGTGACCTGTCCATAATCCCATTAAGTGGTCATATCAAGAATCTCAACAAAACAACTTCTGGGCTGTATATAATTATAAAGCTCCAACTTCCATTCACTACTGTAGCTAAAACAAATTTTGAGAAGGCAGTGATCCATACATCCATCCAGTCCAAGCGGCAGAACAACGTACATGAGTTTAGCCTACTTAGTTTGTCACCAACTATTGTCGTGAAATAGCAGTGGAAGTTATGAAGTTTACTAAGTTGGAATTTTGTCTCAGCTTGTAAAGCTCAGCAAGTATCAACATAAAAGCAACCATTAAATTGCTTGCGCTGGACCCTGATGTAAAAAACAATTGGTGACGGAACAAACCAAATATGATTGTAAAATTTAGAAACAATAAATACAACATCCTTATAACAAAAGACCAAGGCAGGGGGATGTAGCTCAGATGGTAGAGCGCTCGCTTAGCATGCGAGAGGTACGGGGATCGATACCCCGCATCTCCACTGAAGGCATCGTTTTGTTTATAAACTGTTCAAAGACTCGTTCAATTTCAGACTTTATTATCCAAAGGGACGAAGCCCAAATGAATTTATATGTTATAAACTTATAATTGACGTTGTTGATTCAATCAAATATTATAATGGAGCGAAATTGAACAAATATTGGCATTTTGCTAATGAATCACAAAGGACACTAATGATCCTTTTATTTAATTTGTTTGAAACACCATCTTAAAAAGAAAATGAAAATCCACACTTGGCAAATAAAAGCTAAGCTAGAATAGAGATTGAGGTGGCATATCCAGTTAACATCAATCGTTATCTAGTGATCACCCAATAAACTATAGAACAAAATTGTCTGAAGCACATAATGAAAATAAATAGGTTGTATAAGGTTCTAGGTTTTTTTTTTTTTCAGAAACGGAAGAACCCGCAATCGTTATCTTTTAGATATGTACCAGGTAAATCTCTGGATTAACGCAATAGCCTGCAAATCAGGCTAACCAGATATTTCGTACTAGGCAAGTTCTGTACGACATGCTTGATCGAGAGAGTGTAGGTAGGAAGATTCGAACACATAATCTTTTAACCCTATGCCCCCTACTCCATCAACTCGATCACTCCTTAAGGGGCATAAGATTCTAGGTCTACATACAAGATAGCAAAAAAAAGGTGTTATACAATACCATAAGAAAAAAAGATAGATCAACTTTATAATTAACAAAATAAAAAAGTTTTTGAGTGGATAATTATAATCTATCTTCATGTTAATTAATAGCATTAATTTTATTATTTATAATAAGCATGATAAATAGACACGTGAATAGATTGTAAGAAAGAAGGACATGTGCACAGAAAGTAGCTGGGAGGACATCGAAACATTGTTACAAATTTCGTTTTGTTCCGGTCGGTACTGGTCTAATTTTGGCACCGGATTTTAAAATTTGGTATTGGATTTAAATACCGGTCGGTACCAACCAATTTCAGTTGTACCGGCCGGTGCTAGCCGATATTCAAAATACTGGTCAAATACTGGTTGGTATTGAAAATTTTAAAAAATTGGGGGACTTTTTTGCAAAATTTTCAAAAATTTTTAAAATTTCCCTCCCTCCTTACTACCTCTCCTTCTCCCCTTTTTTTCAAAGTTTTTAAAATAATAATAAATATTTTATTACTAATAATAATTATAAATTAAATAAACTTAAAAATAAATTATTTTAATTTTAATTACTAATAAATTATTTTTATTTAAATTTATTTTTAATATTTTATATAATATTTATTAATAAATACTAATATTACAGTTCCGTTTCAGAACTCAGTTCGGTACCGAACCCGGTACAATATTCATAATATTGCATCGAAAGGTGAGAAATTGTGAATTGAGAGTCCATTAAAAATATAAAAGATGCTAACCTAGAGATTATATCCTATCTTATCTGATATGAAACCTAAGGCTTTGATAGCCTTTTATTCTTTAAAAATTAGATAAAATGTTATTTGTTTACTTAAATATCTGATGTCCCTCTAGCTTCACTCCTAAAGTCAGTCTTTCTTACACTTCAGTGCCTTGTCAAGAGGTAATCTTGCAATAGAGAATTGCAAGATTTGAGGACTGAGGATTGCCTCAATGCTTATTCGAATCTTTTAGTACAAAACCAGAGAGAAAGCTCTACGAGTAAGTTGCTGGTTTATACCCTTGCAACTAATTGGTTGGTTCCAATTTTATGTATGAGATTATTATTTTAATTAATAAAAGAACTCTTTATTTTTATATATTTTGTTAGTTATATTTCATGATTTAGTACTAAAAGTGAGATCTTTGAAATAATCATTGGATAATTAAAATTATATGAGATCATAATTATAAGATTTAATTTATATTTATGTATTATGTATAAATTGTTGATATTATAGTTTCATTAAGACAAGAAATTGATATAGTGAAAAAAACTAATGTACATTATATTTATTTCTTATGAAAAAATTAACTAAACTCATAAATTAAAGTACATAAATACTTAAACAAACGTGTGAGTGCTTGTCAGAAAATAAATTTATTAAAATTGACCTGATTATGAGGATCTAAAATGGAATCCTTACGTGTCTGTGAATTTTTTCATTATAGTAATTTTATATTTGATCCCTAGTGCTGGCCCCCGAATTCTTTTCTTATTGAATAAGCATGATTTATTTTTATTTTTGAGGTTTTGATTGATTAATTGCTTTTGGTTAGAGTTTAATTAGCAGGTCAATGGTTGGAGGATTTTATTGCTTAGATTGATGGAATTAGAAGTATTAAATGGAGAAATTGAGTATAGTATGTTGTTAGTTAAATTGAAGGAATAAGAAAGTGTAAGGGCAAAATAAGAAGATCACTTAAGGTTTAAAGGTTTAAGGCTTTCAAGGAGGGGTAGTTTGGTCTTTTTAAGCTTCATTAAAAGGAAAGAAAGAAACAAAAGCATTTTGTCTTATGTTTGGAGAGAAGGAACGAAATTTTTGAATGAGAGGAAAGGTGAGTTTCAATTGAGAGGAGAAAGAAGAGAAAAAGAAGAAAAAACCTAGGGTTTCCTTTTCTTTGCATTGGAAGAGTGATTTTAAGAGTTTTTCAAGAAGGAAAAGAGAAAGAGGAAGATTTAATCTTCCATTAGAGACAAAGAGCAAAAATCGTGGGTGGAGATTTAAGGTTAGTTGTTTTAAATCCTTTGAAATTTTTGATGGGTTTTTGGTTCAAATGGCTTAGAAAAAGTATGAGTATGATGATTCTAGGATAAATTTCATGTTTTGTTTCCTTAGGTTTTCTAATTTTTGCGATCTCTTTTGATTTGGGTTTTTGGTGATTGTGAAGAAGATCAAGGGAGGAAAGAGGAGCTTGAGGAAAGACATCTTGAGCAAGTCTAAAGCAAGGGATTTTAAGGTGGGTAACATCTTTATAATTGAGAAAATGAGCTAGTACAATTGTTTTCAATAAATGGAATTAAATGCTTTCCAACAAATTTGAAATTGTGTATTTATTACTCTTTAGAATGATATGAGAATATGACATGTGTCCTTTTTCTTGTGAATGAATTATGAGAATGTTTTCATATTGTGTTGATGATTGTAAAAGAATGTGACTTTTGGAAAGAATGCGACGGTTATAAAAATTGCTTTTGGAAATGTGTCATTTTGGCCAATATGTGTGAAGAATGTGAAATGTATGCTTATATTGGTTTGTGGTGGTCCCTGAAGTGAGTCAAGTGCACTTTTCTATAGGCTTTTCCCGCCTGCTCACTAGTGGTATGGAGCTCCTCACGAATTCCCATAAGTTCACGGCTACACATGACCGCTACGCAGAAATGTGTAATACGTTCTGTTTTGGATCCACCCGAACCATTTCCGATGTGTTCATGTGATTACGTTTTGAAATCATTTTGATGTATTCGTTGTGTTGATTTGTAAATGGCTTGATAAGTTGTAAATTTTGGAACACATATGTGGCATAGTTGTTAATGTAAATTTTGCATTGGAACTAAAATGATTTAAGGATTTTTACTTGTGTTCTTGGTTATAAATATGTTACTCACGAGCCGTCGAGCTCACCTCCTCTTCTTTCCTCCCATCCACAGGCAATGAGCAAGAAAATGAGTGACCGAACCGGGGTCAAGGCATCACTCCCGTTAATTTTTTTTTATTTTGAAGCTATATTTTGTAAACAAAGCTTTAGTTGCATTTTTGGAACAAAATCACTGTTCATGTAGTTTCTTTGAAATTTGAATTTCCGAGACTTTAATGTATTGGGGCTAGAAAGGCCCACTAAAGCTTTGTAAGAATTCATAATTTGATATTAATGAAAGACATTTGGGTTTTATTGTGATTTGTCGATGTTTGTTCTAAAAGCTACTTTGCATTGTTTTTGTAAATGTCCATAGGGTAAGTTTTGTGTATGCTGTGCTTTGAGGCAAATTCTGGACCGATATGGATTGAATTGGATCAAGTATCCTTCTTATAGAGGAATTTTATAGCTTTCCAACGATGTATAATGTGCTATTTTTGGATGTGGGAGTTGAAAGATGTGAATTGTTGAAGTTGGGTGCAGGTGTTGTCAAAAATAGCAAATTTCGGGATAGAAAATTTGAGTGAATTTTGGCCCTCATAGAGTTAGAAATTGTTCTTAGGGTCTTCATGAAAGTTGTAGATTGTCTTTTTATCTTTCCGTTAATATAAAGTATGACATTTATGGACAACGGAGTGGAAAGTTATGATGTTTAGAATTTCTGTTGCTGTTGAGGGTGACATTTATCAGACAGCCACTCTGAGGTGGATCTTGACTCCATTAGAGGCCGAATTGATTTTTAAATCCTTCATGGAAGTTGTAGAGCTTCGTTTTCCCTTTCCATTGATACCAAGTTTGTCAAATTTGAAGTTCTGGGTCAAAAGATATGAATTTTGAAGTTAGGATGTCGGAGAAGGCAATTCCCAGGAGGCTGGCCCTCGCGAGGGCGACGCCTCGCAAAGCGCGCTCGCCCCTCGCTAGGCCGTGCCTCGCGTGCGCACGTGGCTGATTTTTTGTTGGCTTTCCCTCCCTGATCCGACCTCTCTTCACTCTTTTGGCCATAACTTTTTCGTCCGACCTCCGATTGACCTTATTTTTGAAGCGTTGGATTCCTAAGATATTTCTCTACCTCTCCATAAAAAAATTTACAGCTTTTGATATTAATTTGAAAAATATGGATTGAATCAAAGTGAGAGGATCGGATAAACGAGTATGAGTTGGATATTTATCTGAACAGACTTCAGTATTTTGGCAATATCTTGA
>JAOQMQ010000003.1:10763119-10796923 GCA_027563845.1 Erythroxylum subrotundum
TTCGGTGTCGAGCCTTTGGCTTCTGATATGGACACTTCGGTGTCGAGACTTCGGTCTCTCCTGTATAAGTCCCGTTATTTGTATTTTTGATAAATGTTTGTTTCTGATTTAAGCTGAATTCTGTTCTGATTCTGAAGGATTTATAACCTCCTGTGTTCTGCCATTGTGTTAAGAATAAAAATCTGTTCTGAAGTGCCTTTTGCCTGGTTATTAATCTCTAAATCGATTAATTTAGATAAATGATTACTCACTAAGCTGTATGCTTAGCACGGTGGATTTGCCCCGTATAGGTTCGGAGCGAAGAGTTTAAAGACTGGGACAAGTCTACTGCACTGGCCAAAGGAGTCTATTTTATATTTCTCAAAAATGTATTTTGTTTCGCGTGTTTGGGCCTGTAAATATTCTTTGGCTTTTTGTTCTGAGATTCGTTATGTAATATATGTGTGTGGGTTTGAGTTACTAAATAAAATAAATATCCGTGTGATGTTTGGTTTTGTTTGTTCTGTCGTGGGTGACATCCATGTATCCTCCCAGGGGGTGTTTGGGTGTTACATATTCAGTCTCGGTTTAATTTTAGCCCGAAAGTGTTTTGGCCAATACTTCTTTGTTTCTGAACCAAATTGAGCGTTTTTGGTGTCGTTATAAACTTAAGGCAATGAGGAACAAATGTTGTGAAGAAGTCTTATTGAAATTCCTTTATGAGCGATCCCAAAATCTATTCGGAAGTAAGTGAGATGAGTTCGTTTTTTAGGGTTGTCTTGGTGTGGGCACACCAACCTTGTGGGATGCGCGCCTAGATGTCACATAGGACGTCGGCACGTGACCCACAAGGGCGGGGTCCCAACACCTAGACTTGAGATTACTCAAGTATCTTATGTAAAATTACTAAGTTTTGATAATATTTATGACCTATTCTATTTAGGATAACTCAGTTAATAGTACTTAGATATAATAAGAATCATATGAAAATAGTTAAGTCAATAAATGATTTGTAACTCTAAAGTAATGAAAGTGAATGTTTCACTGTTCTTGATTAGTAGTGATTTAAAAAAATTCTTTAATAGAGTGAATTAAAATTTGAAAAAGTATTTTCAAATATTAATTATAAATTAATTACTAATTAGTAAAAACAAACAGATTGTTGGACATAGATGACGAAAGAATTAAATTATGTATATATGGGCACGTTTCATCAAATAATTTTGACATTTTTAATATTTGAGATGGTAATGATATATTATTAGACGTCAATCTTGATCTATGATAATAAAATATTTAATTAAAGAGCTAGATTAGAAGGAATTTTAATTTATCTGATTCTAATTATAAATTAGAAATATAATTCATAATCATTCTGGACATACTAAAAACCTAATGTTTATTTGGGCCTGTATCAATGGGTGGATACATACCATTACTAATTCCAATTTGAAGGTAGGCAATTCTAGTCATAAGAACTTTTGATTCTTTTATGCTTTCGACTTTTTTAAAAATTGGGTAACTGCTGAAGACTTTGAGGAATATTTCTTGGTCCTTGGCAAAATGTTCTTTGTAATGTTTAACTGCCAAGATAAATCCTGTAGGAAATTCTGAGAGGGTGTGTAGGTTGGATAGGTAAATTGTGAAGTTTGAGAAACTTCAAAGTTAAATATGAGATATTTTATTTTATTAAAATTAAATTATAATTATAATTAGAGTTTTATTTTAGTTATAATTATAAAGTTTAATTTTAATAAGAAAGAAAATCTTTTTTCTTTTCGTATAAATAGGAAGATGGCATAAAAGAGCTAGCACCCTTACCTTCACCTCTTAATGAATATCATATCACAAAAACAACCTCTTTGTAAAAATACAAAAGGAATGCTGTATATATCATGACCCTCCCTAGGCCCTTGCAAAGTAGGGAGTCTTATACACTGGGTACGTTGAGTATATCAATACTAGTACCAAATTTAGTTATGGTATGATACAATATCAGTACTAATCAATATTACGTACCATTTCAAATAATTTTTTTAAATTAAAAAATAGTGCCTAAAATTTTTAAAATTATAAAATAACTCTCCTTATATTTTGTTATATAATGTTTACTTTTATATTAAGCATGTCTCCAAAAATTATAATAATATAAATTTGAAATAAAAACTATCTCTTTATTTCTATTAATATTACTTTTCATATATTTCACATATAAATAATTACTACAATTAATAGAAGAAAAAGATCATTTAATTATTATACAGATACAAAATTAAGGGGGCGTTTGGTTTGAGGGTTTGCGAACGAAGGAATGAAATAATTGTAAAAAACAATGTTTGCTTTAGGGTTTTCAATTCCAGGGGAATGAATTTATCCCATTAAATTTGGGAATCTACTAAACCCACCAAGGGGGTGGGTATCGAGTTTTTATTCCAATATAAGTTTTTATCACTTTTTTTTTACTCTTTTGTCCCCAACCTTTGCCCTACCATCCTCTTTACTTCCTTATCGCCTCTAAATTCCTTATGATCTCCCATCCTGCCTTATCGCGTCTCATCAACGAAGGAATTTTTTGTTTTGCACCTCCAGGTATATTGTCTAAAATTCCTCATTTTAATTTGATGTTAAATAAACTGGATATAACCTGGTTTCATCTCATTGTAAATGAAACTTTTGCTCCTTTACAATGATTTAATCAAGAGAATAACCAATCTGTTATATGATTTGATGATATGAAAGTGTATATGGTTATAGATTGAACGAGAATCATAAAACCAATCTGCTTCTTTTTTCCCCTTATATTTGTTTTGTGATTTAATTTGATTTTCGTATATGGTTTTTAACTCTTAAAAAAGGGAGGAAAAACATAGCAAATCGTCTTCTACGTTGGAGTTTTTTTATTTGTTTTGTAAAGCTCTTAATGGCTTTCAAGAACAACGAAACAGAAGCACTTTTTTTTTTATAGTTTTAAACCTTTGTATAACGACACAAACCCTTCATCTTTATCCAACATCTGTTTCTTCATAAAAGTCGTGCCTTTTTTGTTTTGACAGAGCTACTGGTTGAACGTTCAGGGATATGTGGATGTTGTTTGAAATATGGAGAATGATGTGTTCGGATTCGCAAGCAACTCCAACTTACGCAAGCAACACAAATGTGAGAAATGTGAGTGCGAAGCAGAAACAACCATCAAGCAGCAGTCGAGGGAATATAACAAAAAGGAAGAAAATGTCGTCTATTTCAGCTTCCTTAGATGTCAGGGCACAACTGCAAGAAATCAATTCTGGTTTTCGTACTTTTGTGGAAGGCTTTAATAGCAATTTCGCAACCATGGCAAATGCTATTGCAGATGAAAATTTACGTGACAAAGCTGCTTTGGAAAAAATGAAAGACGTGGTTGAAGATTTAATGAAAATTGGCCTTCCAAGTAGTATGTCTTTAAAGTAGCTAACATTTTCAGCTCAAATAAAGACAATATTGATGTGTTCCTTAGCCTTCCCGTTGACATGCGAAGGCTTTATGTCTTAAGTTTATTTTGATGTTGTTTTGATGCTTTACGTTTTAGGTACTTTGAGAAATCTTGCTTTATGTTTTGATGCTTTATTTTTTAAGTTTATTTTGATGTTGTTTTATGTTTTATATTCCATTTTAAATATGATATGGAAATATAGTTGCAATTGTATTGTTGGCATTATGCAGCTCTGTTGACAAATGATCATATAGCTCATCTAATGCTCGAAAATTGCGATAAAATTCCTTGACAAAACTAATTAATTTTTTAACAAACATATGGAGATAACCCCAATAAACATATGAAGGGCTCATTTTTATTGAAGGTAAAAATGATATTGTATTATATTTCATTCCCATTAATGCAACAAACCAAACAACATTATTGGTATTAATACAGAAACCCAAGTTACAAACCAAACATCATTTTTTTATTTTCATAGCCATCCCCATCCCCTTCTATTATTATACCTATATCCATAGCCCACCCCGTGCTCAAACCAAACGCCTAGTAAGAATAATAGAAAAGTACTTAAAATTGTACAAGTTATATCATATAGTAAGAAATAATTACATCAAAACATCATATATTAAGAATAATATACATCAATGATTCCATAAACATTACAACAAAAGTTTGTGTTGAGGAAAACACAAAAGTAAAAGTAAAAGTAAAACCTGGAACAAAAATACTTATAATTAAAATTTTTATATTTATATTGCATGTATAAAATTTTACTTATACATCAAATACAAGCAAAATTAAAAGAAAAGAGAAAAAAAATGAAAATCCTAGAACTTTATTCAATGGCATATCTAATCAAATTGTATTGACCTCAGTTTTCATTTGGTATAAAATCATCATTGAGAGGAGTGTCATCATCACCACCATTCAAATTCATTGCACTAAATGACATTTTAATACTTTTCCATCCAAAAATATCTTCCATGTCACCTTCATCTAGGAAACATGGTTTCTCATAAACATAATCCACTAAAATATCGATGTGGTCAATAAAAATTGGATATATAGAATTATTTGTTCTATTAAGAGTCCTAGTAAATAAATAAAATTAAATTAGTAATAAATTACAAGAAATTACATTCAAATTAATATTGATAATAACATATTTTTCACGAAGCTTTAAGTTGTATTAAACAAAGATGAAATCGTTCAATCTTTTTTTGTTCCAATCAATTTCTTCTCTTGGAATGTATGAATTTAAATATACTCTGATTCCTTTTGCATCTAGTTGCACTTACACATTGACTTAGCATTCGAATTGCAAACTATTGCAATTCTAGAATATCATTTTTGAATTGGTCATAACATGCAACTATAAGACAACAAAAATAACCTTATAAAAAAAATAAAATTATTAATTTCAAACAAGTAACAAAAGTGAAGAAATACATACCTAGATTAAGTTTATCTTTTGTAAATTGCAATGGGCATCTCAAAATTACCATATGAATCCTTGTATGCTTCCATTTGTGAGTTAAAGAGATTTTGCCTCATTTTATGTGCAACAATTCCTATTATAGTTAATATTATTCTCCTATTAACTCTAAATTCTTTGTAAAACTTGGCCTAAAATATACACTAGGATTTGAAAATGCCTCAACAGTAAACAACAGAGCTTAAATTTGTGTTTCTCATCTTTCATTGATGACTGTAAGATAAGGTGTATATAAAGAAGAACTAATTTTTAAATTGGCCTTGATTGCTTCCTTTATCATCAATATTAGCTAGATGAAGCACTTTAACCAAAGGCTCACAAACTTGAATGAGAAATTAACATTGAGACTAAAATTTATGATCTTCAAGTAAAATTCTAGAAACTTCCATTCTAACATTAGACCTAACATATTGATAAGTTGTTATTTTTGTGCTAACTTTGGATATAAATCTCTTCAATGTGTTGAAATTTTTATTTAAAATTAATGAACTTGTTTCTTAATTATTCTCAGAGGATTTTCAACATATGAGAGATGAATTTGAATTAAAAAGATGCAAGGAAAGCAACGAAATTTGAATTCCCAACAGGCAGAAAAGTTTTTGACTAAGCATGGGCATGTGCAAAGGGAAAATTTATCTGTAGAATCTGATTTGAATACAGATTCGATACATTTAGGATTTTTATTATTTAGGGAATCAAGTTGTTGTCTTTTAGGTAGGGATCTGCTACTTGATTATGTGGGGAGTGTATCTGATAAAGATAACGATAAGATGGAAGAGAGGACACTTCTAGTTAGATCAGCTTTACATTTTCTGCTGTTTTTTTTTTTCTAAGTTTAGATGATTTTTTTTTTCTGAAAAAGACCAGATATGGAGACTATGTGTTTTGCTATTCTTCTGTTGGGTTTTACCTCTGTTATGAGTAGCTAAATTCTACTTCTTGGTTAAAGGGAACCACGTTATCATCTAGTATGTGTGAGATTTTCTGAATAAAGTTTATTTCATTGATGAATATTAAGTGCCTTGCAAATTGCTTTTTAGATTGAATTGATTGATCTCTAGGGTGTGCAACTAGGAATTGATTGATTTATTTTATAGCTAGATTAGTAAGATTTGACATTCAATTTTGCTAATCCAAAGTGGCAATTAGGATTACCATCTTTACGTTAGGGATTGAAAATTCTAGGAAAGATACTTATCTAGATTAAATACATAATGTATATGTATCTTCTTGCTCACTTGTTCTCTTGGCTCTTAAAGCTATTAATTAATCAAACTTAAGATCATATCTAAGTTGTTAGTTAATAAGAGTAATTAGAATACATGTTTCTATTCATTTAATCTTAAAAGAGAACATCACCCAATAAGTATTTGTTAATGGACTTAATTTTATATCGATGATCCATATTAGTTTGATAACGTAGATGACCTGAAACCAAGGTTTGTTATTAATTTTACAGATCTGAATATTTTAGTTTATTTCAAAATTTTGTCATTTTTAATTTTTTTAAAATCATGTTAATTCAACCCCCCCAATTTGTTTTAGTTTTCAACTCGTATAATATTTACCAATAGACTCCTCGTGGAGCGATTCCTACTTTTCATTACTACATTAATTTGTGTTGCAAGAAGTTGGTTTCTTTTTATATTTGGCTGCAGGCGACATCATTACCAAATTTTGGCGGTATTGTCGGGGAATTCTTGACGATATATGTATGTTACACGAGTAGACAAGATAACTCAATTGCTATTTGATTCAGAGATAGAAAAGACAGCCAAGAGGTCACAGAAGCAAACAAAACAGAGACAACAAGTGCAGAAGGCAGAAAGAATGGTTGTGAATCGCACTCTTCGTGAACTAGCTACCCCTACGGATGCTCAATAGTCCCATTGCATCAATTTTCCGAATTTGGGGGACAACAACACCTTTGAATTGAAGTCATGGCTAATTCATTTATTACCAATTTTTTAAGGTCTATCGGGAGAGGATCCTTACAAGCATTTGAAGGAATTTGATGTGGTTTGTATGAGTATGAAGCCAATGAATGTGACTGAGGAGCAAATCAAACTAAGAACCTTCCTATTTTCTCTAAAAAGAGATGCTTAAGATTGGTTGTATTACTCTATTGGTGAAAATGTGCAAACATGGGCTGAAATGAAGAGACTCTTCTTTGAAAAATATTTTCCAGCATCAAGAGCTGCCAATATTAGAAAAGAAATTTGTGACGTTCAACAACACACGGGAGAGACACTATACAAATATTGGGAAAGATTCAAGAAGCTTTGTGGTAGCTATCCCCATTACCAAATAAATGGTCAATTGTTGACTCAATACTTCTATAAAGGTCTTTTGCTTATAGATAAGAGTATGATCGATGCTGTAAGTGGTGGAGCTTTGGTTGACAAAACACCGACAACTGCAAGAGATTTGATAGCGAATATGGCTTCCAATACACAACAATTTGGGATATGTTCTGGCCATAGTTCCAAACACGTAAATGAGGTGAATGTAACAACGTTGGAGAAAGGATTAGAAGATCTTACATCTTTGGTGCGGCAACTTGTAGTTACAAAGAAAGAAGAAGCAAAGGTATGTGGAATATGTTTGATGTTAGGACACTCCACTAATGCATGTCCGATTTAGCAGGAAGAAAGTGCAGAACAAGTCAATGCCGTAGGAGGATTTGCTGGAAATATTCAATGGAAATATGACCCATTCTCCAACACCTACAATCCAGGTTGACGCGACCATCCAAATTTGCGTTATGGAAAATCTCAAGGACAACAAGCTACTACAAATTTCCAGCAATTTAAGCAACCATATGTACCTAGACAACATCAACAAATGGCATCCAATTCCGAAGGTAAGTCTTCTTTGGAAGATATAGTTAAATCTTTGGCCAGTAATGCCATGCATTTTAGCGAGATACTCAAGCTACTATTCAAAATCTTGAAAATCAATTGAGCTAAATGGCAATAACCATCAATCGGTTGGAGGCACAAAGTTCTGGAAAATTGCTAGCTCAACCAGAAATTAATCCCAAATAAAGTATCAAAGCTGTCATATTGCGAAGTGGTAAGGAATTAAAGGAACCATCTCCAAAAATCTCCAAGAGAGAAGTTGAAGAAGAAGCAACAAAGGAAGCACCTGATCAGCCAGAGAAGAAGCAGACAAGTCTGCAGAATTTTGTTGTACAACCCCCTTTTCCTAGTCGATTCACCAAGGCAAGGAAAGATGAACAAGAGAAAGAAATATAAGAGACTTTAGGAAAGTACATGTAAATATTTCTTTACTTGATGCCATTAAACAAATCCCCTGTTATGCTAAATTTCTTAAGAAACACTGCACTTCCAAACGGAAATTGAAATTTGATGAGAAAGTGTTATTGAGGGAGAATGTTTCAGCCATATTGTAGAAGAAAAAGCTACCACCTAAGTGTCAAGACCCAAGTATGTTCACTATCCCTTGTAAAATTAGTGATTTGAGAATTGAAAAAGCTATGCTAGATTTGGGTGCATCAATAAATGTCATGCCTTATGATGTTTCCACGTATTTAAACATGGGGCCTCTCAAAGAAACTAATGTAGTGATTTAATTAGTGGATCGTTCAAATGCTTATCCAAAGGGCGTGTTAGAGGATATCTTAGTTCAACTAGGTGAAATGCTTTTTCCAATAGATTTTTATATTTTGCAGATGGAGACTGATGATGTATCTTCTTCAACTCCAATTTTATTTGGAAGGTCGTTCTTGAATATTACTAAAACAAAATTTGATGTTCATGATGGATCATTGACTATAGAATTTGATGGTGAATTAATTAAATTCAATATATACAATGCCATGAAATTTTCGAATGATGAACAACCTGTTGTTTCTGTGGACTTTATTGATACTTGGGTGCATGAAAATTCATCATTAAATGGAAGAGATGAACTTGAAACAATTTTGGAGATGGGAGATGCATTACAGTGGTAAGCAATTAAAGAGTCATTACTACCCAACAATGAACTTGAGGTGCTATTTTGTCGTTTGGAGAAAACTAAGCAAGTGATGAAGGAATTGTCGTATATGGAGCTATCACGGAACAACTCCAAGCTTCTACCTTCATTGATTCAGCCACCTACATTGGAGTTGAAGAGTTTGCCTAGCCATTTAAAATACATATTTTTGGGTAAGAAAGATACGTTAATTGTTATAATCTCAAATAAACTCACTCTTTTGTAGGAAAACCAATTGATTCAAGTGCTCAGACAACACAAAGAACTTCAGATGGACAATGGTTGATTTAAAAGGTATTAGCCTCACCATTTGTATGCACCGAATATTGATGAAAGATGAAGTCAAGAAGGTAAGGCAGCCCCAATGTCGTTTGAATCCACCCATGATGGAAGTGGTGAAAAAGGAAATCTTGAAGCTTCTTGATGCTGGAATCATTTATCCTATTTCAGATAGCAACTGCGTAAGTCCAGTCCAGGTAGTTCCAAAGAAAACTGGGTTAACTGTGATAGAAAATAGTGATGGTGAGTTAATACCCACTCGTATTCAAAATGGGTGGAGAGTTTGTATAGATTATAGAATGCTAAATTCGGTTACTAGGAAAGATCATTTTTCGCTTCCATTTATTGATCAAATGCTTGAAAGACTTGCAGGTAAATCTCACTATTGTTGTTTAGATGGTTATTCAGGATATCACCAGATTTTGATTGCACCAAAGGATTAAGAGAAAACAACTTTCACTTGTCCATTCGACGCCTTTGCCTACTGAAGAATGCCATTTGGGTTATGTAACGCACCAACGACATTTTAAAGGTATATGGTAAGTATTTTCTCTAACCTTGTGGAGAATTGTATGGAAGTTTTCATGGATGATTTCACGATTTATGGAGAATCTTTTGAAACATGCATTATCAACCTTGAGAAAGTGCTTAAACGTTGCATTGAGACTCATTTAGTTTTAAATTATGAAAAATGTCATTTTATGGTTGATCAAGGGATAATTTTGGGTCATATAGTCTCTTCTAAGGGAATTGAGGCCGATAAGGCTAAGATAGATGTTATCAGATCTTTACCTTATCCCGCAACTGTGCAATAAGTTTGCTCTTTTCTTGGTCATGCAGGATTCTATCGACAATTTATCAAAGATTTTTCAAAGATTGCACAACCCATGTGTAGATTACTCTAAAAAAAGACGTGAAATTTGATTTTGATGAGCCATGCAAGATTGCATTTGATGAACTTAAGGAGTGACTCACTACAGCCCCAATTATTCAGCCACCGAAATGGGACATTCCCTTTGAACTAATGTGCGATGCCTTGGATTATGCAGTTGGAGTAGTTTTGGGGAAAAAGGTGGACAAAGTATCTCATGTTATTTACTATGCTTCTATGACACTTAATTATGCTCAAAAGAATTATTCCACGACGGAAAAAGAATTTTTGGTTTTAGTTTTTGGGTTGGAAAAATTCCAGTCTTACCTATAGGGTACAAGGGTCATCATTTATGTAGACCATACATCTCTGAAATATTTAGTGACTAAAAAAGAAGTAAAGTCAAGGTTGATTCGATGGATCTTAATCCTACAAGAATTTGATTTGAAAATACGCAATAAGAAGAGAGCTAAAAATTTGGTGGTCGATCATCTTAGTAGGATCGCTCCAACTAATGTACCTAATGTTCTCCAAGATGAATTTTCGAATGAAAGTCTCTTCGCGATTCAACAGGTAATTCCATGGTATGCTGACAAAGTAAATTTCTTGGTAACTAAGTCCTTACCTAGTGATTTATCTAGAGTTTGAAAAGGATAAAATTAAATGGGAGGCTAAATTTTGCATATGGGATGAACCTCATCCTTAGAAATTTTGTGCTAATTAGATTATTAGAAGGTGTGTTGCCACAGGGGCGGATCCATAAATTTTTTTTAGTGGGGGCAAAATTTTATTTTTAATGAGGGCAAAATTTTAATAGGAGTAAAATTTTATTTTTTTTATGGGGCAAAACTTAAAATAATAATTTTTATAGGGAATTTGTTGGAGGCAGTGGGGGCAAGTGCCCCCACTTGCCCCTATTGTAGATCCGCCCTTGGTTGCAAATGATGAAATTCCTTCCATATTAAATTTTTGTCATTCATCTGTGTGTGAGGGACACTTTGGCCCCAAAAGAACAACTCTTAAAAGTTCTTAAATGTGGATTATTTTAGCCTAAACTATTTTATGATTCTTACATGTTTTGCAAGTCTTGTGATCATTGTCAAAGAACAAGTAGCTTAGGATTAAGAGATCAAATGCTACTTACTAACATTCTGGTACGTGAGATTTTTAATGTATGGGGAATAGATTTTATGTGTCTTTTCCCTCTTCCTTTGGTAAGAATTTTTTTTTTTCTTATAGTGGATTATGTTTCGAAATGGGTGTCAAGGCTATTTTGTCTGACGATGCTAAAACTGTTATAGATTTTGTTAAATCTAATATTTTTGTCAGATTCGGAGTATCTTGAGCTATCATTAGCGATCGAGGGACCCATTTTTGTAACATGATTTTTTAGGCTTTGATGAAGAAATGTGGTTTCACACACCGGGTTTCAACATCATATCACCCACAGACAAGTGGACAAGCTAAGGTGTCCAATAGGGAGATTAAGCCCATACTGGAAAAAGTAGTGAATCCGAGCAGAAAAGATTGGAGCTTACGATTAGATAATGCCTTATGGACTTATTGAACTGCTTACAAAACTCCAGTAGGCATGTCGCCATACAGGTTAGCTTTCGGTAAACCTTGTCATTTGCCTGTGGAAGTAGAACATAGAGCCTCTTGGGCTGTGAAGCAATTAAATATGGATTTGGTAAAGGCCAGTAACAATAGGAACTTGCAATTGCAAGAGTTAGAAAAGATTCGTAATGAAGCTTATGAATATGCAAAATTTTATAAGGAAAAAACTAAAACTTTTCATGATAAGATAATTTTTAGGAAGCAATTTTCAGTAGGACAAAAAGTTATTCTTTATCATTCAAAGTTTAAATTATTTCTGGAAAAATTACGATCTCGTTGGCTCGGACCATTTATTGTTACTAACGTATTTTCTTATGGTGCGGTAGAAATTCAAAGTTTAGACACTTCCAAGGTGTTTAAAGTTAATAGACACCGCTTGAAACCATACTATGAGAACTCTCCAATCGAGAAACTGGAAGAGATAGAGTTGGTAGCCCCAATCTATCTTTGATCAGGTAAGTCAGTGAACACGTCCAGCTAACAACTTAAAAGAAGCACATTTGGGGGCAACCAAAAAATTTCATATTTAATGTTATTTTTATTTTTCAATATTTATCAATTTTTTGAATTTGTTTTATTTGTTTTGTTTTATTTGTCAATTTTGTTTCATTCCCTTAGTATTTTCATTTGTTAATATTTTCAATTCTAATTAAAAAATATTTTCCTTTCCCACTACCCACTGTTATTTTACAGCCCATCCCATTTTTACCTCCTCACTTTCATTTATTTCTTGCTCTTACCTTCACTCATTCACAACTTCACACCCATTACCAAATTAATGAACACCCACTACCAATTTAGTGAACACCCACACCTTTCCAACGAAAAACCCAACCTTTTACCCTTCTTCTCACTGTAACCCAACTATTTCCTAGTCAAAAGTTTTGTTAGTTTTGTATTTGCATTTTCGTGTTTCAAGACTGTAAAAGCACAACGATTGGAATCATCCCCCGAAAGAAAAGTGATTCACGCAGGTTAGCTTCACCAATCACGTCATTTGTACATACCCAACCTTCACTGAACACCACAACTGCAACACCAAATCTATCAATCCTTCCAACACCAAGCCCTTCAACGAGGAATCGCACTCAAAAAGGTAAACAAGTCGAGAACTGAAGCCAATGGAATTCAAGAAGTGGAGCTTTCACTTCTTTTCAATTGCCAGAGGACAACCAAAGATTTCAGCAACTAAGCCAACGAAAAATTTATCCTTATAAGTATGTTCTTACCGACACTCTTGAAGCTTTACAAGTTTGTGATTCTTTTGAGCAACTGGTTAGACAAATTTGTTGGAATGTGTTTGTTAAAATCGACTGCCCTACATATGTTGAATTAACAAGAGAATTTTATAGCACATTTCAATTTAATTCTTATGAAGAATTCGACTTGATTATTGAAGGAATTGTGGAATTTAGACTTATGGGTAAAGAATTTGCTTTATCTGTTGCTGAATTTAACATGGCCATGGGTTTTATATCAGCTTATGATGTTAAAAATGAACCATTTGTAAGCTCTCTCTGTATCATAGTGATTTTCATTTATCTGAATTGTGGACTCAATGGTCCGTCGACCCTCATCCTTATAATGCCAGTGCATCTAAGAGTTCATATTTAAAAAATCCTGTTTTCAAAATCATACATCGACTCTTAGCATATAATTCTTCAGGGCGTCGAGATTCTACGAGTACACTTTCTAGGGCTAAATTTTATTTTTTATGGTTTATGGATAGACAAATTCCTATTAATTTGGTTTTTTTGGTTTTTTACGCAATTTCAATATGTGTTAAACAAAAACTCCAAACCATTAACTTTGTGGACATAACTTGGTTCTCCTGTTTCTATAGTGTATCATCTGTAAGATCCTTATAAAGTTTAATTTGAGCCCTCTCCCGTTCCTATTTAACTCTTAGCAAAGATAGTTTTTTATCCCCTATTTTTTCCTGATTAGACATTTAGGTTCTTCCTTTATTATCAGTGCCTTCCTTGCACATATGTATTGTTTGGTACCCCCACTTCTTTATTACACTCTTTTTTGACAGCCTCTTCAAATCTAGCTATATCTACTAAAAATTTGTTAAACCTAAATAAGGATTTTCTTCCCCCTGTATGGTCTGTTGTATGAATAATAATTATAGTGTGATCTGATCATTTTTGGATTGGGGTATGATGCATAAGAATTTGGTATTTCTAAAACCATTCCATATTGACTATGGACCTATCCATCTTGTTTCTTATTAGCCATTGATTCTTCTATTTATTAGTACAAGTAAAGAAGTTACCTTCTTGTGGGAGATCTTGAACATCAATGTTGTGAACTCATCCCTTGAAATCATCATTATGATTTTTGCTACTGATGTTACCTTCTGCTTCCTTAGGGTTAAGAATTTTATTGAATTCACCAAGTAATAGCCAAGGGTTTTGGTTAAATGTTAGAGCTCTTAATTTACTCTATAGCTCTTTCCTCTTATCACCATGCATTCTTTCCACGTCATCAAGCATCTTACTCTTGTATGTATGTACTGTTTATTGTCTTCAACCTCCGTAACTTCTATCTTATCCTTATTGAAAAGGATCGGGATTCTCCCATTATAGCGGGCATTAAAATTATCTAACGTCCCCCATTTAGTAGGAAAATTTAGACAATGCAACTTTTATCCTTCCTAATCCTTGTTTCCAAAAGACCAAAAATATCTAGCTTGAAATCATGAATTGTTTCCTTGATATCAAGATGTTTTATAGGGGAATTAAGACCCTTGACTTTCCATGCTGCTATAATCATGCTTCCATATCAAAAGAAGAGTTTTTCTTCTTCTTTCTGGACTTCTTTCTGTTAGACATCACAAATTCTTCTTTATTGTTATCTGAGCTCATTTCCTCAGTACTACCTACACAATAAGACGTATTACCTCCCATTTATTGGACTCTCTTTTTTCCTTTAATACAGCCCTTGTTCTCCTCAACATTTTCCTAAATATACTTGTTATCTGTATCTAGGTTTGATTTATTGTTGAAATTTTCTCCTATATCTTCCTCGACAAGATATGATTCCACATTCTGCTAAGCTAAACCTGTAGTTAATTATTCAAATCCCATAGTATTGAAAATTTTTCTTGTGAGTTTCTAAACTTTTTTAATTTGTGACTCTGGCTTCCAGGCATATGAAAACTTCACATCATCCTTTGTAACACCCACATACTCTCTGAGAGGATATACAGATGTCACACATAACAACACCCAAAATATATCATACCAACAATTCCAAGCATTCTCAGAAACTCAAGCACCACTGTACATAATGTATTGACATAACACAAAACATATTACATGCCTTGAAATCCAAATTTCTTCCTGTTTATAAATATTACAAACCATATATGCAAAATACAAACTGTCTCATCATACTGAGTACAAGTCAGTAACATCAACAAACTGAACATTATTTATAACAAAACACAATCTTCATTAGCCACTGCGGTAATTATTGTCTTAGTCTTCAAACCCTCATATATGAACCTACACGGGCCAAAACCACCATGCTAACTATAAAGCTTAGTGGGGAATAAACTAAACATGATATAAGCTGACAACTGTTTCAAACAGTCATTCAAACATTCACATATTCAAAATCACATCCGATTACAAGCAGTGTTTACTTATCCATTTTCAAACCAAACCAAAATATCATGAATCTCAGAACAAAATATAACATATTAGAATAGGTTACACATTTGCTTTAGAGCAAAACTCACCAATTTTAAAACTGAATATTATAATATAAGAACAAAACTTGTCTGTAACAAAAAAGAATTTGCTTATTTCAGAATAGAGTCTAGATGTTTCAGATCAAAGCTTATTTATATTAGAACTGAGCATATAATAGAATACAAAACAAGTTAGTCTGTTAATCCTTTACACAGAAGTAGGTAACGGGACTAATACAAGAGATACCGTGATCGGTATCACAGAATAGGAGAGACTTATGTCTCAATAACAGGAGCCACCGAAATGTCAGTAACAGGAGACACTAAAGTGTCACAGGAGCAGCTGCAGACCCTTCTAGGCATACTTATTTTCCTACAACTAGGACTTAACAAATTTAAAACAAAACATGTTCATTTCAGAATTCTCATGTGAGGAACATATTGCAACACATATCACTTTATTCCATTTTGTTCAACTTAACATATTCATTGATTTCCAAACAAACTAACATGTCATACAATTACAAGTATGTGCATTAATGCATCAATAGAGGTGTTGAGTCATCACAAATTATGTGTATTCACACAATAGAAAGCACTTCTAGCACAATCCCAAATATCAATCTCCTCGGACACTTGATGGTCTGAAAATTAACACAATATCATCGTAGAAATTCCCAATTCACAAAAATCCATATCCAATTTATAAAACATAAGCCTTTGGAACTCATTCATTCATGAACATACCAAGCAATTCAATATTGTATTCATCATTTTTAAACTATACATTCTTTATATTACCATCCCAATGAATAATGCATAATTAAAATAAGTTAACTTAACCTTATATAGCTCATCAATTGTACAAAATCCCTTTGTTTTCAGCTTCCTAATCATTTCCCACAATTGGGAGATAAGTGACCTGAAACCTCCACACAGCTGTTTTCACAGGACAGGTTTTTGGATCAATTTTGTATGGCCATTCTGGCCTAGAAATTGATGTTTTGAGACAATATGTCCTTCTAAACAAATGTTCCTATATGTATTAAGTTTCAAACGAAATAAAGATAATGCAATTTGGTTCATTATTACGAGAGTTATACCTAAAATACTACAGATTGTTGTCAACTGTGGACAGCAACCATAACTCAACTTCAATCCAAATTTCAAAACCCTTAGTGACAGAAATCAAATTTGATTCCCTTATAAAAGTTGTAGATATATGTATCTAGTTTAATCTAAATTTAAAATCATCACATTTGGATACCTAAAGGTCAAGTTATAGCTAAAATACTGATACCTGTCCAGTGGAATTACCCCTTCTAACAAGTTTCTAACCTCAATTCTTTCTTAATTCAGTACACATTTAACAACCATCACATACTTAAGTTTAATGTGCAAACATAACAATAGCACAGAAAATTAGTAGAACCTTTTTTCTAGATTCAGTAGCTTACTAAAATTCAAGTGATGACAATCCAAAGTCCAGCAAAAATTCCAGAAGTTAGAGAGAAAATGGGAGTTTCGGTGGAGAGAAGGAAGGAAGGCAAAGAATGGACAAAGCTGGATTTACTCCAGCAGAAACTTGCTTCATCATTAGCTAGGTATCACTAGCTTAACATACCACTTAATACCAAGGCATGAATCCCATTTGCCCACCATTTAAGCTGCCATTTGTAACACTTTAATTAAGTCACTTGTCCTTTTATTATACTGCCAAATGTCACATATTAAATGATGCCAAATGTCAATGTATTAGCTATGTCAAATGTCACTAATTCTTAGGCTTAGTCATTCTAATTTTCATGTACCAACTTAACTTGTCACTTGATAATTTTCCTAATCCAAATATTCATTTAAATATCTCAATTCTCTAATGACTTCAATTAATTCCATTTCACTAAGTATGGTCCATCAATACCAAAATTCAAGTCACATATCTTTCACTTTCAAATCATAGCACAATTTTAACTCATATCATACATATACTTTCATAAATATGTAACATTTCATTTACGGTATATCTTGGGGCCTTATAGTCACATTAGTATTTGCTACAATACCTAATGAAATTAGCTTAAGTGATATTCATACATTATTTCGATGACATTTAAACTTGTAATGTTATTTTATTTTATTTTAGGAACCTATTTTATGATATAATACATTTTTTAGAAACTTAAAAGTTTAACTCACTAAAAAAACTTTAAATTTTTAAGCCCTCTAACATGAGTCATTTTATTAGGAAAATCTATTAAATTTAACAAAGATAATTATGAAACAAATAATAAATAGAATTTGAGATAACATATTCCACTGAAAAGGTCTCCAGGTTTACTAAGATGCCTAATGTGGTGGTGCTAATTTACTAAGTTGCCTGATATCACACTGCTACACTACCATAGTTAAACTCATTATGCTAATTTACTCAGTTGCCTGATATTACATGGAAACAGATCCTCTGCTCTGATTAACTTGTTCCTACTCTATTTCATATCATCTCATTTACACATTTGTGTGGGGCCTAGAAAAATGTATGGATGAGATGAAATGGAATAAATAGGAATATGTTAACCGAAATAGAAGATCTCATCCCGATATCACAGTTCTAGGACACTACTATCGTTAAACTCATTATTTTTTAAGTAAATTTGATCTCAATATTTTCACCAAAAATATAAGTTAGATCCTAATATTTTCAAGTGTTTAAAATGAATCTTCTAGTTTGTAAAATATTTAAAATAAATTTTAAGTGGGCAAATATTTAGTTTTTGTTCATTAAATGCCACATCAGCATATACATAGATCTTATCTTGTCACGCGGTAAATTTTTTATTAATTCTGTTAAAATCTTAATAAAATCTTATTAACATAATTAAACCTCAATATATCTTTATAAACTTAATTTAATCCTAATTAATTAAGTCATAATGCATCTAAATTCCCCTAATCTAATTGCATGAACCTTCATTTCATAGTTCTCGTAATTCTCCCACCTAAATTTCATCTAGAAATCAACCTCATTTAGAATATACACGACCTTAAATATGTACAGCTTCTCTCTAGGTTTCCGGATATAAGTTTAGAAAAATATAAAAGAAACCAAAAACAGATTAGAATCTTAAATAAACAATTTTTATTACTAAATTTTAAAAATTAAAGACATAAGCTGTTGTAACGTTGGCCGAAATTAACTACTTGCATTGAATCGATAAAAACTAATGATATAACTAAGAAGCTAACACATGTTTAACTAGCAGGCATTGAACAACTCCAATCGCTTACATACAGCATGTAGGCTCAAGGCTCTATTTCCTCGTATTCTTGAAATGAAGAGCTCTACAAGTCTCCTCAGGGGAGTTGCAATATTCGAATCTTTATGGTCATTTCATTATGAACAATGCGCAGTCCATCAATGGCGAAGATAAATTGTAACTTGTGAGAGCCGTAATTATACAATGAATAAACAGCAGGGTGGGGTTATAATTTCCAACACCAGGATACTAGCATTTTGAAGCCATCTTATGATTTAGACGAGCCACCACCCAAAGATAGAGTCCTTACTGCTACCTTTACTGCTCCAACCACACTAAGCTGCCTTGTCTCATGGCTCAGCCCATGTCGGTCCTGGCTCAGACAGCTTTCTTCCATTAGTACACCCACAAAGTATGCTACCTGAACACCATAAACAAAATATGAGAAACTTTTTCTTCCAAAACCACATTAACATTTCTGAGATGCATTATAAACAGAAACAATTAGCTCAGCATGGTAACAGATTACCTAGCAACCCGTACGTGCAAGTCTATGACAATGCATTAGCAGTCATAGACAAGGACATTATTAGGTAGATTAAATTCCAGAATTTCGGACCACTATTCCAAAGCAAAGCCATATCAGGTAAGGTGGTAATCATTTTCCCAGATAGATTAGCGGATCTCCATTCATATTTGCAAGAGAACTTAATATATACGCCGATAAAACTCTCAAGTTGCTAGTAAACTTTTTGTTACAATTGGGTGGTTGATTCTCATTAGTGTCTCATTCACGTAAAAATCACATGAGATATGCATGATTCTCAAGGCAGCTCTACCCAATCTCACCATAAACAATATCAAATTTCTACCCTGTTTGTCTGCAAATCAGCAATTAGATAAGCAAGTCGTTATCTATTGATCATCCAACAACCTAAAACAAAGTTGACTGAAGCACATAATTGAAAAAAAAAGGATCTTTTTTGCTCTGAATCAATAACTATGGCAGTTTAACAACAAAGGCTCTAAATCTCCAAAATCAAAACCATTAAAACATACAAGATTATTTGGAATCTTGGAGAAGTCTATCACATTACCTTGCCAGTAGCGTTACGAACAGGAGATACATGAAGAAGGGTCCAAAAGGAACTCCTGTCCTTCCTAATGTCAAGGGGTAGAAACAGCTATTTAGAAACAATGGAAGAATTCAGTTTTCGTTAAACATGCTAGAAGAATAGGCAAGTCTCAACCTGTAATTTAAAATACGTACTGTGCATGGTCGTCTAGATTGAATGCTGTCCTCTATCTGGAGAACATTTAGAAAAATAATCTATCCTTAACTTAACCTCAGTAGGTGTGAGAAAATGGAATAAAGAAGGAGACTGAAGAAGTTGCACCTGAAGCAGAACTGAGGAATCTGTATCAATTCCATGTAAAAATCTATGGTTGTGCCCCAGCACTTCATGTCTAGCATAGCCTACAGAAATCTTAGCAGTCACATTGTCAAGATAACAAGGAAGTATCTGTAATGTGCATCCAGAATGACTTTTACATGGGAAGTTATGATACAGAAAATTCTAAGTACCTGTTAACTTTAAGAATGCATCACTTGCATAAACAATTGGCATGTCTGGTAAGTTCAGGTCAATCCTGGAAAGGCAACTCAAACAAATAAAAATCATCTTAACGACACTAATCCATGCAAGAAAGGAAAAAGGAATTTGCAAAACTCACAATACAAAACTTTGTTTGATTCTACCAAGAGATATATTTACAGACGAACTGAGAAGGCCCGCTGCAGGTAAGCTGTATCTTTTTTCACACACCATTCTGCCTGTTGACTTGCTATAGTGGTTGAGCACAGACAAAATATTGTTCATGGCAGTTGCTGCTCTTTGCTTCTCATAGTGACTTGCCTCTAAAGGCTCTTCAAACGCCAAACCTGTAAACATTAACTGGTAAGATTCACAACTGAATTGACCCAAGAAAATGATCAGTTGAAGAGACAAGTTAATTGACAAACAGGAACCCGGTAAATATAACAAAATTTCAGGCACCTAAAGAATGGCGACTCTCAATGCAATTAAAAACAGTCACAATGCTGGAGGTAAGAAACTAAATGAACTGAAGCTGCAAGAAATCATACAATCCAAATCCAAACCAATGAGCTAAAAAAATGACTCCATTCATATAAAAGAAACCGCATTAAAGAATCTTTCACAACAGTAACTACTCAATCTAGTGTTGCTCCAGAAAGATTTCTCATTGCTTTATATACACTTGAACTGCATTTCAAGCTTGGAAGAAGTATAAACATACCTCCGCTATCTGAATCCAATGCCAAAACCCGACCCAAATCTCTTGTAACATCGCTGCAAACTTCTCTCCTGCACGAACCAAACTCAATTTCCCTAAACTCAGCTACTTGCTCGCTCACCCTATTATTTCTCTGCCTCGTAGTTATGGGCACTTGAACCGCAACAAAATGGATCACCATCCCATTCTCCTCCACAAAAACAGGGCTCATATGAAACAACATCCAAAACGGTGTCCCATCTTTGCGGTAATTCAACAAATTGATCTGTATCGTCCTCTCCTCACGAATAGCCTCACGAATCTCCATCACCGACCTGCGGTTCGTTTCCGGGCCTTGAAAGATTCGACCATTTTGGCCGATTACTTCGTCTCTTGAATAACCCGACATTTTTAAGAAACTTGGGCTCGCAAACACTATAGGATGTCCGGAGATGCAAGGATCGGTAATCGTGAAGCTCTCACACAGCTCGTCAAGAGTTTGTCGCACCCATATGGAGTATTGACTATTGAACGAATCTTCGATTAAACCCAGCAACTGAGACTCCATTTCGATACTTCTTTATTGAAAAATTGTACCTTTCTCGCTCTCCAAATCAGGCCCAATCCCATGTGGCACGATAAACAACAGTGCCTATCTCAAAGATCTCGCCTCAACACCAAGAAACGGGCATGGACCATGAACAGAGCAGGAAGAAGACTGAAGCAAGAGGAGAACAGAATATGGGGGTTGTTTCCTGAGGAAGAGAAAGAAGAGGAATTGAAAATTATTTGTCGCGAGACACTGAGTTCTTGGTATTGAATGGACGGCAACGAGTGATACGTACACATCAGTCGGTTTTGTTGGTTTGAAGAACTGAAAAAATCTATAATCCAGTATGTGACAAGAGAATGAAGCAACGTAGGAGGTTGGGTTACTTTTGCATTGCAAGTACAGCTATTATTCAAGTATTTTTTTTCAGCTATGATTCAAGTGTTCTTTTCTTTTTTGAGCTTGAAGCTATCGATTCGATTCCCTCAGAAAGTAATAAGCTTTAGACCTTAAAACACTTGCTTGTCGTCTAGTTCTCTAAATGAAGAAAAGTAGGGACGGAATGAAAAAGGACGTGAAACTGTGGATGGACCAAGGGTAGATGATAGAATGGTTAGCGGAATCAGACACAGAACCGGCGCTGATCCATATCCATCTTAAGAATTGTCCACTTGAAGTAATATCAAGAATAGTAATTAGTGTTAACCAAAACATACTAGAATATATAATGTTTTTTTTTCTGATCAATTTTGCTGGTCACATGTTTCAAATAGACAAGATGTTGAGATGTTGATCCCTATAAGCAAATGGCCTGTGTTTGTGCTCAGGCCTGTCTTATTAGGGGACAGTTGCTGCCCACAATCACCACATACATGTTTTTCAGTTGAGAATTAATATACCAATACTTTAGCTCCCATGAAGTATTTCCATAAATTATGCAACTTTATCTTTAGCTAATAACTAAGTCCTACAGAGAAAAGGGCCTGGAGTCCTCCCCGCAGGCCCGACTAAAAGGGCCTCCCTGGTTTTGATCTTCCGATCATCTCATCATCTCAACTCACATTTCCGTTGAGGCGTTAACTGTTTTTTTTGTCTCTCGTACGCTTCAAATCTCTTGCATTCTTAATCAGAGATGCTAACTGGTGCTGTGAAATCAGTTCACTTTCTCATTTAAACGTCTTGGTAGTGCAATTTAACGATATTGCAAGTGCCCGTTACCTTTCTGTATGTTGTTCATTCGTTCTCGAGTTCGGTGTTTGATAATCAATCTTTAAGGGGATCATCTTGCTTTTTCTGCAAATATCCTGTCTTTTATATATATATATATATAAGCTATCATTTTGGATTGGATGTTGCAGAAAGAATCAATGAATTTTTTGATGCGATCGACCACCACACATCATGTACCGGCGGATCGGATTCCTGTACACGACTCCCCTGTAGAGACTGTTTATTCTTCCAAAACCAAAACCACTGTGGAGGGTCTTATTGCAGACGGCCCATTTCCTCATTCTCCTGTACCTGAAGTGATTAATGAAGATTTGGATGAAAGTGGAAATGATAAGTTTGCAGGGTCTACTGCAAAGGAGTCCCTTCCTGTGGGGGACCACTTGGATGTTCCTGAAGAAGAAGGAACTATCATCATTCCAATCAGTACTTTCCCAACTTGACATTATACCATACATTTGGTTATTATCTTTCATCTTGGGATCATTCGCACACAGAGTAGAGGACCATTGCTTTGATATTGTTCTTGGCATTGAAATCCGTTACCTGTCCTCATGTTAGAGTTCATGGAGACACAAAATATATAGTTATGTTCTTTTGATTCAAGTTGTTGTTTTAGAATCTGTGCTATTGGATGATGCATTCACTGGAACTGTTTTCATTATACATTCTCGATTCCTCACCGAGTTAAACCATGGAAAGTGTAACGTTTATATTGATCAAATTCTTACTTTGATGCTCCTGCTTATTTGTTTGAAGGAGGGAAGTTGATGCCAGGCATGTCCTTTGGTTTTCTCATGGATAATTTGATTCCGTTTTACTTGAATTGCAATTTGTAGACTTTGCTTTTAATTTAAATTCTTGATTTTGGAGGTTGAATTTTGTAAAATATATCCAGTCAAAAGTTAATATTGTGAATGTCTTTTTTACTTGCTGAGTAGGGTTCTTTTTACATATTAGGACTCCATGGTTTTCCAATTATTATATCTAGTTTAGGCATGCTAATGGTTGGTAACTCATTTGAAGGTGAACTTCCAGAGACATGGAACAATGCAGCAGATATCGATTCATTACGCTCCCTTGATCGCTCGTTTATTTTCCCAGGTACCTTTATTTACCTATGATCTTGTTTCTTATGGTTCTGACATGCGTGAATCATGTACATGATGGATGCAGATTGCTCATTGTGAGAAATCCGATTGTTACTCCAATTACAGGTGAACAGGTTCATATCATTGCATGCTTGTTAGCTAAGCAACAGGATACAGAAATCATTACTCCGTTCAGAGTTGCAGCAGTATTGTCTAAAAATGGGATTGGAGAGAACTTTGAAAGACAGAATGAACTTGTGAAAGATGGAAAAGATCACCTATCTGGAGAGGAAGAAGTGAGTTCGAATAGTCAACAATTTCTTGAACCAAATGACAGCAGCCCATCTAATCTGCAAAGTGAACCACAAAAGAATATTTCTGCTAGTGAATCTATTCTTAGAATGGAAGGTCACAAAAGAAAGACAGAGACATTGTTGCAAAGATTTACAAACTCCCATTTTTTTGTTAGGATTGCAGAATCAAGTGAGCTACTTTGGTCAAAAAGAAGTTGTATTGATCCAGAAAGTAATCAGAAACCCACTGCAAATGCAACCAGAAAAGCTTCAAAAGAAATTTCCCAACTTAGTGCTCTTATTGACAGAGGAGATTTTGATGCACACCTCTCTGGTGGAGCAGCAAGGAACAAAATTAGCAGCTTTTCTCTTTCAAATGGAGACATAGTGGTATGTTTCCTTGGCCAATATATTTGACTGGACAAATTTGGTTTGACTGGAAATATTTGGTAGCTAGGTTCGCTGATTAAATGATCATTATGTTGCAATAGTACTTTCTCTATAAAAAATTTTGGCGAGTTGTTTAGTTGACTCTCAATCCATTTGTTTGTTTGGAAGGATGCAGGTACTTTTACAAGTTAATATTGGTGCTAGTTTTTTTAAAGACCCAGTCATTGAGATTATTCAGTTTGAGAAAAACATGCACAAAAATGTGTCTGTTGAAGATAATGACAATTTGAATTACATTGACTATGATCCATATGGAGAGTTGTTAAAATGGTTGCTTCCATTAGAGAACACGCTTCCTGCTGCAGCACGTTCTTTGCCTCCTCTCCATCTAGGTTCTGGTCCAGGAATTGGTGGGACATCTCAGAAACCTACGTCTACTGGCTCTCAGCTCTTATCTCATTTTAGAAGTTACTCCATGTCATCACTGCCGCAAAATACTCTTCCACCTATGCAACATGTTAAAGCCCAAAGTTCTAAGCATAGCTTTGACTTAGATGACTGGGGGCAGTATTCGACTCAGAAGTTATGGAAGAGTTACAGAACTGGGAGTGAAGGGTATTTATCATTCCGTGGTGTATCTTTAGAGCGTGAACGATTTTCAGTTCGTTGTGGGTTGCAGGGGATATTTACTCCAGGAAGAAGGTGGAGGAGGAAAGTTGAAATAATTCAACCTCTAGAAATTCATTCTTTTGCTGCTGATTGTAACACAGATGACCTTGTTTGTGTTCAGATAAAGGTGTGCACTTCACACTTATTAGTTGAATCAATGCAGTTCTAATCTATTTGCATGCTTATTACGATGTACCTATTACTTCTTTTTAAGTTAATTGCTTTTTTCAATTGTTGCGCAGAATGTGTCTCCAGAGCATACACCTGATATTATCATGTATATAGATGCTATAACTATTGTTTTTGAAGAAGCTGCAAAGAGTGGTCCGCCTTCATCATTGCCACTTGCATGCATTGAAGCTGGAGATGGCCACTCTTTACCCAATCTACCCCTCAGGTGTTGTTCACTCTGTCTAAAACATACTCAGTAGATGTTCTTAATTGTCAGCAACTTAATTCTTATTTATTTTCAAGTAATGCACTCAGGTAATAAATCATAAATTTCTAAGTTATTTCTGCAGCCTTCTGTGTGTAACTTTTTTTGAATATGAAGCAATTCCGTTTTACATTAATGAGAACTAACTGAATTTACTAATGATTTTTGCATGCAGTTTACTTACCTATATGAAGGCACTTGTTCATACTATCTTGATAGGAAGATTTTACTAATATAAAATTAATGGCTTCGTATCAGCTAAAATTGTTGAACTCATGAGTTGAACAATGCTTGTGGGAGCATGCCTACAGTAACCTGAGGATGCAAAGGCTACTCATCCATCACAATTATTTCTTTTTCTTTCTTGCATTTGAAGAGGTGAATAGTACTTTCTCGACATTTAGAATATAGGACCTCGAAATGTACCTTAAGTACATCAATTCCACAAAGTGAAATTGGACAGCATCAAAAGACCGTTTGCATGTGCAGCAGGAGATCAACTTATTTTCTTTCCTTTTTGGGATTAGAAAAGATTATTTTTTATAATTTATAACTCTAATTTTGTGTAGGTTGCTCAAGTTTTCAAATTTATATTTTAGAGCACATATCTCTCATTAAACAATACTACATTCCCATGTACTGTCTTGTTTGATAAGAGTACCCTGCAAGTAGAATGCGCCTCTATTGAGTTGGTGGGTGTAAAAGATATATTAGTTTATCATTAACGGACTTCTCATGGCAGGAGAGGTGAAGAGCACTCTTTTATACTTAAGCCAACATCCTCTACATGGAAAAATCTCAAGGCCCAGGGTGAAAAAAATTCCCCATCGTCAAGCTTGCGTATTGCAACCAATATTACTGAAGGAAGGAAAAGTTCGACCAATGTTGATCAGTATGCAATTATGGTATCTTGTCATTGTAATTATACGGGTAATTGTGGTTTTCTTTGTTGTCTATGCTATCCAAATTATAGCAAGTTCTTAACCCTGAGTTCTCCTGTGTCAAATGTAGAGTCGAGGTTGTTTTTCAAGCAACCAACTAGTTGGCGACCACGCATCTCAAGAGATCTCATGATCTGTGTTGCATCTGAAATATCAGAAAGATCGCAAGCACCTAATGAAAGAGTCTCTCGGCTTCCAGTTCAGGTTTCTTTTATGCTTCTGTTTTGTCCTGTTTTATACATACTTGCTATTTATTCAATTTATTCATTGTTTACTTTATTCAACTTGTCAGATTTTAACTCTCCAGGCCTCAAATTTGACATCTGAAGATCTAACTCTGACAGTTCTCGCCCCCACCTCATTTATTTCTCCTTCATTGGGGTCCTTCGGTTCTTCTCCATTGACTCCTGTGAGCCCATTTGTTAGTTTGCTCCAGTCTACAGGTACAATTACCATTGATGTGATGCAGAGGCTCAGGTCAGCAACTCATTCATCAGAGAATCATAAAAATCATGATGGTAGTGGAGCTCAATCTGTTTCTTTCAATGAGCAGTTTTCTCCCATATCTGATGTTATACCAATCAGTGGTGTGGGTTGCACACATCTGTGGCTCCAGAGTAGAGTTCCCTTAGGGTAATGCATTATTCTTTTTCATTGATTTCCTTTTTTGGGTTCTGATTGCACAGATGATTATGACCTTTAGTGGTTGCATCAGGTGTGTTCCTGCTCAATCCACCTCTTCTATCAAGCTTGAGCTACTTCCTTTGACTGATGGGATAATTACACTGGATACATTACAGATTCATGTTGAGGAGAAAGGTATGGCCCTTTCATATACATATCTAATTCATCAATATTTGGATTGTGAATTAGACGTTTTCTGCTTTGAAGTGCAATTTTGTGAGCATTATACAGAGCTAGAAGATAGTGGGACTACACACACAATAGCTCTTATCCTTCCGACACGAGCTGGCGTTATTTGTTGTCATAAATGACTATCTTTTACTTGCTGTCTCATGGACAGGATGTTGTTATACCATGTCATACTGATTACCCATGTTCATGTGCCTTTGTTCCTCTTGCTGAGGGACTGCAAAAGGTCAGCAGTTCTAAAGTGCAACTTATCTCTGTTTGCAGGCCTCACATATATTCCAGAGCACTCCTTGAAGATAAACGCAACTTCCGGCATTTGCACAGGGATTATATAGGGTGGTTTTGGTGTATTATGTGTGACTGAGTTCAAACCTCAATTGTTTGAAAGAGATTCAAAGGGATGAGTGGACATGTAGCAACTTCTTGTTTCCACCGCTCACCTGAATGAAATGGAATGGTTATGTTGAAGTGATGTTTATAAGAAATATAGCCTCGTGTCATGTAAATTAGAAATTCGATTGGTTCCTGTTTGTTAGATATAACCCGCAATGGGAAAATGAAAAGATCATGTTCTATTGTAGATTTTTCCAATTGTGAAATTATAAGCATATAGAAAGTGTTTTTGCTCTTAATTGTTTGTGAAACATTAAAAACCTATGATTTTCTTTTTCCAATTGATTCTTTTGGGATCCGTTTCATGATTTGCATTTTCAGTTTATGAAGAACTTGTTTCCACGACCTCTGCATATTATGTTTCTGCTTCCAATGTGCTTTGGTTCATCTATCTTTTTGGAAAATGAATAAATGGTAATACAACATTACAATGAGTTTTAAGCTATTAAGCTTATATTCAATTACAACGTAGTTGGAATTTCATTAGAATTAAGATAGTACAAAAAAATAAACCGCTTAATAGCATATTATAGGTTCCATTGTTCCTTCACGTCCAAGGAGAGTGTTTCTTGTGCATTGTTGGCCAAAATGGCTAATCTAATCCAGTTGCTTACTTGATAAGCTAGCTGCCATTTTTCCACTTCAATGTTCTTGAACATCTTGCTATTTCCTTCCTTCCACAGAGAGTAAATGGAAGATGATTGTTTTGATAAGTATTCCATTGGGTTTTCCATGAAGAGAGTGTTCTATAGACTAGCTCAATGTTTGCTCCCACTCATATGTGATGCTGTCACTTGCAATCAAGCGGAGAATTTTGCTCCAAACAGCTTTAGAAAAACCATTGAAAGAATAGATGATCTCTCTATCTTCTATTGCCATTTTGCACAATACATAAGTAGGGTCGATGTTGTCATGCCATTGACTTTTAGTTCTGAACTTGTTTCTAATTGTTAGCCAAGTGATTATAGAGGCTTTAGGAAACAGAGCGCTTTTTCATAGCAGGTTATACCAAGGGACTGCCAATGATCAATTGATAATTATTTTATAACAAGATTGATTGGAGAATATACCATTTGAGTTGAATGTACATGATATTTTATCTTCCTTTGCAACATCATTCAATTGAGGTAAGAGCTCTTCCAATACTAAAAAACCCCTGAAATTGATTCTCCACTCACCATTGCTGATTAGTGAGGAAACTCATAGGGTTTAGTGGGATTCTGTTGATCAAATGGCTAAACTCTGGTTTATGAATGACAGGACTTGTGTCTTATCAATTATTAAACCAAACCCAAGTTCTTTCGCCATTTCCAATTGTGTGCTTTATCCAGAGATAAACCATTTCTCTCATCTTCATTAGCTGATTAAATATCCAGGAGACTTCTTTTGTGCAAGATAAGTGCCAGAGATTCTTGTTTCTAAGGTGACATGCATGTAGCCATTTAATCCAGAGTGCATTGTGATTAATGTATAGCCTCCACAATCTTTTACACATCAATAGTTTTTGAATATTTAAGATAGAGATGATTCCAAGTCCACCTTGTTGCTTTGGGATAACAACTAGAGATGATTCCAAGTCCACCTTGTTGCTTCGGGATAACTGCTTCACTCTATTTGATTAAGCATTGTTAGCATTACTGATTTTATAAGCTTTCATTAATATGTCTACCTCCTTTGTTACATTTCTAGAAAACACAATATGTGCAGTCCAGTGTAAGTGTAGGCTGCTCAGTACAAAAATAATAAGGGTTAACCTGGAAGCATAAGAGAGAAAACGATTTTGGCATGCATTCACTCTAGCTTTGATCTTTTCCATGAAGGGTAAACAATCACTAAATTGGCTTAGTAGTAGTGATTAACACTCCAAGATATCTTAATGGTGTAGGACGTATATTTAACCCGACATTCTCACTAATTTCTGCTTTATTTCTTGCATCTGAAGATATGTAGAGGCTGCTTTTCTCAGTGTTATGCTTTAATCCAAACCACTCAACAAACATAGTCAAAACTTGTAACAATATGCTAATGGAATGTGGATCCGATCCAATAAGAAGCATAAGATCATTTGAATACAGGAGATGAGTTAAGTTGATTGCACTACATTTGTGATGATATTGAAATCCTCCATTGCAAGAGATGAGCTTGTTCAATAACCTAGAAAAACCTTCCATTACAAGTGGGAATAAATAAGGGGATAATGGGTCCCCTTGCCTAATCCCTATTGCACTCTTGAAAGGTTTAGGAGGGGCATCATTCATAAGCACACTTAGAGTAGTGGATTGAATACATAACATTATCCAATTCACAAATCTGTAGGGTTCAAGGCATATTTTAATAGATTGCTTCAATGGACTCGGTTTTACACACTTAGAAGCTTACATGTCAGAAATCTCCAAGATTTCACATACCGATGAACTCTAAGTTCATGTAAGGGCATATAACATTTTATATGACTGGCATACGTTCCAAAATGATGCAAATACATCTTTGAACTCATATACAACCATGTATATATCAATATACAGTAGTATCTCCAAATATATAACAAAACAAAAGGGCTCAGAAAGTCCGGCGTTACACTAGAAGCTGCTGAGTGGAGACAAAAGCCTTTTCATAACTATGAGAAGATGGTAGAGATTTATGGACGTGATATAGCAACTGGCGAGCATGTTGAAACATCACAGGAGATAAAAAGGCGCACCATTTCTGTCGATAGTGGGTTTTCTAACACCATGCATGAAAATGATGACATTTGGACTCACAATGACTTAAGTTTTGAAGACAATGTAACGATAGATGGTAATCGCACTGAATCTCCAATGGGAATGCCAGCTCATTCACAAAATGCAAACCTAAGAACATCACGGAAAAGGAAAAACAGGGCAGATGATGGTGAAGATGTAATCAAAGATGGCCTTCAGACAGTTGCAGAAGCTATTATAAAATCTACTTCACTGTTAGTTAAACCACTTCCCATTTCAGAAGAAGAACTTTATAATCATTTGGTAGAGTTGGGACTGGAAGGATCAAATTTGTATGAAAGTTTTCTTTTCCTTATTCATAGGCCTGATGAAGTTAGGGCATTACTTGGTGCATTGATAAATATTCGGAAGAACATGTTGGATTTTATGATGTCATCTTAATCGAAGACAGGTGTAGTATGTGTTGATGACTTGGTATCATGTCCTTTTCCCTCTGCTCAATGTGTACATTTTGTCAGATGTTTTTATACATTTTGTGGATGAATTTATCACGGAGCCATGTAATTGAGGGACTATGAGAAATTTACTTAATGAAAGGTGTTTCTGGTTATTTTGCTTCTCTTTTACAACAATCTAGCAATTGTAGTTCCTTGGGAAATTTAATTACAACAATTGAATGTTTTCTCCAGGCACGATCGTGCAACTCCTGTTGTTTCCTCTCTATCACGATCACCCGGTGACTATAAGGGGCATTACATGCAATCAGTCAGAATAAATTCTTTCATATTATGACCCCTGGCAACAATCATTACCCGAACAAACTCATCAAAAACATCTCCAATTCTAGCCAATGACAGTACTTCTAAACGTTCCAGCTTCTTTAGTGCTGGCAATATAGTTGGGGCATCAATCCTTGGGCAATAATCAAGGTACAGTTCCTTCAGACGTAATGCTAGCAGACGTAAGAAGAAAGCATTGGCACAAGTTTATAGATTGTAAAATAGGGGCAGAAGAGATAAGTGATTGAAGCCTAACATCTGAAAGTAGGGAACTAGTCAAGGATAACGTACTGAGAACAGGAAAGCTAAAAGGTGAACGACAAATGCTAATCACAGGGTGATTTAATTAGTCACCCCCGTGACTAAATGACTAGCATTTAACTAAACTAACATTTAACTTATTAAATGCTAGTCATGCACGGTGGTGACTTACAATAAGATTGATGACAGGTAGTTAGCAGATAAAATGAAGCTTCCTAGCATGTTTTGCAAAATGATGGTTGACTTGTATTTTGTTGCATATAGTTCATGGAGTGAAACTTGTTAATCATTTAATCTCCTTACTTATTCATTTCTTGTTAAGATTTCAAGGTGATCCATTTCCCAATAAGAGAAAATGCTAATTAAGGTGGTGACTTATCACCGCCTTGAGATGGTAAAGAAGAAGAAAATTAATAAAAATAATAATAATTAATAATAATAATAATAATAATAATAATAATAATAATAATAATAAGAAAATTAATAATAGTAAGGAATTTAGTAATTAATAATAATTATTAAAAGTAATAAAATTAATATTAATAAGAATAATAGTAAGTAGAAAATTCATAATAAAAATAATAAATAATAATAAGAATAATAAAATTAATAATAATAAGAAGAAAATTAATAATAATAAGGAATTTAATAATTATAATAATAAATAATAATAATATTTAACAGTAAGTAGAAAATTAATAATAATAATAAGAATAATAACGATAATAATAAATAATAATAATAATAATAATAATAAGAATTCTGTCACGATCGTGCTCCTCTATGACTAAAAGGTTCTGTCACAATCGTGCACCCCTATAACTAAGGGGTTCTATCACAATCGCAACCCTGTTCATTTTTTTCTTTTCAACTCTCTCACACAATATAACTAACAAATTATATTTTCAAATTATATATTTTTGTTTCTCTTTATATTTTAATTAAAAATTTTATTTTAAATTATTATTGTTAAAAATGAATTACTATTGTTATTTCTAAAAAATACTAAATTTTTTTAATCTTACTAATAAAATATATTTGTCAAAATTTAAGTTATTTATTTATCTCTTTATACTTTAATTGAAAATTTTAAATTATTATTTTTAAAAACTTATTATTATTTTTATTATATATTTGTTTAATAAATTGAATTATTTATTTGTATATATAAGTAATTTTGCTTTAAAAATTCAAGAATACATTAAAAATAATATTTAAACTATAAAGTTGTATGTTTATAGGAAATTAAAATGTTGGACCCCGTTTTCGGAATCCAACCTCTTGACAATATACCATCATATTTGAGCGTGGTTCCTTGTTTAACACAATTTCTCATCCTTCACAAATTTCCTATCATTCTTTTTCCATAACACATCTCACTTGTATAAAAGTATGTAACCACACTTCACAATCAAAAATAATCACATCAAATTGATAATTTCCTCAAGTATACTTTAATTTCAACTCAACCTCATCCATATACAAATTCATAATTCATGAACATCAAAAGAATAGAGTTTTACAAGCCCTTAAGGCATTCCAAGCCATAATTACTACAATAATCCAAAATCTCAAAAGACAAAAGTTACACTGACTAGAAATCCAGAAACGTGACTAAAGCCTTGTGATTTACAAAAATAACTTAAACTCCAAAATATGCAAATTTTGAAGTAATACCGTTATACTCTTGATCTCTCGATCTCTTCCTCATTACCTGAAGATGGGACGGAAATGGGGGGTGAGCTTGAAAGCTCGTGGGTAACAAGTTTATAATCGAGAAACAAGCAAAAACTTTTTTAAAAACTCATTTTCATTGAACCCTTTCATAATCATAGTAAATCCGCATTTAAAAAACATAAAACGCTTATTTCATGCAATTATCAATTTATCAAATAATTCATAATAGTACAAATCATGTATGCATCAATCTTAGCAAACATATCATGAGCACATAAGCACATCAGAATGGTTTGGGTGAGTCCAAAACAGAGCGTACTACACATTTCCCCTAAGGGTCCTGTATAGCCATGAACAGAACGTACTATCGCAATCTCATTTAATGGTCTTGCGTAGCCGTGAACTTATGGGAGTCCATGAATGAGCTCTATGCCACTAGCGGGCAGGTCAACGTGTACGTGACTTAACTTAGGGGACCACTACAAACCCACATAACATGTATTTCATGACTTGAAATCAGATTGCCCAAATGGCACATTTCGAAAACATGATTTTCTT
>JAOQMQ010000003.1:10800950-10820228 GCA_027563845.1 Erythroxylum subrotundum
CTCTCCCTTCCTCTCTTGCTTCAAACCTCCTAACTCCCTCACATTTCATATTACTGCCCTGCCTAGTTTCTGCCGACTCACCCACTCCATTTCCTTCGGTTTCCTCAGCAGTCTCCACACCGATTTTCCCTTGGAGGACTCTGCTCCTTTTCCTTTGACATATTGCATCATTTCCAACAATGCTTCTTCTAGTCGACGTGTCTTTTCATCATTTCTCTTCAACATCTCAGCTAAGTTGGGTACACTCCTCTCTATCAAGTCAATCTTCTCCATGCTTCTAGTCACTACCATCCACTACCGAAAAGAATTCAATCTAATGGTACCAAGAACGTGCTCTGATACCAATTGATAGAACTCCCCTATGTATGACAATATAATGGGTATAAAAGAATCAGATGGATCTAAGCAATCCCATTGATGCTGTATTGTATATTGATATTCTGTAGAGATAGCTATTACAACCGAAATACTGATCAGCCTATATAAGGGGCTGTACCTCCCTAACAATATTCTCATTGCGGAATACACGCATGTCCTCTTACAAAACATTCCCCTCCTTTTATATCCCATCCTACCCCAATTATTAGATGACACCTATCACTTAATTGTAACTAACTCACGTGCTAGAATTTGCCAACTTCTTACGCCTACTGTAAACTAATAATATCGCGAGAGTAACCGATGTGTCGACTGACTCGTGAACTATGTAGAGCATTTTGATGTATGCACTATTTATTTTGATATTTCACCCATTAGGTGTCATGTACTTCTTTTAGAGGATATGTAAGTGTCATGTACTTTTTTTAGAGGATATGTCGGAACTCTGCTTCCCGCGACTTGTTGTGTAATTTTTTTTATTCCCTCTTATAAAAAATAAAAAGAAAATTACCAATCTACATCATCAATACAATAATTTAAAATTAATAAATTAAAATATTTATAATTGAATTTGAGTCAACACAAATGACATCACAGTTGTGCACAATCCAGAACTCGGATTCTATTAACAATTATATTACTTGCCAACTGGCCAACATACTAACCAACCAACTGGTGGGATAATTCAAGATCACATCATAACTTGTACCACAAAAATTCAAAAAGCTGGAATGGACGATAGCGACGATGACTTCTACCATAATCACACAACTTCAATTATTAATTAATTAATTTTAAATAAATTATATTGAGAATACTATAAATTTTTATCACATAAATTATTGTTAATTACGGTATGAAGACTCTAGATATTTGTAATGTCTAAATATCTTTGAGATTATCGGTCTTGGATTCTTTGCTTCTCACTTCTCTTCAGTCTCATAAATCTCTTATCTTGTAGTCATTGTCAACTTGAAGGACCGCTAATAATCCCTCCATTCTTTCACCCTTTTTGTACGAAAGTACATAACGTTCCGACCAGGTTTTTGTTTGTCCCAGTGCTGTCTGGTGCCTAGTAGATGGTAGAAGGTGATTGCTTCTGTTATGTTTTATCCGGATTAGTAACCTATTCGTTCATTTTTCCACCTTCCTTTTTCTGTGTACGGTTAGTAATGAGACTGATCAGTTCATTCTGTTCGATGATTCAACTGATCCCATGCGTGTACGACTGTGAATTTTAAAATTGTGATCGATCCTCCTGAACTTGTAATGTTATGGTGTCGCAACAACGCAACCACTTTCAAATTTTGTTGGAATTTGTTGTTGGGTGGTTGTCTCCTAAGCCAGGCGCTGTTTTGTTCAGGAGATTTTGATACATCAGTTAGATAACCTCTTCTGTGACATTTTAGTTTTTTTTTCTTTACGTTTATATTTCACAATTGGCTTTGTTAACAAGTGATCTGACTTAGAAATCTGGCTTGACCTTTCAGCAATTACAATAAGTGAAGTTTCTGAAGAACATCAAGCATACTGTTTACTTGTCATTTTTCAATGTTTAGTCATTTTTTCTTGTCAGTGTTTATTTATACGATATGGTACATTAAGTTTTAAGAGGTGGATGATTATTTAAGAACTATCAAGTGTATCTTTCTTTTTCCTAGGAGTTTTTCTTAGATTAGATGTGTCCTGACGTTAGGTGTGATTCCTAGACCCCTATACTTTTATTTCCTTTTTCCCCTTATTTCCAGCCTTAAACACGAAGTCCCAGCAGCATCATTCTCAATTTATAGGTCCATCCTGCAACAATTAAGTTCAGAATGTTGTTTTGCCTTCTCAGTTGTCCAATATATTAACTGGGACTAGAAATTATGTGGTATTCATCTTCTACCAATAGTTTAGTTTTGATAACTTTGTTGATGATTGTATTGATTTAAAAATTATTCATTATCCGCAGAAAATGGGACAAGTTCTAGGTTGCGTACAAGTGGGCCAGGCAACTGTAGCTGTCAGAGAGAACTTTGGCAAGTTTGATGATGTCCTTGAGCCAGGTTGTCACTGTGTACCCTGGTGTTTGGGGGGCCAAATAGCTGGTCACCTTTCTTTACGTGTTCAGCAGCTGAATGTTCGATGTGAAACCAAAGCCAAGGTTTCTCCCTCTTAATGTTTTATATAAAATCAGTTTAACTATTATTTTGTTGGACCATGCAAGTGTATCACAGAACTTTTCATAAATCTAAGTTCCATGCATGACAGGGTCTGATCTATGTTTTCCATTCAGGACAATGTGTTTGTTACTGTTGTAGCATCTATTCAATACAGAGCCCTTGCAGGGAAGGCTCAAGATGCTTTCTATACACTTAGCAATACCGGAGCACAGATTCAAGCTTATGTCTTTGATGGTATGGGCACTCAGCACTTGTTGGAACTCTTTCTGAAGTAACTATTGTTGTATACTCTTTTGCCTTTCTTTTGGATGCCACATATATATGTCAGTTTTAGTGCATCTGATTTAGTTGGAACAGTCAGATTCTAACATTCTTGTGTTCTAGTGTATCAACAGATCACTCTCATAATTTTGGACATTAGGGTTCGTTCAACCTATTCATTACTCCAGTTCATTTATATGGGAACCCTTCTTTCTGAAATAATTAAATCAGAGTTTCTTTCATCGAGTTCCAGAACTTTGGTTGTTTCCGAACAATAAAATTGATAATTTTAAGACACCGATGTACTGTTTTCATAGACTTCAATCAGATATAAGCATTGCCTCGGACAAAAACATTAAAATTTCTCCTTTCAATAAAGGAAAAGATGAATTTGTTTAAGGTTTCTGTTTCAACAGTATGAAGTCTTTAGTGGACTGCTAATCACCATTTCTCCAGTAGCTCATGGAATTCTTTGTTATATCAAAAACAGATATATAACATTGTGTATTTTTCTGACTTTTTGATTCTGCAATATTGAAGAGAATTGAGTTCTTTTCTTTGGTTTGTACTTTATCAGTGTAAATAATGGCAACTGATATTTCCTTGACGATTTAGTTATTAGGGCAAGCGTTCCAAAGTTGGAACTTGATGCAGTGTTTGAACAGAAAGATGAGATCGCAAAAGCTGTGGGAGATGAACTTGAGAAGGTACAATGCAGTTCTCTGTACATGGTCTATAACTGAGTGAACCACATTAATTATTTCTTCTTTATTTTCTCCTTTCTATTGTCATTATTAGGCCATGTCTCATTATGGATATGAAATAGTCCGGACTCTTATTACAGACATTGAGCCAGATGTACATGTCAAGAAGGCAATGAATGATATTAATGCAGGTATACATTTTTGTTTGATATCCTGCGATTTTATTTTTGCATACATTTTTCTTTGTTTTCCCGCATTTTTACTTTCTCCATGGCCATTTTTCTTGTTTAATAATATTCAGCTATAGTTAAGGTCGTATTACAGTAATGTGCAAGTGTCTACTATCATATTTTTAATATATCTAGAACTATTTAACTGCTTTAGACAAATGCTTCCGAATGGATTGAATCCTATTTATTATGACAGCTTGGGTTATTGATCAGTTTCAATTGCTTACAAAAATCCATCTCACTTGATTGTGGTTTATGTTGTACTGTTGGTTGGTGACCTGCGACTGAAGGTTGTTATTTGGTTGTTTGAATTCAAGAAGACAAAAGTGTAGAAACAGCCGACTTACTCTTACAATTGTGACAACAGCTGCTAGATTGAGGGTAGCTGCAAATGAGAAAGCTGAAGCAGAGAAGATTTTGCAGATCAAACGAGCAGAGGGAGATGCAGAATCTAAGTATTTGGCTGGTCTTGGTACAGCAAGACAGCGTCAAGCCGTTGTAGATGGGCTTAGAGACAGTGTGTTGGGTTTCTCTATCAACGTGCCAGGAACAACTTCAAAGGATGTTATGGACATGGTTTTAGTGACTCAGTACTTTGACGCAATGAATGAGATTGGTGCATCCTCTAAGTCTAGTTCTGTCTTCATCCCTCATGGTCCTGGAGCAGTTAGAGACACTGCTACACAGATCAGACATGGTCTTCTTCAGGTCAGTTCAACTAAGCCTTGTTGATGCCAGTAGAAATACGACGGAGTTGTATAATGTCAATCAATGATTGCTAGGTTTCTGTTAGTTCTTAGTGTCAAATCAACAATTGCCGGGTTTCTATCGCTGCTTGTTCATAGGAATGAGATTTTTATGAAAAACATGAGTAAACTAAAAGTCTATCGTTGCCATTATTGCGGTGTGGTCATGCTACATTAATGTGATCTATTCTGAGGTGATAGTATGGAAGATCCTAATTGATCGATCCAAGTCCTCGTTTTACTAGTATTTCAATGCTTTGCAAGCATTATAGGTGGTGGACCTTCGTACCTCACAGTCACAGCTCCAATCATCCAAATTTTAAGGCAACTTGAGTTATTTTCTTCTAATTCTTACGCCAAGTCTTCATACAACCGCTAAATTGCTTCCCAATTTCCATGGAAGGTATTAGTAATTAAACATATACAAAATTAATTATGTTTAGTTCTTGTATATCTGACTAAACAAAAGTGAATTGGTCGGTCCATGTACGTACCCTTTGATCTTAAATCACGATCTTGATAAAATAACTAGGTCCACAATTCCATGGATTAAGAGCATCTGCCTCTAAAAATTTGACGATTGACAACAAATGAATCAGCAAAAATAGGAGGAAAAGAAAATTTAGGTGTGGCTACCAACTTAACTAAACGAGAGCGTGATATTTAATTAAAAACAACGATCACCCCATTGCCTGAAAAACACTCCATACGCAAGGCAATATATTTCTCAGATATATACCCTTGAATTGAATTCCAAGAACAAATCGTTTCCTATGGTTCTCGACGCCCAGCAAAAATTATTTTCTACAACAAAACATGTGAAAATCCAACACAGGAACAGATGGAATGTTCATTCTGAAAAGGGGATAATCCATCATCCTTCAGTTATTCCTCTCTACGACTAAATCGTCCTTCCTGACACACCAAGACGTTGCGTAGTCTATGGCTTGAGAGCTAATGCCAGTCCGACCTTTGCACTCTTTTCAATTGTCCTTGTGTCCACCTCTCCTGATATGGTGAACAAAGATTTGGGGCGCCATTCATGTTGGATGAGAGCGCTGGCCTTGCCATAGTTATTCACCCGGGCCTTCACAGTGGTCAAGGGGTCAAGGGCATGCTGAGTTCCGATAGTCAGTGTGTTTTCATTGGTTGAAAAGCTATGACTCAGCTCTGCACCAACTGCTGTATTAGACAATGGGCTAACTAGGTGGTAGTAGGAAGCATTGAGAGAATCTCCTTTGTCATTCCTGTGGCATTCCCCAAAACTCACTTCATCAGCAACAGGAGAGACCAAAATCCAATACAATCTAAATAAAATACTTAAGCATTTACTGCAATAGTAGGATCCCTAATCCAGCTATCATCATCCTCATCACAGAACAGAGCTGGAAATTATTCCCACTTTCAAATGTCTATGAAGATAATTAAGAAACTCTTGACACCTCCTCTTCCCTAGTAATGCTAGTCACCAGTTAGCAATTTTATTATCATGGTCGTTTAAACAACTCTCTTCTTTCAGACAAAGCAAATACTCACAATGTCACAGAGGCAATAAGGTCTGCATTAGTATAACTCAAACCCGCATTGCATTTTGTAAAGTTCCCAGAAGCAGTGTCAAATAAGAGATCAGTTCCAAGAGCAACAGTACTGTTCCCAATGACACCCGAGAAGTTAACAATGGGATTGGCAGTCAACCCAATGCCAGTGCTTACTCCAGCATACTCATGCTGGTACTGGAGCTCAACCTGTTATCACAACCATATATCAGACCACCGAGAAGTAAATCTATGATTCAGATACAAACTCATTAGACCAGAATGCAGATACTAATGCTTCTAGCGACACAAAACTAATAAAAGAAAGAGGATAGCAGGACTTCTTACTTTTCCAGACCTTTGATCAGGAACTTTAAAGCTAAAGATTGTCTTCAATCCTGGGGCAGGTTCATCAACTGTGATGGTTGTGAAAAGCTACAGATCGATAAAGCACCATTAGTCGAAGAAATAAACGACCCAACCATTTAAATCAACACCAAAGTACACAATAATATCAAGTTGCAATGCAATGATTAGAAAACTAATAATTCAAGATATATGGAAATTTGGCATAAGAAGAGCTCATTACTCTAGTAAATGAGATAGAAATCTGTAAGACCATACTCATTACTTACCAGTAGAAGTTCTCACATGTGCAACAGAATTACTGACAACATATGAAATAATTTATTTTTCAATTGAAAATGTTCAATTGGTTCCTAGTGATATACAAGGAAATGTTAATATTCGTATATCTGAGACGAACACAATTAACACCATAAAAAAAAACTCTCAGAGAACTACAAGCTCTGGACTTCAATTTCAATCCTAAAACAGTAGCAAAACTAAAAAGGCCCTTCATGCAGTGATTGACAGTGTAGCTTACACAAATATGTAACAACCAACCAGTTTTTGTTACCTACATTGGAGTTTGTGTCCACTTTCACATCAGTTGTGATATTTTTATTCTTCAGCTGAGTGCTGACATCGGCCAAAAACAGTTCACCTTTTCTTATGCCACTTGAAGTGATTGCCTACAAAATACACCAAAACTAAATCTCCACAAGAGAACAACGTAGATAGATTCATAAATAAAAACAAAAAATCCATATCTGCTACAGACAATTTTACAAGATTCAGATCTTTAGAAATACTTTACTAACTAATGGGTCGTTCTGCAGTCCCACACCCTCTAAGCACTTAAGAAATGGAGACAACAACCTAGAATGTCAACTCTGCGTCCTAGAACATTATCACAAATATCAAAATAAAAGTGAATTATGTTTAAAAATCCAAATAGAAAACTAATCTATCCCTCCGATTTACCTTAATTTTCTAATGCAGCCAAACAGAAGACAGAATCCTACAAATAAACGAAACAGAGAAAAGGAACACATAATGATCAAGAGAATATTACCGCTCCAGTGGAGGTGTAGGTGGTGACAGTGAACTTGTGGTCGCTCTGGTAATCCTTGTAGAGAAGATCTGAAAATTTACCCAATAGAAAAAGAAAACCACTATAAAATGATTCAAAACTAACCCAAGACACTACTCACAAGGTACTAGCCAACGAAAACATCACATAGAATTAGTAGAGAAAAAAAATTAGACTACCTCTAGCTCGCTTGCCGATTTCGGTGTAGAGACCAGGGCCTTTTCCCATGATTTTTCCCGACAAAATTAGGGAGAAAACGAGGGGGCTTTGAGCTTTAGTGCTTTGGGGCGAATAAGTTCAGGAAAAAAAAATCCCTAAATATTCGAAGGCTGTGATGTGAGGTTCATGTTGGACCGTCTGATCTTACATCTGGGACATACGCCGTTGATCTGGGAGTGCGGAGTTGTGGTGGCCTTCAAAATAGGGACAGGTGGCACTTGGGCATATTCGCCTACGCCGTTCTCTTCTTTACCATCGTGAGAACTCGTTCTTAAATTAACCCTGTTATTTTACACGTTCTTGCAATTGAGGTCTCGAAAACCAAACTCATAACATGTCTACCCAATTAAAAAATGAGCGAATTACACGAATATATGGACTGGGTGACAGGGAATTCTGCATTCTTTTTAAAATATTTATTTAATGTCTTATTTTCGTTTAGATTTACATTTTCTTTTTCTTCTCCCTCTCTATCTCTCTTTGCATGTTATTTGAAAACAGTTTTAGGAATGAGACTTAGCATCACTAGTTTTATTTTTAAAATAATGTCCTTTGTTTATAAAATCTTTTTTTTGAAATGTTATAAAATTGAGTTATAACTTTATAGGAATGATGCTTTGAAATTTAGTTCTATTATTTTGTACAGTTAAAATGTTGAATTGTAATTACAATTAAGGTTTTATTTTTATAAAATTCTGAAATATTCGTAAGTGAATTAAAAAATTAATCTAAAATTAAAATTTTTATAAATAATTTCTTTATCCACCGAGAGTAAAATTAGTTATTATTAAACTTTTTAGATTCTATGTATGAACGAAATTTTTATTGAGTACTTATTGTCGTAATTTTGAATTATAACTTTAGAATAAAGTATTTTAATACTATGTTAAAATATAAAAATTTCTTATAAATTAATCCGACTTAAATATTGGTAACTTACAATTTAGATTTTAAAAATTTCTATGATAAAAAATAATTAACTAAATGTTTTATACTTATACTTATTATTATTATTATTTAATTCAATTAGATATTAAATTAGTGTAAACATTTAACAACCAATATGTTTAATGAAATCTCATATTTGATATATTTTTAAAATAAGTGTATAATTAAATTTATAAATTAAATTAAAAATTGATTTGTGTGTATAGATATATATGTACGTTTTTCGAAAGTTCCGTAACGCAAAAGGGTAAAAGGTTCCGTTTGAGTGTAAATTCAGTGATTTTGTTTTTGAAAATGAAGTGGGGCCAGAAGCTTCCATTGGATGAGTTTCAACAATTTCCGTTCTCCGCATGCCAGACGTAGAAATGGACCAAAGTAATTTTATTTTAGAGTGTTCGCTGGTATCCTTTTGATAAAAGTTGACCCGTACGAACGTTCACCGCAGCCTTGGTGAGATCCACCACCGACCAGCGTGCATGGATCGTAAAACATATCCCAAAAAAAAAAAAAAAAAAGAATAAAATGAAGAATATCAATTTTAAATATCCATCGCCCACTTCACAATCCCTTGCACGCAAACTATCCATCGCCCACTTCACAATCCCTTACACGCAAACTATCTGCTCTAATAAGTAATAACACATTTCCCTTTTTTTCCTCCTTATTTTCTCTTGTTCTCCTAATCTTTCTTTCTTTCTTCTTCTTCCTTAGCTGTAGATCGCCACCGTACAAATAATGTCGACGGTTGCGATTGAGCCACTGCTCCGCTACTCCCGGCGAGAGACAACTGGACTCCGCTGCAGAGGCCAGGCTGTGAGATCTTGCTTTCTCAAGTGTTGCTCTCCGAAGAAGTTCTTATCTGTTAGCGCCAGTTATGGCAACTTGATGCTTGGTAGGACTCGGAGCTCTGTTCGAGCTAGCTCCCCCAGCGATACGGCTCTTTTTGAGACTCCTGAATTCACTAGCGATGGTGTTTTCTTCTGTGAGACCTTCCCTCTCACTCGAACCGAGACGGTAAACGCAAATGGACTCTGTTTTGTATTCATTTATGCGTGCTTTGAAGTCCTTTTGGGTTGTTGAGAAACCCGCGGAAAAGTTAAAAAACGGTTATCGAAGTGTTTTATATATTAAAAAACTGTAGCGTTAACTTGTACTTCACAGATAGAGGCTACTTGGCAACTTTACTTCTTTTGTTTTACTGTTACTATGTGACCGAACATGTCTAACTTGAGGTTGCAATGCATTTTTGCATTAACTGATAATTAGCCTCAATTCAGTGGACTTGTTTGATTTTTGTCAATAATTGAACAAGGAATTGCGTCAGACGGAAAATTCGAAGGTTCCTTTTGTCTTTTACGGCCTTTAGTATGTGATTATCTTGATATAGAGGTTGAACTGTTCGGTTTCTTGTGTTAGATGGAGGGAAAGCTTTTTGTTAGACTGGATCAGGCTAAGGATCAAAAAAATTGGCAGCTTACAGTAGGTTGTGGCCTTCCAGGGAAATGGATTCTTCACTGGGGAGTTACTTATATTGACGATAATGGCAGGTTATAACTTGCATTCATTTTTACGTCCTACTCTTTTTTACGTTATGCTGTTAATCCTTATATGACCCGAAATTTGTTTGACATCCAATAATTTTTTCTCGTTCATGTGCTCGGTCTTCTATGTGAATGTGAAAGAGTAACGTGTTCATTGATATGTGTAATGACTACTGGCGATTCTTCAAAATTTGCAGTGAATGGGATCAGCCTCCTGAGAACATGAGACCCCCTGGTTCAATTTCTATAAAAGTAATAATTGTTGGCTTCCGAAATTTGAGCACCATAGATGCTTCTCATAATAAATAATCTAATTTGTGTTTTACAGGACTATGCAATAGAGTCTCCGCTAAAGAAGTCCTCCGAAGGAGACATGTTTCATGAAGTGAAGATTGATATTGATTCCAATAGTGCAATTGCAGCCATTAATTTTGTCTTGAAGGTTTTGATTTTTGAAATTTAGTGGTTGAGTGCCAGAGATTCTATGCTAGTATTTTGCTTATTACTACATGTAGATGTATCTATATGCCAATAACTCTCTATATTGTTTTGATTGTGGTGGTATAGGATGAAGAAACAGGAGCTTGGTATCAGCATAAGGGGAGAGATTTTAAGGTGCCTCTTGTTGACTACCCTATGGATGATGGCAATTTTGTTGGAGCTAAACGGAGCTTCAGTATATGGCCAGGTATATAAATCATGACGTTTGTGCTGACTTTATACTTCCCTAGGTTTCACGGTGTAAATAAGTTTTGTCGTGTGGTAGTGGCATTTAACTGTAACTGTAACACAACCTGGGAGAATGTTTTTCATTTGGTAATAAACAGAAAACAAGCAGTACACTCTGGGTTGTTTATCTCATGGTGTATTTCCTGTTCTTTTGTTCCTCTTTTCTTATAAGTTATAATATTACATACTTCTTATGGTGAGTAATTGATCTGTTAAACCTTGGTACATAATCTGTTACCAAACACACATCTCAACAGTTTTGGTCCAGTAGCAAATAAATTTTGAAATTGAATCAGATGACCTGCTTCTATCTAAATTGTGAATTCAACTCATGCTCACTGTTAAGTTTTCCAATGAGGCGAGTCATGAGTTGGTGGCTTTCAGTTCTATTAACTCATTCATGTACATATTGCCTTGTTTTTGTGTTCACTGATAAATTAACTGTTTTAGTGCTCTCTAATCCTAGGGCTATATAATCGACTTCTCCAAACAGAAGCATTGCCTTCTAAAAGTCAAGATAACGACTCTGAGTCCAAAGATATCAAACAAAAAAGTAGGCAGCTGGAAGCTTTTTATGAAGAGCAGCCTATTGCTAAGCACATTGATATTGGAAATTCAATCACTGTTTCAGTGCGAAAGTGCCCAAACACGGCTAAGTTTCTTCTCTATTTAGATACTGATATACCAGAAGTAGTTATTCACTGGGGAGTTTGCAGAGATGATGAGAAAAATTGGGAGATTCCACCTGCTCCACATCCACCAGGAACAACTATATTCAAGAACAAGGCTTTGCGGACTTTATTGCAGGTACAAGACTAAAGTTTGCTTTCTCTTAAGAGAACTTATGACATGCACTTAAAGATTGTTTTGTATGACGTTCGTATATTATTCTTGTTAAGAATCATTTATGTAATTATAAAATATTAGTTTTACAGTCTTCTATTAGAAGGTTAAAGTAATCGGAATTTTCCTTTTACCTTTTTGTTCTCTTATTAATTATTTCTGTTTATGGATTTTGTTTCTATTTTTGTTATTCAAATGTGGATAACGCGGCTTCTATAGTGAAAAAGCCACATGTGCTTTCCTGAATTACATGTAGGCTCAACTTCACTCTTCTTTTCTGCCAAGGAACTGCTTGCATGTTGTGGGTCAGCTTCTAGGTTGCTTCTTAATTGAGCATGAAATAAATGATAACTATATATTAGGGGATTGAGATATTATGCTTTCTGTGTCAAGGATTAATTTTATTGTTGTTATTGTATATTCTTCTTCCTCCTATCATCCTCCTTTTGGCTAGATATGTTACACTTTGTGTTAGACTGTAATAACTGATTTAAGATATACATTGTTTATCTTTACTGTGTGGTTTATGACTTTGTCTAACAATTTGGTCTGTTCACGTGTATGCCTAAAACATAGATACTGGTAAACATTTTTGTTCATAGCCATGCATCTTGACATGACCTGATGGGAAGTCAGGTAGAACGCATGTTGCTTAATATTGATTCTTTTAGCTTGTGTAGCTAATTCTTCTTTTTTTTTCCACATTTAAATGTACATTAATTCTCTTAAATCTGATTGTTGCATATTATTCCTTGTAATTATTCATCATTTTTGTTGACGTTCTGTTCTGTAGCCAAAAGAGGATGGGAATGGATGTTCAGGGTCATTTACTGTGGATGAAGAACTTGTTGGATTTCTTTTTGTTCTCAAACTAAATGAGAATCATTGGCTGAAATGTAAAGGAAACGATTTCTACGTTCCCCTCTCAAGTAGCTTGACTGCTCAAGCAGGTCAACTTAAGGAGGAAGGATCTGAAAGTGCACTAGTTTCTAGTGAGGCTGTTGAAGCAATTCAAGAGGATTCTCCTACTGCATATACTGATGGTATTATTAATGAAATAAGAAACTTAGTGAGTGATATTTCCTCTGAGAAGAGTAGGACGACAAAAACAAAAGAAGCACAAGAAAGTATTCTCCAAGAAATTGAAAAATTGGCTGCAGAAGCCTACAGTGTCTTCAGAAGCTCTGTTCCTACTTTCCCAGAACAGACGGCTTTAAAGTCCGAAGAACAAAAGGATCCTCCTAAGATATCCTCTGGGACAGGGACAGGGTACGAGATATTGCTCCAAGGCTTTAACTGGGAGTCCCATAAGTCTGGAAGATGGTATGTGGAGCTGAAAGAAAAGGCTGCAGAAGTAGCTTCAGTTGGATTTACTGTGATTTGGTTACCCCCACCAACAGAATCCGTTTCACCTGAAGGATACATGCCAAAGGATTTGTATAATTTGAACTCTAGGTACCTTTTCAAGTTTATTAGATATATTATATGTTATCATATTGTGACTAAAATTGTAATTCTAATTGCTTTAGTATGGAAGTCTTTCAAGTGATACGAGTAAACATGGTCAAAATCTTTTTTGTTTGCTCCAGATTCTGGTGTTTGTAGAGATTTGCTTGCATGCGTTTTACTTTTTATGTGACATTGAAACTTTTCAGTATGAATAATGATCAGCCTTTCTAAAGAGTTGACTTTTAAGGTGCTTTTGCAGTCCATGTGATGGTTAATATCAAATTGCTAAACTGACTTTGTGATGCTTTCCTACTTTTGCTATGGTATCTGCACACTAGATATGGGAGTATTGATCAGCTGAAGGATCTTGTGAGAAATCTTCATGAAGTGGGTGTTAAAGTTCTTGGAGATGTTGTCCTGAATCACCGTTGTGCACACTATCAAAATCAAAATGGCATATGGAATATTTTTGGAGGTCGTTTAAATTGGGATGATCGGGCAGTTGTTGCTGATGATCCTCATTTTCAGGTGTACAATCATTATCTGAAAGATGTTTCCTGGAACTTGCACAGTGCCGTCATGTTACTGTTTAACATGACTAGTTGAGTTCAATTAATATAATTTGATTTAGGAATTACATGTCTTTGTTCAAGTGTTTCAAGTGTCAGTGTTACATGCTTCACCTCACAGTATTCTGTGCACTGTGAACTTGAAATGAATGCTTGTGAACTGCCAGAGAAGCTTCAGAGCAGTTAAAGCAGTAAAAGCAATTATATTTTCGGCAGTAACTAGAGGATAAATTTGACATTATAGCTGGTCAATTTATGGTGCATGTGCCGCATCTCCGTGATGGTGTATGCTCTAGATGCTCAGAGTTTTTTGTTTGTCTCATTCAGGGTAGGGGAAATAAGAGTAGTGGAGACAATTTCCACGCTGCTCCAAATATTGATCATTCACAAGAGTTTGTGCGGAAAGATATCAAAGAATGGCTCAACTGGTTAAGGTTATTGATTTATTTTTCCTTTTCTAAATTTCCTTTTTAGTCCCTTTTTTTTCAGTGGCAAGTGCTTACGTATGATACAAAAGAAACCAAAGTTTTGCTTTCAGATTGGAAGATTTTTAGGATACATCTAGAAATTGTTGTCCTAATTGAATGGTACTTTATTCTGTTTGCATGAGCAAGTTCTATAATTCCAAATGAACCTTATGTGTGAAAAGAACCATACAGGTTCTCAACTAACTTATGAATTGATGCATGATATGTGCGATATGTGCATGACCTCAAATTCCCGTTGTATTTTGTTTGAATTTTGTCAGACGTCCTTCATACTGCACGGATAAGCTCTCTCTATTTGACATGCTTTAACTTGTTTAGATGAAGAGTTATTATACATCTAATTAATTTGTTGTCTTGTTTGATATGTAGAAAAGAAATTGGGTATGATGGATGGAGGCTTGATTTTGTTAGAGGTTTTTGGGGAGGCTACGTCAAAGACTACCTGGATGCAAGTGGACCTTATTTTGCAGTTGGTGAGTATTGGGATTCTCTTAGTTACACATACGGTGAGATGGATTACAATCAAGATCCGCATCGACAGAGAATTATTGACTGGATCAATGCTGCTGGTGGAACTGCCTGTGCTTTTGATGTCACCACCAAGGGAATTCTTCATTCGGTAAGCTCTCGTTTGTACGACCAAAGTATGATAAACGAGTTTTCATGTAATCATGAAGACTTCATGAGTTGAGATCATAGTCAAAAAGTGTACATTCATCTTTTTGATGGAATACCTAATTTTTAACTCCTAAAAATGAGGACATAGAAGTAGACAGTTTTGTATTCCTCGTAAGTAACCTCATTTGATTCTTATATTCCTGGTATTACATATTTCAAACAGTTTGTGATAAGCATTGACAAGATATTATTTCTTGTAGGTTCTGGAAAGATGCGAGTATTGGCGATTATCAGACCCAAAGGGAAAGCCTCCTGGGGTTGTTGGATGGTGGCCCTCTCGTGCTGTCACCTTCATAGAAAATCATGACACGGGTTCCACTCAGGTTTATCCGCTTTAAACTTAATTCATCCTTCAGCAAAGAAATTAACCAAAGCTAAACTACCCTCAGTGGTAAAAACAAGTCATGAGATTGAAAATCTTAAGATTCTTTGATGAGATTATTAGTAGTTAAATAATCAACTGTTTAGAGAAGCGAAAAAAGAAACAAATAGTGAAATAGGGGAAAGGTAAATGAACTCGAATTGATAGTACTAAAGTTAAGGAATTCTTAGAAGACAGAAAGGAGGTCACATAAGAGAAACATTTGGAGAACATCATGCAAAGCCTTATTTTGTTGGGAACATAGCTGAGCAATGGCCCCAGCTTAGGGGGAAGTATCTATAGAAGAATAAATAGAATCAAAATTTCTTTGTATGTTGTCACGAAGACTGTAATTATAATGATAGTTGAACTGAAAGTTTTCTCAAAAAAGGGCCATTGGAGGTTTCCCAGTGGGAAGGAAATGCAAGGATACGCGTACATCCTGACTCATCCAGGAACACCAGCTGTATTTTTTGACCACATCTTCTCCCATCAACGATCGGAGATTTCAGCTCTTGTATCTCTCAGAAACCGGAACAAAATCCATTGCCGTAGCATGGTGAGTAGCAAATTAAATTATTTATTTTAATGGTAAAACCAGCATTGAATCATATTCTCGGCAACTTAAACACACGGAAATCCTCTGCTGAAGAAGGATGAACACTAAGCATCAACATGCTAATATTCTTTTCTGTTTTAAAAAGGTTAAAATCACCAAGGCTGAAAGGGATGTGTATGCAGCCATCATCGATGAGAAAGTGGCAATGAAAATTGGACCAGGTTACTATGAACCGTCAAGTGGGCCCAAAAAATGGTCTGTAGCTGTTGAAGGAAGAGATTACAAGGTCTGGGAAGCATCCTAATATATAAGTATTACATGTATTTCTAAGTACATAAAAGTTCGTCACAGAAGTGTTCTCGAGCAGATTCGTATGGAAGTTATTTTAGAATCATTGACGTAGATACATACAATAATACCATGGTCAGGAGGTGAATCGCCTTTACCAAGGATGAATAGTGAAGCTGGGGATGAGGTATTTTATCCCAGAGTATAGATATGGTACACAGCACCATTAATGCAGAATTGTATCAAATAATGTTATTGTTACAAGATGCTTATTACTAATAATAATGGAACATAGAGGTCACTGCCAGTGCCATTTGCTCCAGCTCTAGCCTCTCTTTGCCGATTTGATATTTTAATTTTTTTTATTGATTACTGTTCTTCAGAGGGATAAAAATTCTGGATGTCCAATGGTTATGCCAAGAAGTGCGGTAACACACGAAAGTATTCTATTTTCTTTTTTCTGCTTCTGTAAACCACACCTCCACTACTTAACCTTGTCAGATTTACGGCACAGGGAAACAAACGTTGATTGAGATATGTGGTTCTCCAAAGTTGCCGCCCTGGATGTCTCTAGACCATCTACTCAAGGTAAAGACCATTAATTTGGTAATTTCAGGGCGAAAGTTGTTTGCCTATATAAAAAATAACCCTGACATCAAACATTAGTACTCCGGACAGGCCAAGCGAACCTCTTTAATTGGCCTCATTTACCCTATTCTTGGTCCTGTCTCGGTTCAACGGAACCTTGGGACCATTGCTTTTCCAACAGCTTGACACCAGCTGCTGGAAACAAAAGAAAAAAGTAAAAGAAGGAACTGGAAAAATTAGTAATAACTCCTTAGTAATCCTAAAAACGCAAAACAATGACAATCCTCAATGAAGGTTTGTTTCTGCTCTTTTCCGTGGCATTTGCAGTGATGGTTCCAACTCTAGATGCCTACGTCTCTGATTTGGATGATGAGTACTGGAATCAGAAGGAAACTGAGGCCAACACTGCAAATTTAGAAGCATATCACCCCGATCCTTGGAACGTCACCGACCACATCAACACCCATGTACATTTGTAAGTGATTCATTCTTTCGGCAATAGTAGATCAAAAGCAGGAACTTACATATTTGCATGCAGGTCGTTGTTTGGGACTAACACCACTAGAAGAAACCTACGTGGGAAAAGGAAGACAGGAGGCCAATGTGTGGCAGCAAACCCCATTGACCGTTGCTGGCGTTGTGACCCTAAATGGGCCGACAACCGACAGAAGCTAGCAGATTGCGCCCTTGGCTTTGGCCGGAACACCAGAGGCGGCAAGGGTGGACCAATTTACGTTGTCACTGATCCCTCTGACGCCGACGTCGTTAACCCTAAACCTGGAACCCTACGTCATGCAGTGATCCAAAAGGGACCGCTTTGGATCATCTTTGCTCGGGGCATGATAATCAAACTCAGCCAGGAGCTCATGATCACCAGTGACAAAACCATTGATGCTAGAGGAGCCAACGTCCGTGTTGCTTTTGGTGCCGGTCTCACTCTTCAGTTTGTCAAAAACGTCATCATTCATGGCCTCCACATTCACGACATCGTTGCCTGCACTGGTGGAATGATCAGGGACTCTGTGGATCATTTCGGACTTAGGACAAGGAGTGACGGCGATGGCATTTCCATCTTTGGATCTTCTAATATCTGGATTGATCATGTTTCCATGTCCAATTGTCAGGACGGTCTGATAGACATCGTCCAGGGATCAACCGCCATAACCATTTCCAACGGCCATTTCACTCACCACAACGAGGTAATAATCAACAACATCAATGTTTAAAACTATAGAGACGTAATTAAAATTATATCATATCACAATGGTGTTTCTTTCTACAATAATTACCAAGACAATGAATAAATAAAGTGTCTGGATTAGACGTCATCAAGTTTGTCATAACTTGGGATCGATGATATGTATATGCAGGTGTTGTTGTTCGGTGCAAGTGACAGCTTCTCAGGTGACAAGATAATGCAAGTCACTATTGCATTCACCCATTTTGGAAATGGATTGGTGCAGAGAATGCCAAGGTGTAGGTGGGGCTTCATTCATGTCGTCAATAACGACTATACTCATTGGCTTATGTACGCCATTGGTGGTAGTAAGGGACCCATCATCGTCAGTCAGGGCAACAGATTCATTGCTCCACAGAATCTCGCTGCTAAGGAGGTGAGAATATGAAATCATTCAACCCAAAAGCTCAAATTGGTGTTGCTCCAGGTTGTTTTTGCTAACTTGCATGGGATTGGAAAATTGATGATATCTATAAATATAGGTGACGAAGAGAGAGTACGCAATGGAGAGCGAATGGAAGAATTGGAACTGGCTATCGGAGGGTGATCTGATGATGAACGGAGCATTCTTTGTTCAGTCAGGAAATCCGGCGGCAAGCAAGTTATTCTCAAGGCAAGATATGATCAAATGGAAACCGGGAACATACGTGACCAGACTCACCCGTTACTCCGGTGCACTTGACTGCTTCGTTGGAAAGCCTTGCTAATTAAAATAATTTTAAAATTTATTAATCATTATCTCTTAAGTCTAACTCTTTATGATGATAATGATGACCGTGACCTCCTTGTATAAAGGCAAAGCGAGGTCGTCTTATGGAGGATACAGCCAAAACTCCTCTTTATTTTTTAGTTTTGTTGTTAATCACGTTGGAGGGTTGTTGAGACGCAAAAAAACAATGAGGCGAAGTTTTCAAGGGTTTGGAGATGAATCAATGTTATCTTTTGAGTTCATAATTTCAAAGAGAGACTCGATTTTTTATTCTTCAACCCCTATATATATGTGTGTGTAATATAAACTGTTATTTAAATTATTAACACAATATAATGTATATATAAGGCTATCAGATTTATAATAATAATTTATATTAATATATGCAATGAGGAGTTAACTTGCACTTAAACAAGCATCTTATGTGTCACAAATTCTTCTTCTTAGATGCAAAAGATTATGACCTAGAAGTTTTCTAACAAGAAGAGAAAAAAGGGAAAGAAAATGATAAGCTGAACAACTTTTGACTTCACTACAAGAATTAAGACATTTAGTGACAATTTTTTTGTGACTAACTATTATTTCGTCACAGATGCGAGGTTTTTTGTGACAAAACAA
>JAOQMQ010000003.1:10831930-10842388 GCA_027563845.1 Erythroxylum subrotundum
ATTAATTAGGAGTCAACAAGTGCATAAAAAGATATGAATATGCAGCCAATTTATAAGATAAACTTGGCTCAATCACTTCCTATTTAGATGATAACTGTAACCTGTATCTAATAACCACTGATTGTCATTCTTATAAAAAATTGTATGACTGGTTATAAGAATTGTCTGCATATTATCTTCTCTATTTACAACTCAAGCATGACTCTCCCTAATATTCAATGCTTTGGCACGACATTCTCGACTATAATGACCATACTTATTACAGTTATGGCACTAAATATGAGATTTGCATTTAGACTGAAAATGTCCAAATTTCTTGCATTTATAACATTGAATATTAGAATTATTTTGAAAAGAGTTATTACCTCTTGTGTCTTGGCTTGAGTTAGTTCAAAAAATCCTTCCTCTTCCTTTGAAATTCTGACTTTTTTTTTTAATTTTGATTCACCCTTCTTTGCACTGGTCGTTCATTTCTCACATTTTCTTGAGCTTTCAGTGCTTACTTAATTATGCCGCTTGACCTTTCATTCATCCACATTTCACATGACTCCAAAGATGCTTGCAAATCTTTCAACGTCATTGCACTAAAATCTTTTGACTCTTCAATAGCTGCTACCACGTAACCAAATCGAGTTGTGAATGTATGCATACTTTTCTCTATGAATTCTTTTTTTTGTTATGATATCACCATTGTTCTTCAAATCATTGACTAATTTATCCATTCGCGAAAAATAAGCACGAATACTTTTATCCTTGCCTTGTTCCATTAGCTTAAATTATCGCTTTAGGTCATGCAATCTCGTTCGTTTGATTGAATCAGTACCTTCATATGTCTTAATAAAAATTTTCCAAGCTTCCTTTGCTGTTTTAGCATGGAAAATTTTCTCAAGAATAAGCAGCTCCACAGATTGACAGATTAAAAAAAAGCTCTCTCACTTAGTAAACTGTATAGCCGATTTTTCCATACTAACGGTTAGAATCCTAGAATATTGCACATGGCCATATCATTGAGAATTCATGAATTGCATTTCATTCACATGCATATCATTAGCATAATACATAAATTATGAATTAGTACACGTTGCAAAGATAATATATGCACTCAATTGACATATTCGGGGGTATGAAAGGTTTAAAATGATCATGATGCGAATTGTGTATTGTTTATTTCTTGAATTTTGGTTTGGTGGATTATAATTAGTAAACTTGGAATTTATTTTTACAATTGGAAAATTGATGATTTATAATGTACATTTGGTCTTGAAAAAATGCCAAGTGGTAAGACAAATTGACACATTGAAAATTAGGATGACTAAGCCTATGAATTAGTGACATTTGACATAGAAAATTAAGTGACAAATGGCAATAGCTAATTAATTGACAAATGAAAGCAATGAGTGGGTGACAAATGGCCTAGCTTAATGGTGACATTTGGCAACAAATATGCAGGACAAATGGAGAACATACTTAGGGACATATGTTATATTAATATGGAGACACCTAACATCCAAGGTGTTACGTTTCTGCATGAGAGATTTTAGTTATGCTCATTTCTTCTTCTTACACCACCGAACTCTCCCTGTATTTTGTCTACGTTTGTGTCCAATTTTTACACCAATAATCCATGCTTTCACCCTTCACAAGATGGTTAAAGAATCAGATTATTGTTGTCATTTGTTCTAGCCGAAAACCAACTTGCTGTTACCTTGAATTCGTGATGATTTTTGCATGCATGGAGAACTGAATTAGCTTGATCTTTGAGCTGGAATTTGAGCTAGACAAGTAAGTAAAAGATTGGTATTTATGGCATGTTATAATAGAGAATTTATGATGATGAAATTGGGATGAATTGTATATGATATTGATGATGAATTGTGTTGGAAATTTCTTCATGAACTTGGATCCTTTTTTGTTCTGTTTTTGCATGTACGAAAACAGTAGCTTATGGGCTGTTGTATGGATGATTTAATTTGGGATTTGAAGTATAATCGATGAGGAATTCATGCTAAAGATAGGCGTTATTAAAGAGTTTTTCGAATCTGAAAAATTAGAGCTATAGGTGTGTTTGTAAAATGTGACTGTTAATGATATAAGTGAGTAGAATTTTATAAGCCTTAGTGTAACCAATATAGAAGTTAAATTAACTTGAGATGAAGTAACTTAAAAGACATGAAATCTAGAAAACTTCAGGTGTTAGTGATGTCTTTAAGCTTGTAAAATTTATGAATTATTGAATGTAGTAAAGTTACATAGATTAGTGATGTTGAAGGTAGTTGAGAAATTTCACTCTAAATTAGTATATTTGGACTTGATTAAGGCTAGGAATGAGCCTAGATTGTTGCTTGATTAATTGGTTAAGAGCTTGATAAGTTTATGTAATTAATTGATGTCATAACCTAAAGAATGGATTGTTTTGATGTGGTTGAGTTCAAATCTGGAAATTATGATTTGTTTAAGGAATAAATGAGTTCTTTTAATGCAAACATGATCTTAAGGACATGAGTAATGTGTATAAGGTATGGATGAATAAGCATTGAAGAACATGGGGTAATTATGAATGAGAATTGGGTAAATGTATGAATATATATTGCTGGAAAAATTTTGGTGAATGTATAGATCTAGTTGATAAAATTCCATATTTAAAGTAAAAATTGTGTGTGGATTATGAGAGGCTTTTTTATCATGAAAATGTTCAAGGATAAGTGTAAAGTATGATTGATGAATTTGTAGTAAATCAAGCTAACTTAAAGGTACAAAATCAAGCGAACTTAAAGGTACAAACCTGATTGCAAAATGGTAGTATACAAAATATAATGTTTGAAAGGTCTTAGGGTGTATAAGCACAAATTGAATAGTTAAGATCTACAAATAAGAATACATACCCAGGAAAGTCAATTGAGCATGCATTGAACATAACACATATACATGTGTATGATTGAGTACTTATTTGATCATGAAGCCCATCATTTTACCAGCTGACGCATGGACTTCTCATGAAGAATACTTTACAGCTGTTGATGGAAACAGTTTCAAGATTGGGTTGCAAACAAGAAGCAGAATTGGCATTCGCTTCTTTCCTCAGTGTACAGTTTGGACCAAAGTTCTTGGAAGCAATCTACCAGGTCCAAATCTCTTAATTGGGATAGATGTCTACTGTAAAACCCGACACTTACAGATCCTACCCACAGGCCTCAGGTATCGATACCTTATGAGTCCATACACTGATCTAAAAAATGTGTTTGAACTAACTCAGGTTCCTGCACATTACACCGGACTTCGAGATAAACTGTTGAGCTATTGTCCAGAGTCTCATGCACAGTTTACTCATCCTAATCCTCTATGGAAGAACCCAGACTTTTTTTATAAATCTGCCATTTAAGAAGAATGAGGATATCAATCCTACGAAGGCCACACATCTAGGAATGAATCCTGATGATTTAAAGCTAGCACAAGATGAGTGTGCCGTGTTATTGCAGCAAGGATTGATTGAGCCCACAAAGTTGGATTGGGCTTGCCAAGGGTTCTATGTCAATAAGCGTTCAGAGAAAAAACGTGGAAAGAAACGTCTTGTAATAGACTACAAGCCACTGAATGCATTCCTGCAAGATGATAAGTTTCTTTTGCCTAAAATCAGTACACAGGTACTATTTCTTAAAGAAGCTGTGATCTTTTCAAAGTTCGACTTGAAAGCAGGTTTTTGGCAATTGGGTGTTCACCCTAAAGAATGTTATAAGACTGCATTCTGCATTCCCAATGCTCAGTACTAATGGACTGTGATGCCATTTGGATTAAAGGTTGCTCCATCACTGTTTCAAAAGTCCATCACCAAAATCTATGAGCCTATCCTCAATAGTGCATTGATCTACATTGATGACATCTTACTGTTTTCAAAGACCCATGAGGAACATCAGGCCCTTCTTCAACAGTTTTTGGACCTTATGCAACAGTATCGTATTATGCTTTCGGCCTCAAAAAGCACAATTGGTACAACTGAAATAGAATTTCTTGGGATGCAATTCAAGGATGGATTCTATCAGCCAGGCCCACATATTGCAAAAGAGTTATTGCAATTTCCAGATAAAAATCTCTCTGTTAAACAAATTCAACAATTCCTCAGGATTGTCAACTATATTCGAGATTTCATTCCACATGTGGCAGCCTTCACATCAAGCTTATCTAAGCTTTTACGTAAAAATCCACCAGTTTGGGGAAAAGAGCAGACAACAGCTGTGCAGCCTCTTAAACGAATCTGTCAGGACCCTCCACTTCTGAAGATTCCTGAAAAAGGACAACGTGTCCTACAGACAGATGCTAGTGATGAACATTGGGGAGCTATTCTTCTCGAAGAAATCAATGATAAACGTCACTATTGTAGACATTCTAGTGGTTCTTTCAGTTCATCTGAAACACACTACCATATCTCATACAAGGAGATTCTTGCAGTAAAAAGAGGTATAGAAAAATTCTCTATCCACCTCAATCCTTATCATTTTATCATTGAAATGGATAATACATCCTTCCCCAAAATTCTTAATCAAACCGGCAAAAAGATTCCAAACAGCCAACTTTTGTGCTGGCAAGAGTGGTTCTCATCCTATAAATTCACTGTCAAACACCTGAAAGGTCGTCACAACATTTTAGCATATTATCTCTCTCGACCTTTGAAGCCACTCTTATACTTCTCCTCTACTTTGAAACTTCTTATCCCATTGTTTTGGGTTATGGAGTTTCCTCGTTTTGCCTGTTACCGACAGGAGTTTCCACCTTTGTTTTCTCAAACTCCTACCTCTGTAAAGGATCTTTATCCTTTGTTACCTCAGTGTCTTTTTTATTACTTATACCTTGTTTTGGTAAAAGATGACATTATTCCTAGCCCAAGTATGTTTGATCCTTCAACTCCATACAAAATGATGTATCATCTTGGTGATGATATGGATCATTACTCTTTACGGCATCTTTGGGCAATGACAGCATTATATGCCTGTTCTGTTGCATTCTCTCCTTTGCATTTGTATCGGCATCTTTCTGATCCTACACAGTCCAAATCACTCTTGTGGACATTTCTTGAATGGCTCCAACCTTTAGATACATGGAGAATAGAAATGTTTGATATCCTAGATTGTCATCATTTATGGGATTCACCTCTCCGAGGTAATGATGTTTATGCTATTTATCTTCTTCATCGTCCTTACGTGATGAGTTCCACTAGACACTTGTGCACCTATAACCACATTCAACATTGGCAAACAATGTTAGCATGGTCAACTGAAGAACTCTCATTATTGATAGAAGTATATGAACTTCTTGACCAGCTTAATCAGACTCATGATGTGGAATAGTCCACAGTGTGCACTTCTCTTGGACCATATTATGGAGAAATTGCTCTTTTGTCACCTATCAGAACTCCATCTCCAACACAGTGGACTTGTATTGAAGAAAATGTAATCCATATTCAAGCTGGACTAATAGACCATCTTGTTATGAAACCTACTACAACAAACCCTGATAATGAGCCAGTCCAAGACTCTACCTTTGTTCCAATTGAATGGCCTTCTAACTGGGCATAAACCAATATTGATGATCTCATTGAACAGGTAGATAGAGAAATGGATATCACCTCTGCCGACAGTATTGATCTTTCCTTTACATTATGAGAGAAGAAAAGATGAAAGATGGGTTCCACAAATCACTTCAACAACTATTGAAGATTCCATCTTATCATCGTCATTATTCACCTTTGTAACGTAGTTTGTTTGCTACTATTTCCTTTAGACTTTTGTAAAAGTTGGGTGAATTATTGTTCTACTTTTTTAAAGTAGATGTTTTAGTGATAAGGTTAGGTAACCTTTTTATAAAGTTGTAATCATGTTGTCTTTAGGCTAGATTACATTTCGATCCCTCGCTTCGCCTATAAAAGCAGGGTTTGTATTAGTTTGTAGCAAGAAGTGTTTAGATACCTAGTTTGATATATGAAAAAATGAAGAATCCTTTCTTCGGAAAATAGTTTCTCTTCACTGAAACCTTTAAACCCTAATTCTCTTGTTTATCCCAGTGTGAAAAGATTGCAGAGATGAATATGCTCTACACTTACCTTGTATAAGGATCTTGTGTATTAGAAAATCGATGACAACCTGGATAAATTTGTCTTGATTTTAAACATTTCCGCTGCCTTGAGTCAGAAGCATTAACGGGGAATGAAGAGTAAGAGTGTGTGAGTGAAGTTGGAGTCCTAAAAGGTGAGAGCAGTAAGACCCGTGTTGCCAAATGAGGGCGTTGAGGGGTGTAAGTCTCCGATATTTGGACGGCCTAGTAGTGATACACACTTCCAATCCAACTTTGGTTAGTCGATGTCTTCAATCAGTGAGAAGTTTAGAACATAGTTAGCCTAGTGAGGGTTAGCCAGAGAGGTCATATTCCTTGTGTCTACGCTCTAACGGACCAGAGCGCCTACGAGTGGTATCAGAGATTAGGTAACACTTTTACGCCATAGTAGACTACTCACAATCACGTAGACTACTCAGAACAGGAATATTACAAAAGACCATGAAAGAAGCAACAAAATTAAAAGTTGAACCTAAGATTACAAGCAAGCATAAAAGATACCATCTGTGTCAGGTCATTTTGACCATTATTCATGTCGACCCGTGAATTTTTCCTTTCTTTGAAAAATTAAAAATTGAATTGATAGAAATAATAGGAGATAGCATCAAAACGACTATATAAGACATTGTAATTCCTCAAACAATCCCCCAAACCAAAAGTGAGCCAAAACAAGTATGATGGATTGAAGGGTAATTGCATTTATTTCAAGTATGATTACGGTAACAACTAAAAGGACTATATTCTTAGTAATGATGGTTTTCGTTGCTTTTAGTTTGGAAGGTCACACTATTGATGAATTGCAATGATAATTTATTAATTGTTTATAGATTATTTTTTACAGTTTACTGTTACCATCACTTATTCACTGACGTATAAGTTGGAAGAAACACAAAAGTAGATGAGAGAAGATGCAAATATAAAGATTTAGTTTGGAAACAGTTGTGTGGGCTTATTAGTTTTAATATCGGGGATAATGAATTATATAATTCATTTACTTTTAAGAGATTAAGCAATTTGCTTGTGGAATGCATCTGGTGACAATACTTAAAATTATAATCTTTTATATTTTATTAAATAAATTAAAATTTTTAATTTAAAAATAATATATATTTCTTTGTATATGTCAGAAATTGAAAAGGCAAATGTTTAAAATTAAAGCTGATTTGGAAAAATAAGTGTTCAAACTTATTTTGTAATTCATAGCAATTGTAGGTTTGTTTTGGCAGGGATTTAAAAAAAATAGAAATTGAATTAAAGAAAGAAGGATAAAGTTACAGAGTCTAATAAGTCAAAGGAGTACCTTTAGCATACAAAACAACGAAAGATAACTACCAAGTCATAAAAACATATGGAAATTTAGAGATTTGTTGGTGCTTCAATAATATCATAATCGTTTTTGTAGTAACAGTCATCTTGCACTACTTTCTTCATACTTCCTATCTTCATATGCCTAGAACAACATACCTATGGCAAAGAAATCTTAGAGGGAGGTTCTAGCACTAGACATTGTTGCTCCAGCCTGCCGAAGGCCCACAGTCGAAGAATATCTGCTTTCAACAGTCTTCCTGCATGTTAAATGAAGTTTCTTTATCTTAAAAAAAATAAAGTTTCTTTATCAAAACAATCTCACGAATTTCAGAGATTATTAAAGAGATTCTTTAGTAGATGATTTGTTTTTGAAACATCGAAGATTCCATTCTCTCCAAAGCGAGTATATACAAACTCCCAAGACAACAATGTGAACTGGTCTTTTGGAAGGTAAATGCAATGAGAGACAATTAGTAATATCAATAATAAGTGACCCTAGATCCGTCTAAGAATATAGAGCAGAGACATGTTCCCATATTGTTATGTTGAAGGGGCATTCGAAGAAAAGGTGATTACATGATTCAATCTGTAGAGAACACATGGGACAATATTTATCCATTTGCACATATGTTATTCAGTCTGCTGTGGAGAGTTTATTCTGAATGACCAACCAGAATATGAAAGAAATCATCGGCGTTAAGTGTCTACTCCATACTGTGGCAGCCCAAGGAACTGTGGATCTATATCTATGCAAGTTGTCACAAATGATTCTGTTTGTCAGTTTTTCTATTGAAATACCTTTCCAGAAGATGGAGTCAGATTCTTGACGTATTGGGGGATAGTTGGGCTGAAGATGGAGTAGACTTCTAAGAAGGTTCCATGAGTTCCATCAATGAAAGCTCTCATCTGTGTTTTTAGTGGAAACAATGGGGAAGCTCTAGAAGGATTCATCTGTTCAATTAAGGGGCCCCTACTAGACCAATTTTCGTACCATAGCCCATCTTTAATTATACATAAAGTCTCCTGTTGAACAACGCCCCTTAATTAGTAGCTGATTGAGAAAAAAAGGAATATGTAGCTTTTGGTTTAATAGACCATATGCTGCTTCCTTTAAGGAAGTAAACATGTAACCACTTTATCCACAGATTTTTCTTGTCCTCCAATATCCACCAAAATCTCTTAAAAATCAAAGAATGATTAGAGGTTTTAATGGCGAGAATGTTCAGACCTCCTTCTTGTTTTGGAAAGCATATATCAGCCTATTTCACCTTTGCTGCTCCAGGGTTACCATTCGAGTGGCTCCATAAGAAGGCTCTAATAATCCTTTCAATCTCTTTGATAATGCTTTGAGATAAGAAGATGTGGGAGCTCCAATATACATGTAAAGAATTAAGAATTGATTTAATAAGCTGAAGCTTACCTGCATAAGAAAGCGACTTGTTCACCCAAGATTTAACTCTTTTCTGTATCCTTTCTAAGAGAGGGCGGCAATCAACATAGTTGAGCCTCTTTGTCGACAGTGGGAGACCAAGGTAGAGTAGTGGAGGACATTGCAACTTCATGCCCGTTACCTCTGCAATAATGGATTCCAAGTTGGCAGCACCTTTAGACAATAGGAAATGGCTTTTGATCAAATTTATCTGCAGCCTAGAAACAAGCTTAAAGACATAAAGAGCATGCATAAAAGTATGTATTGACTCCAAATCAGCCCTACAAAATAAAAGAAGGTCATCTGCGACGTAAAAGTTAGTGAGGCCAAGTTTCTTGCACTTCGTATGGTGTTTGAAATTAAGATTAGAAAGAGTTTCCTTCCTTATAATTGCATTTAGGATTTCCATGGCAAGGATAAATATGTATGGGGAAATGGGGTCTCCCTGTCTAATACCTATTGTGGTTTTGAAATATTGGGAAAAGGATCCATTAATCAGGATCGAAAAAGAAACTGAGGTAATGCATTCCATGACCCATTTGATAAACTGCTCTGGAAATCCAAAAGCCTCCGACATAGATCGCAAGAATTGCAAGCTAATATTATCAAATGCCTTGTGCAAATCAATCTTTATGGTACAATTCAGAGAGCTATTAGAAGTTGAGTAGCCTTTTAATAACTCTTATACAATAAGTATGTTGTCTCAAATATATCTATCCGACAAGAAGGCACTTTCGTTATCACTAATCAAAGGAGCTAAAACTTTCTTCAATCTAGTTGCCAGTATCTTAGAGATCACTTTATAAAGGAAGTTTGTACATGAAATGGGACGATAGTCAGCAAAGGTTGATGGAGTAGCCCCTTTCGGAATCAGGCACAAGAATGTTTTGTTAATCTCCTTAAGCAGTATCCCATTTCTAAAAAATTCTTGTATGGCTTCCTTGACAAATCTACCAATAATATTCCAAGAAAGTTGATAGAAATAGCCATTAAAACCATGGGGCCTAGGAGCTTTCTTACCATTCATTCCAAAAACACATTTCTCAATTTCGCTATCCTCCACTGGCTTAGTTAACAGATCCAAATTAGAATGAGAAATTTGTTTAAGGTTGAGTTGTTGAAGATCCCGAAGTGTAACATTTGTTATTGCATCAATGCCAAGTAAGGAGTTGAAGAATCTGAAAGCTTCTCCTTGAATATCCTTCGAAATGTGGATAACGTTGCCATTATGAGAAGTAATGGAATAAATCTTGTTGCTGTTCTTTCTAAATAATATTCAGTGGAAGAAAAATTGAGAACATCTATCCCCATCTTGTAGTCAATTAATTTGGGCTCTCTGCTGCAAAAGGGAAGAGTGGTTACTAACTGCTTGAAGGTAATTGGTAAAAGCGAGCTTCTCCTTGTCAATAAGAGTTTGATTTTCTGGATTAGAGGATAAGAGATTCTGCACGCTGGTCAACTCCAATTGTTGGACCCCGTCTCCGAGGCCCAACATTCGGACCCACAAAGCATAGAGGACCCAAAACCGAACACATACAGGGGAAAAAACCCAAATAGAAGAATTTGATTGGCTTTTTAAATAAAATTGTTCCCTCGATTCTAACGATTCTAACACCACT
>JAOQMQ010000003.1:10855229-10867308 GCA_027563845.1 Erythroxylum subrotundum
TCGCATTATGTTTTCGCTTCGGCCCACTTCCGGGTTCGAAAAGAATTCTGTTTGATTCGTTTCTTGTCATTTTCGTTTCCGTTTTCCGGTTGGGATCCGGTTCCGAGATCGGGTGTCAACACATGCTCTGTCTCCGATCCTCATTGGTAAGTATCTGCATTAATGGTATTCCAACAACACCTTTGCAGTGTGCTCGAGGCATAGGGAGGGCGACCCCCTCTCCCCATACATTTTCATTTTGGTTATGGAAGGTTTACCTCGTCTACTTGCAAAGTTGACAATCCATAATGGTCGTTTCCGTTATCGTCATAAATGCACTCCCCTACAACTCACTCACCTGCTATTCGCTGATGATTTAATGCTTATGTCCGGGGCTGAGTCATTCTCTGTTAATATTTTTAATTACATTATGAATAGATTCTCTAACTAGTTTGGTATGTAAATCAACCTCCAAAAAAGTAGTTTCTATTGCTCTTCGAATGTCGATAACTCACTTGAGCTAGCCAATTATCTAGGTATGGAGATACAAACGCCACCCTTCAAATACTTGGGAGTCCATATCTCTCATATTAAACTCAACTCAAATACTCTGACTGCTTCACTCTCTTGGAACGATATAAATATAACATTACAACTTCGCAAAACCATTTTCTTTTTATAGGAGCGAGAGTCACCCTTTCTATCTCCGTGCTCAGTAGCTTACACCTCAATTAGGTCAATCATCTTTTTTTGCCGAAAAAGGTGATTAAGGAACTAGACAGAACTATTACAGCCTTCATTTGGTCAGGTTCTTTGAATAATGCTAGGAAGGCCAAGGTGAAATGGAATGAGGTGACACTTCCTAAGCAGCAAAAAGGCTTAGGACTCTGTTATACAAATATTATACAACAAGTTCTCACATGTAAGAAAGTCTGGAGATTACTGACAGACAAAACTTCCATCTGGATTAGGTGGATTCACAACATCTATCTATCTTTTCAAAAATTTTTGCAACTACAAGTCATCAACAGCTGCTCTTGGGTGTTCCATCAAATGCTAAAAAATAAAGACATTGTTATGTCCCTTAGTGCACGATCGAGTCACCGGGCGGTTAATTGTGAAATCAAATTCAATTAATTTTGACCTTCCTTTTCCCTTCCTTGAATCCGTATTCTTCGAACGACCTATTTTGATGAACAACTCGTCAAAGGGAAACTGAAACCTTAGACCTCATTAAAGAGAGAATTTGATCTTATAATTTTTGATAAATTTCTCACTGCCGTTTTATTTCTCCCATAGCCTTATAAATAGGCTAGCTTATTATATTAAAATAGAATTCCTATTATGTAGGGCAACTAAGAAAATAAAAGGAAAGAACAATAAAAAGTTAATAACAAACAACCCTAAATAAATCAGAATCTTAGTAAAATTAGAAACTAACGCTTAATCCCTCTGCTTCCTTGTATAAGTTTGATCTATAAAGGTGTCCACAATATTACCCCCCTCCCGCTGAAAGAGCTTGTCCTCAAGCTCAAAAGAAGGATAGGCCTGCTGAAAATGGGTCAAATCTTCCCAAGTTGCGTCCTCTTTAGCCAGCCCAATCCACTGAACCAGAACCTCCTAAGTACCCCGATTAAGAAGAGCTTGAAGAATAGAAGAGGGCTGGAAAAAAATATGACCGTCGTCAAATGAAGGCAGCTCTAAGATAGCAGGAATATGATCACCCTTAAAGACTTTCAAAAGGGAGACATGGAAAACATTATGGATACGACTTGTAGGAGGTAATTTCAACTCATATGCAACTGAACCCACCCGTTTAACAATTAAATAGGCACCATAAAAACGTGGAGACAGTTTAGAGTAGACCTTGAGCCGCATAGAACGTTGCCTATACGGATGCAAACACAGCCATACCTATGTGCCAGGAGTGAACTCAACCTCACGATGACCCTTATCATAGTAATCCTTCATTCGTTGTTGAGCCACAAAGAGGCAATGGCGGACATCTTCCAAAACTTTGTCTTGCTCCAATAAAGCTATCTCAACAGCGGCCACACGAGTTGAACCTAAAGTGTACGACAGTAAACATGGTGGATCACGACCGTATACAACTCAAAAGGGAGTTCTCTGAAGAGTGGAATGAAAGGAGGTGTTATAGCAAAATTCTGCCCAAGGAACCCAAACCACCCATTTGGTGGGGTAATCTCCAATAAAGCAACGGAGATACATTTCCACAGTACGGTTGACAACCTCGATTTGACCATCTGTCTGTGGATGGTAAGTTGATGAAAATTGTAACTTAGCACCATAGAGGCGAAATAGCTCCTTCCAAAAATTACTAGTAAAAACCACATCCCGATCACAAGTAATTGTTTCTGGCATCCCATGTAACCTGACAATCTGCTCAAAGAAAACATGAGTCACGCGAGTAGCAGTATAAGGATAGGCCAAGGGACTGAAATATGCATACTTCGAAAACCGATCCACTACCACCAACAAGATCGATTTACCCCAAGATTTAGGTAGACTGTCGACAAATCCATGGAGATATCAGCCCAAATATGAGTAGGGAGTTGCAAAGGCTGCAGTAACCCAGTAGGACTTAAATGCTCAGTTTTGTTCCGTTGACAAACTAGACAAGCCGCCACATAAGCAACAATGTCAGTCTTCATACCCTTCTAATAAAAATCACCCCATAGCCAATGCAAGGTTTTCTGTATCCCCTCATGAGCACTATCGTGGTAAGCCGAAAGGATGGTAGCAATCAAGGGCGAAACATGGAGAAGATAAATCCGATCTTTAAATAAAATGAATCCATCATGGTACTGCCAATCCCCATTCAGCTTTCCATTTTGTATTTGGTTGCCAAAGCTAGCAACTCCTCCGAAACCAAGAAGTATTCCTGAACTGAGTCCAATATATAACTTTGGGGACAACTAATAGCAAACAAGGAGGGGTCCTCAGTTATTCTACGAGATAAAGCATCAGTTGCCTTATTTAGAATGCTGGCCTTGTATTCAACTGTAAAATTATAGCTCACGAGATTGCTAAGCCAATGATGTTGGGGAGGAGTAGTCAATCGCTGTTCTGAGAGGTATTTTAAGCTATAATGGTCCGTTTTGATAATAAAAGAACGTCTCTAAAGATATGGTCGCTAGTGTTGTACCGCCTTCGCGAAGCCAATCAATTCCCTCTCATAAGCAGCAAGTTTCTGGTGTCTAAGGGCTAATTGGCGGCTGAAAAAAGCAGTTGGTTGGCCCTCTTGTTGTAAAATAGCCTCAATGCCTCCACTCGAAGCATCACATTTCACAATAAAATCTAATTCAAAATCAGGAAGCCTTAACATCGGGGCACTTGACAAGGCTATTTTAAGTTCGTCAAATGCATTTACGACGCCTTCATTCCACTTAAATGAATTTTTTTAAGCATGCTGGTAAGAGGGGCAGCTAGCAACCCATAATCACAGACAAATTTGCGGTAGTAGCCTACCAAACCCAAAAACCCACGGAGAGCTATAATAGACTGTAGTTGCTGCCAATCAACAATAGCTTGCACCTTGTGCATATCCATCCCCACACCTGATCTTGAAATAACATGACCTAAATAGGCCACTTGAGTGGAACCGAAATTGCATTTAGATCGCTTCAAATATAGTCTATTGGCACGCAATAGCTCCAAAACCTTCCGCATGTGGCTTAAATGATCGTCCCATGAGTGGCTGTAAATCAGAATATCGTCAAAGAAAACTAGCACAAATTGACACAAATAATCATGGAATACCTCGTTCATTAATGCTTGGAAGGTGGGTGGTGCATTGGTGAGGCCAAACAGCATCACAAGGAACTCAAAATGATCAAGGTGCGTGTGAAAGGCAATCTTCTCCACATCATCAGGATTCATGCGGACTTGGTAGTAACCAGATTTTAAGTCCAATTTAGTAAAGAATCGGGCACCATGTAGTTCATCTAAGAGCTCATCTACTACTGGAATTGGGAACTTGTCTTTTATCGCCTTGGTATTCAATTCACGATAATTGATACATAGTCGCCAAGAGCCATCCTGTTTAAGAATCAATAAGACGGGTGAGGAAAATGGAGATCTACTAGCCCGTATAAACCCCTGCTATAATAATTGATTACACTGCTTTTCAATTTCGTCCTTTTGTCAGTGGGGGTACCGATAAGGACGAACCACCACTAGTGCTGTCCCCGGCAGCAAACATATGCGATGGTCACATTCCCTCATAGGCGGCAATCCCATAGGTTCTTGAAACAGATCCTCAAACTCTGCCAAAAGACAATCCATCTGTTGTTCCTCTATTGCAGCCTCCCGTAACAAGTGCAACCCTCTCCCATAGTACCGTTGATGTCCTTGTAGTAAAACAGTTTTTCCTTCCACCAAAAAAGACATCATGAGGGCAACAAAATCACACAATATGGACCTAAAGTTTCCAGCCATTTGATACCCAAAACAATATCAAATCCCCGCAAAGGAATTACATAAAAATCAGCAGAAAAACCATATCAAGCTAAGGAAATCACAAGTTAAGTACAAACCCCTAAGCTTGCAACTTTCTCCCCATTAGCAATGGACACGGTTGTATTTGGTAAGGGATGAACATTAAGAGCCAATTGATGTGCTGCAAATGAGCTAATAAAATTATGGGTACTGTCAGAATCAATTAAACTGAGTACCTGTTGCCCTTTAATCATAGCTTGGAGCTGCATAGTTTAGGCATTTGGCTGACCCTTAATAACAACAAGAATTTATCTTTCGTTAAAAGACATCAACTAATCTCCTCAGTGATGGCAAGTATGAATATTTATTAAAGCTCTCATTACTCCCTTCCTTCAAATTTTGATTAATGATATTGAAATAAATTTTGAGAATTTTCTATAGATATGGGATAAAAAGGATGCTATGAAAGTAAAAACTAAATAGAGTGGAGTTTGTTGGCCTAGAATGAAATGACCGTAACAACTTTTGACAACCACAGATCAAGAATTTTGATGGCTAATATGATTATTGAAGATGAACAACCATTGTCTATGGTTGAAAGCAAAAGATTAAAGATATTTCTTAATTCAATCCAACCGACTTTCAAGGTTCCAAGTAGGAATACATTGAGGAATGATATTTTCAAAATTTATGAGGACAAGAAGAGAGAAACATTAAGAGCATTGTCGAGTGTTCAAGGACGAATTACCATAACAACGGACATGTGGATAACTAATAACCAAAAGAAGGGTTACATAACAGTGACGACACATTATATTGATAATGATTGGAAGTTATGCAATAGACTTGCAAGGTAATTTATATTCTTTAATATTGTTATCATTTACTTTTTTATTATTTTATGAATTTATGATTCATGTTGGTATTTTTTCATGATATGTTCATTTATATGCCAACACCGCATACAAGTAAAAAATTGGCAAATGTGTTGAAAGACTGTTTGATGGATTTGGACAATAAAGTATCCTCCATCATAGTTGATAGATGTAACACAAATGATGCCATGATTTAGAAGTTAAAGGGTAAGATGTGGATTGGGAGCTTATTGGTTAGAGGTAAGTTATTTCATATGAGTTGTTTTGTGCATATTCTTAACTTGATTGTGAAGGATGGGTTAGAGACAATAAAGGAAGCAATAGAGTGTATTCAGAATAGTGTTTTATATTGGAGTGCAACTCTTAAAAGAGTTGAAACTTTTGAAGATGGTGCATAAATTGAAACTTTTGAAGATGGTGCATAAATTTTATGCATTACAAATTCAAAGAAGTTGGTTTTAGATTGTTCTACCAGATGGAACTCAACCTTTAAGATGTTGGAGTCGGCAATCTCATATGCTCAGTTGTTTATTAGACTAGCCGAAAGGGATTCTCAATATACCTGCGTACCATCAGAGGATCAATGGGACTTAGCTAGAGAACTTTGTATGAAGTTGAAATTATTCAATCATTGGACTGAATTATTCTTAGGAACAAAATATCCAACTTCGCATTATATCTTTAGCAATATGTCCAACATAAAGTATGTTTTATCATTGTGGATGTTGAACTCTAATGTAGTGATTCGGACTATGGTGGAGCGAATAGCGAAGAAGTTTAATTCTTATTGGTCTAAGGATGGAGATATTGTTGCAATATTATATGTGTTGGACCCGAGATATATTTATAATGCATTATATAGTGGTGAAGCTTAAGAGCGTCTACATACTATAAAACAATTATGGTATCAATTGTTTCATGATTATGAAGTCAGAATGCAACAAACTCATGATTGGGATGTAGGTAGTTCAACTCAAACTTCAGTTTCAAGTTCGACCTTTTCTTCTGACCCATTATTAACAAAAAATTTGAAAGAGAAAAGGGCTAGGATTTCTTACAATAAGATGGAGTTAGATAAATATTTTTCCGCAGATTATGTTCCTAAAAATGAAGATGAGTTGATTGATATACTGTCATAGTGGAAGATCTCTGCACAGAATTATCCAATCTTGCAAAACATTGTACGGGACTTCTTAGCTATTCCATCATCCATTATTGCTTCAGAGTTTGCATTTAGTACTAGTAATCGGGTCTTTACTCCTCATTATGGTCAACTTTATTATCACACTGTGGAAGCCCCTATGTATGCTTAAAGTTGGTTAAATTATTAAGATATTAATGGTAAATTCTTTTCTTTTGAATATATTTATTTTATCTATCTTTATATTATCTTACCTAATATTGTGGTTTTTATTTTTGTACAGCCACAGGTATTAATACGGAGGGGGCTAGTGAAATTAATCGACCAATTGAAGGTTATTTTGATCAAATATATGAAGATGAAGGTATTTTTAATTTTCTTTTTATTTGCTATTACATTAGTAAATATTCTTTTTATTTTAATATTATATTACTAAATATAATGTTTGTACGTACAGATGATTTGCTCCAAATTATTAACGATCTTACCAAGAAGTACAATTAGTCTATTAGGTGCTCTCTCAGTTTCCACTCTCCGATCTATCCGGCATGATATTATCTTAATTTTGTAAATTATATCATTTTTTGTAAAAATGATTTAGATAATCATTTGTGTATAGCAAAGTTTTCTATAGTTAATGAATTTGGTTTTATCAATTCTCTCTTATAATAATTAATAAATTATTTAAGTAAAATTAAAATCCGTAATTAATTGAATTGAAATTCTTAACTATAACTATCAACTTAATAAATTTTCCTACAAATTTCGAATCAATTGAATTAAAATTTCTAATTAATCATACCAATAAATACATCTCAAAATTTTAATTTTAAAATGTATTTTCTCATTAATTATATGCAAATGTATGCAGTACCCTTCAATCTAAACCTAACTTAATGACTTTTAACACAAATTGTGTTAATATTTAGCTCATTATATCTAAAATATTACTTAAAACATTAAGAACTTAGTGACGTTACACTTTTTTTTTAGAATTTAAAAAGTATTGAATTAATAGTAAAGAATGGTACATAAGTCTCTCAACGTTGGAAAACTCTCAAAGCCCAACTCGTGTGCATTTTAACACAGACAAAAAGAAACAAAATAAAGCCTAACCGGGACACTTGAACCGGCTACGCTTAGGCAAGGGGAGACTTCAAATTAGGGCAAAACTAATAGATGCTTTCACTACACCAGCCAGTAGCTACTCGAATCAGAAAGTCAGGGGCGGGCGAGACCGACGCTGACGCTACCCGAGCTTCTTTGTCTACTGCACATTGGGAGTAGTACCAACGGTAAGTCCTAATGAGTGCGTTACAGGGGAGACTGCTCAGAGTTGACGATGGTTGGTTGTATAGCAGGAAAGCCGGTAAGGAAAGATAGGGCTTCCCTATATTGCGCATTTCTTCCTCAATTGCCAGCTTCTAGAAGCTCAAGATCGGTCGGAGGCGGAGGCGGAGACAGCTAGGATAAAGGTTAGTACTGAACTTGTCCATACAAATAATATGTGGTCTACCTTTTTGGAAACTAGACTCTCCAAGTGAGAGCTAGTCCCCTACTACATTTGGAGTGCAGCTGAGTATAGATCAGCTGCTCTCTGATGCTTTTTATGATAAGCTCTAGAGTAGAGGATAGGGGAGTAGTCTTCTGCTGGAACCTTCGTAGGTTTCTTTCCTTCCAATTTTCTTGAGAGCAAGTCGCTACTGAAATGAGGATAACTGCTCTGTCGAAATTAGAGATAGATAGGTGGGGCAATGCCAATAGAAGCTCATGGAGTCTATTCGGTAGATGTGCTTCTGTACTCAGTCTAAGGATCTTCATCCAAATTTCTGTGGAGTAGTCACACTCGAAAAGAATATGATCCCTAGTTTCATCCATTTGATTACAAAGAATGCACATCCGTGAGGAATTTAGGAATTGAAGCCTATCCATAGTACTGAGTCTATTCAGCATGACCAGCCATAGCAGGAAACTTTGTTTAGGTCTTAGAAACTTGTTCCAAACCATAGGGTACCAATCCACCTGAGGCAGTGTACCCCCTATCAGTTTCTTTACAACCTGCATTGTGAGGTTAGAGACTGGAATCCCCTGCCATAAGAAATATCCTTTTCTCCAGGCCGACTTATATGTGGGATGGATAATAATCTGATTTCATCCATGGAGAATAACCATCTGTCATCTGTTAAGATATCCTTAAGCTTAGTATTCCTAGGAAATCTCACCAGAAGGGTTCTAGCCAATGGGTCTTATAGTTTTATTCAAACGAAATATTAAGTGGTTTAAATAAAAAGATATAAATATTTTGTAATTTAATATTCGATAAAATTAATAACTTTATTATATCAAAATTATATGTTATTATAATTTAAAGTTGTGACATAATATATATATATTAAAAAGAAAAAAGTTGAAAATTTTATAAATTTTATTAAATATGGTATGCTTATAACACTCTAAGAATGAGAAGGATTTAAAGTAAAACTTATATCAAGGTTTCAAGTAAGGAACTACTCTTAACAAACTTTTAATTAGAGTGACTTAGGAATGAATCTTCTAACATTAGAATTTAGAAACGAGGAAAAAAATGAATATAAATTTAGATTACTTAGAATATAATGATTTTAAAAAAAGTAAAAGAACTATTTTCAAAAGTAATAGAAATAATAATTTATAAAAACATATCAAAAGTATTTATAAAATATATTCTAGTTTTAATAAAAATATTATTTATTTTCAATATGATATCTTATAAGTATTTGTTTTCTTATATATTGTTTTGGATTGACACGTTAGTATTAATTCATTTTAATATTAATATAAATACATATATGCATAATGCATATATTGTGTAAATATCAAAAATAAAATAAAAAAGTTTAAATGTGTTAAGATTAATCATGATAATAATTAATTTCTTTTAATATGTGTAATAATTTACAATGATTATTTAATAATAGATATAATATGAAAAGACAATAATATTTATACAACTATACAAGTAAAACAAATCAACAATAACTACATCAACTAAGATTTTTGTTGTACATAATTTATAAAAACATTAAAAGTTTGAAAATATTATATTATAAACTTAATAAACTTATTTTTTAAAATCATATTAGAAAGAAATTTAATAATTTATTAAACACGTAAAAATAATATTTGAAAGAAATTCATTGTACTCAGATAATAATTTTTTACATTTACATTATAATTAATTGTTATTATAAAATTAAAAAATTAAAATTAAATTATCTTGTTTGTAGGAAATAATTATGACAACATTATCATTGCTAAATATTTTTAATAAATAGATATAATTTACAAATTTTAAAAATACAACTACAACTTTTTTAAATTCCCTTAAAATAAATATATAAACAAATTTTAAAAATATATTAAACGACTGGACTGACTGAGGCCTGACAGACTGCCCTGGCTGATTGGCTTCAGCCCGTCCACAGGCCACAAGTCGTTTTTGGCTCTCCCGGGTTGGGCCACGGGCCAGATCATTTTGGCCCACCCGCAAATGTTTTTGACCTGGCAAATCGACAGCCCGGGCCTAGTCTGTCGGGCTGTCGATGCCTCTATCTATTATCCATGAATGACCTTTTTTACCCCTACCTTCACAAATTTATCCTGATATTTTTTGATGATATTTTGGTATATATTCCTAACCTTGAGGATCACATGCAACACTTGCAAATTACTCTTGATCTCCTACGAAATGTATTGTTTTCCAATGCAAAGAAGTTCTTATTTAGTTAGGAGCATATTCAAATTTTGGGACATATAGTCTCTAAACAAGGGGTGGCAGTAGATTCAGAGAAAGTCTAAGCAGTATTAGATTAGCCTTCACCACGAAATGTCAAAGAGCTACAAGGATTTCTCAGTTCAACGAGCTACTACCATCGATTTCTCAAAAATTATGGGTTGATTGCAAAGCCTTTGACTGATTTAACTAAGAAGAATGGTTTCTAATAGGGTTCTCAAGCTGAGTCAGCCTTCCAAAAACTCAAAGTGACACTAACCTTTGTTCTTATGCTATGACTACTAGATTTTAGTCTTCCTTTTATAGTTGAGTGTTACGCTTCTTTAGCTGGTATCGGAGCCATTTACTGCAATCTGAGCATCCTATTGCATATTTCAGTAAGGGCTTATCTTTCTCTAATCGTTTAGCTTTGGAACTTTGCAAAAGTGGAAACACTATATGCTTGGTAGATTTTTTTTTTCCAAGACTGACCATTGCAATCTTAAATCTCTTGAACTAAAGGGTGACTACAATTGAATAGTAGTGAATTATCATGAAGTTATCTCCCTTTGACTTCACTATTATTTAAGACAGGAAAAGAAAATCAAGGTGTTGATGCTCTCTCTAGGAGGCCACAATATGCTAAGGTTTTAGCTTGATCTTCTAGTTCATATAGATTTTCTTAATCACTAGGAAGCCTTGCTACGCATATCAGAAATTTTTTTTCTAGCATATATGAAAAGGGATGCAAGCTTCATCTCCAAAATTATCTCATATGTTAATAGAATAAATGTGAAACTCTCTCCCTTAGTGATCTTCAAATATATCTTTAAATCTCTTTCGTCGCAAATCTTATGGTTTTGACACTTAGAAGTGGTAAATAAATTAAGTAAATGTAGTCATTTTCTTCCACTTTCTCATCCATTTATAGCCAAGTTAGTGTGGCTAATCTTTTTTACAAATAGATTGTTTGATTATATGGTATATCTCGTTCCATTCTCTCTGATAGAGATTCACTTTTCCTTAGAAAATTTTGGCAAGAATTATTTCGACTTAGTCATACAAAGCTTCACATAAACACATCTTATCATTCATAAACCGTAGGCCACACCAAAGTAGTAAATCGTTGCCTTGAATCTTATTTGAGATGCTTTGCACATGAGCGACCTTCTTTATAAAGCTCATTTTTAGCTTGGGAATAATATTCTTTCAATATGAGGTATCATTCTTCTACTCGCACATCTCCTTTTAAAAATTATATGGTCGAGATACTCCCACTCTTCATCCTTATGTTCCTAGAGAAACTCAAAATGTTGACTTGGATGACGAATTAATCACACGGGATGAGATGCTCAAGCTCCTCTGTGATAACCTTTTCAAAGATCAATCCCGAATGAAAGCTCAAGCAGACTTGAGCTCTATTTGGCAAATAACTGATTGCATTAGCGGTTAGTTGATTCTATCAGCTGTTAGCTGATTCTCTCAGCTGTTTTGACCAGCAGATTGTATTAGCTATTTGTTAAAGATGTTTGGTAAAATTAGATGTTTAGTATTAGCTGTTTATATGTAAAATGATTTATAAGGACATGACTTTAAAAAATATATAAGGATATGAATATTATATATCTTAGTATTTCGTTGAATATTTTTATAGGAATTTAAATTTAAAATATTTAATTCTACAAAAATTAAATTTATAAAATAATAATAATAATAATTAACTTTAATAAAAATAAAGAACATTTAATAATAATAATAATCATAATAATCATAATCATGATATTTATTATTTAATTATTTTTACTAATTTGAATTAGACTATTTCAACAAAATAAATATATAAATACTATTTTATCATCGTAATATTGATATTTA